>CM033474.1:226028556-226628556 GCA_019447015.1 Hymenochirus boettgeri | reverse complement strand
AAAAAAATAGGATGCGAGCAAAGATGCATTGAATGAAATGTGTTTGAAAGGGATTTGATTCATGATCCACAGCAGCAATTTGGTCACTAGGCCTCTGGAGAAAAGGGGAGCAAGGAAACGCCCTTTAAAGTCCATTATGAATGATCAATCTTTGCAATTATTTAAAAATTCCCCACAATCAGTTATGCCCATGAGTCAGTTCTGTTGATTGCAGCAATTCCTCAGGCATCACAAACCTGTTAAGGGGAAAAACAATCAATTCAAAGGGTAAACATTGAAAATCCTGTTAGGTTGTGAAGGTTTTTTTTAAAGGCTAGCTATACTCTATAAATCATTTATTAAAAAAACCCACCTGAATTGTAAAATTCCAGGACAGGCACAAGAAACGTCTTCTCCTACCTCCCCTCCCATGCTCTATATGCGATTAAAACTGTATGTTATACTTGGCTTTCACTCCCCCTCCTACTTCCTCTAGCATTAACCCCAATACAAGAACTGTGCACTGGGAACTTCAGGGATTTAAAGTTATCCCCTCAGCTTTATACCCTTATTATTTACTAAGTGGACGTGCACATGTACAGTAGTAGTTCCATGTTTCCGTAGATAGATACTGTCTTTAAGGTAGATGATAAAACTAATAGTCCGGCCGTGTGTACCTAGCCTAATTCCCCCAACAAATATAAAGACAAACTGTTGTGTGTGAGATTTACCGTAATAAGTGATTAGATTGTAAGCTCTTCATGGCAAGGCCTGGTGTGAATGGATTAAATAATTGTTAATCACAGCACAATAAGTAGAAAATGTGAAGAAATAAAATATATACGTACAGCTTCTAATTTAGATTAAAAGCTCAACTTAATTTAGAATTGCTTACCCTTCACTCTCTGCTCCACCAATCACAGGGGGCAGCTCAGACCCAGTGGATGTATTTGGTGCTTGCTACAGGAAAGGAACAATGATATCTACAAAACCATTAATGTTCAGTGTCAAAATGCCGTTTTTCTTTAAGTGGGTCCGTTATTAATAAGGTGCACCTTTTCTTATCATTAAAGTCTTTGCCTGGTTTTAATTCCCCTTTCATTGTGTATGTCGATTTGAATTGTAAATGTTAATAGTTTATGGTATTTCAGAGAAAGATGTCACACAAAGCACTGTTTACTGAACTCCATGGCAATAATAATGCTCCTTAACTATTTTCTTTGTGTTCTGTGTACATGGTACATTTAAGGTCTATGAAAGAATTAAAACTAAATTCCATGGAACCTAACCAAACATGTGTGGTATGTAATGACATCATGGAAACCCAATCCATAGAACACATAGAAAACCAATAACGGAACGTTCCCTTTATAATCCAGTAAAATATTATTGGACGTTTATACCATGCATCAGTGCAGAAAGTCTGCAAACATCGCAATAAATATGTATTTACTTTTACCAATTTTTACAGTAAAAATATTCTAAGACAATATGTGTATTTTGCTGTCACGGTTCTCCATGGAGATTAGGGACTACTACACGTAACCATGTAGGTGTTAAAAGTGTGTGGGAAAAAGAGCCTGATAGAATTCCAGACCACAACTGGCAAGAGATCATTTTGCTTCTGAAACAAATGACATGTTTACTTTGTAGATTTGGACTTTCCCAAGCCATTGCTTAGAAAAACCAAACACTTAAAGTCATCTTTCAAGCAACACAGCAGAATGTGAGCACTGCATGCCGGCCCTAACTACGTTCCTATAATTCAGGGAGAAGAACCCATTCTAAGACCCTAAAGGGGAAATAAAGCTTAAACATTTGCACAAGATAATACAGCAGTCCAGCACCATGGACTTATGATGTTTTTTGCTAAAGATTTAGATTTAAGTAATTATGGAGACCTGAGTTTGTCAACTTCACTGCTTTATCTTTCATGAGTTTTAATTTTGTTCTCCTTTTAAGGGTTGAAGCTTACGGCCCCCAAGCCTTCAAGGGCATGTTCACCCCCCACACTAACTTTTGCACTTAAATTACATGTAAACTGGGGCAAATCATTTTTGAACTAATCCCACAGTAATTAGGATTAAAGGAGAACTAAACTCTCAAGACAACATTGTCTCAATAGACAGAGCACATTCACAAACACACCACAATGAGGCTATGAGTTGTACTGGCAACAACATGGAAGCCTCCTTATGGTTGTAAACACAAAAAAGACATACCCCCTCAACCAGACCTAGGTACACACACCTACTGATCTACTTATCCATTACTGTGGCAGCCATACTTAAAGGGTAACTAAAGTAAAAAAACTAATTTTGATATATCCTCAATAAAAGATAGTTTTATGGTTGTAAACACACACAAAAAAAAGACATACCCCCTCAACCAGACCCAGGTACAGACACCTACTGATCTACTTATCCATGACAGTGGCAGCCATACTTAAAGGGTAACTAAAGTAAAAAAATTTTTTTAGATTTTTCCTCAATAAAAGATAGTTTTATGGTTGTAAACACAAAAAAGACATACCCCCTTAACCAGACCCAGGTACAAACACCTACTGATCTAGTTATCCATTATTGTGGCAGCCATATTTAAAGGGTAACTAAAGTAAAAAAAACTAATTTTGATCAAAAATCAAAAGTTTGTTTTTTTAACTTCCAACCTGATCCAGGTACACACACCTACTGACCCACCCTTCCATTTCCATGGCAGCCATATTTAAAGGGTAACTATAGTATTTAAAGGTTACGTAAAAAAACAACAATGTCCTCTTCATTGGCATTATTGAGTTTTAAAATCTGCAGCACAAACACACAAATTCCCTTCCAAAATGCAGTCTTACAAGCCAAATTCAAAGTTTATACTTAAACTTTCCCCTTCTAGTTAGCTTTGCTTTACTATCATTATCTTTGCAGGTTAATTCAATCATATGGGAAACAGCTCCATAAGAATTAGGTTACATCTACTGTGAAACAGTATAATAGGGTTGGGTAAAAAACTGGTAAAGTCAAGAAACTTGACACAAATGGCTTGATAAACTGTCATGGATATATCTGCTTTATTAAAAATACACTGTTACCCTGAGGCAATAAAATTGCTGTACAAACTTGTGCCTATGGTGCAGATGTCTCCTTTAATAAATAGGATGAACATAAGATATTTTTCCAAGCAGCTAAATGGACAGGAAATAACAAGCCTCTAAATTCTAGACAGCATTATAAGTATAAGTAAAGGATATCTTTGCTTTATTTTGTAGAGCTGAAGGCATATAAAAAAAAAAAAATTATAGTCTTAAGGGTCTCTGCTAAATTTATCTTTTTCATAAGATTTCTGGTATTCAGCAGGGCAGAAACTTAGTCAGATTTAGGCTGAATGGGACCCAAGCAATGTTGGTATTTAGGGCTCTCATTTGCTCAATGTATAGTTTTCTATTATAAAGAGGGAGTATCATTCAGGCTCACTGATTTTGTCTCTAGAACACTAAGTAAAAACAAATAGACCATATAAAACAAGGGATTTGTAGAAAGGCAAGTGGGCGCATCTTACCTTCCCGAGATCCCGAGATGCAGTAAATCCCAAGATTTACCGCATCGCAGGATAGCAGTCAGATAAGATGTGCTGCTCTGCGCCTCTTTCTCAGCACGGTAGCCGAAAACTTAACAATGCCTTTACAGCATGTGTTTTCACCACAAGGGTGTGAACAGATCTGCGACTCTTTCCTGCACACCCTGGTTTCCCCTTAGCCTTTTTCCAGAGGGGAACCATCTGAGACAAAAGTCTCACTCTGTCTCACTTGTGGAGCACCGTGACAATGCACTCCTTTTAATGTAATAAGGATACAATACATGAGTTTTCTCAAAATCCAAATTAAAATGAAAGCAACACTGTAGCTCCCATTAACTTTTCTGTGCCTCTCCCTGACTTCCCTCAACTAATAAATGGCCAGACCATCATGTATTTTCCCTAAATTGATGAAAAGCAATTTCCAGGTTTTCCTTCATAACAAAAAGTCTCCCACGAGCAGATTGTCACTACACTGGATAATGCAGTTTTAGAAACAGAGTGCAGTTTTCCAAGACTCACACGAAAAGCATGCTTATAATACCTGCGACCTTGTGCTTTTATATGGTCAAGGAACTCCTCAGTGACTTCATATCCTTATATCACAGGGGGCACAGTAACCTTCCCTTATATATTCGTCACCTAGTTATATAGCCAAGTGAAAAAAAAGTTATATTTCACTGTTGCTCCCATAAAGATTTTAGATAATTCCAGTGTTTCATTTCCTTTTCCAACTGCCATAAAACCCAGTATTATATAAACTAAGAAAGCGCTCAGGAAAATCCATTAAGTCTTGCACTAGTTTGCAAACTAGTGAGAAATGTGAGAGGAGATCTGAGAGGAGATGCAGGTCATACACATGTATAATAATATATATTGCACTCATTTCACTTGAAATTTATAGGGTATCTCCACTGCCTAAATGAAGATTGGGCTATTCAGTTTTATGCTATTCAGTTTTATTGAAGAACGGAAGGTAAATGAGCTGTGTCTTACCTCCTGTTCTTCAATAGAACCTGCAGGAGCTGGGAGCGAATGGAAGTAACTTACCCGATCACTCGCTCCTCCGCTGTTCTTTTGACAGCTCCCAAAAGAGTTACTACTGTATGCGCAGATGCACTGGGCATGCGCGTACACTAGAAACTCTGTCGGTACATGTCAAAAGATCAGCGGAGGAGCGCAAGACCAGGTAAGTTCCTTCCATTTGTTCCCAAATCCTGCACGTTTTATTGAAGAACAGGAGTTGGGAACAAATGGAAGGAACTTGCTACTTTTCTTGTTTATTATTTATTTATATTACAGCGATCCCATGGTCTATGATATATCTAAATGACAGTTTTTTCCATTATAGTAGTCTCTTACTATATTACATGTCATTGTGTCATAGCTGAGTGGCAGAAATTAAAACAATATTGCTGCTTTCTATTATCTGGCAAATGTTACATGATGGATTCACAGATGAGTATAATGGAAAAGTCTGGTAAATATAACAAGGGATTACAAAAAAAGAAGGCAGAAAGTGGTGGGAATCAGGGAGGCATATACGTAAGGATTATTCTTGAACATTAGCTATTAACAAGTATGTAAAGGAAAAAAATAGTGATCTTAATCTATAAATAAACACATATAAGTAGCACATATTCTGAGGTGTGTGTATGTTGCTGCATGCCTTTAATCCAGTACTTGTTTTGCTCAGGCTCAATATCTCCCTCCCACTCTTAACCAACGCCCCCTTTACCAGACACAAGACACAATTCTCTGTGGGGGCAAGCATTCTCAAATTATCATTACGAGCCAACAATGGAAGAGGGAATTTCCAACAATGCATTTCATATATACCAACTATCATCCCTAAGTGCACACAGAACAAGAGTTTATGATAATAAGGCACTTGATTGACAACTGAAATGTAAGATGCTTTAGATTTGATATCTTAAAAAAAACAGGGCAGATCAATAAAAAATGGTTCAGTGGTGGTTGGGGAGAATTATAGTTTCCAGTAATGGGCTATCCCCCCAGTACAGATACCCTTTAATGGTTACCTCAAAAACTTGTCCACACTCTATGTACTTCTTGCAAAGCATGTCTTCCCATAGGTTAGACAGGCTCGGCTTAAAGGTCATGTCCAACCCTCAAAATGAAAATTGTCATTCAGGTAGATAACCCACAAATGCTAAAAACGCAATACTCAGATTTCTCAGAAGTGCTGATAAAGTGATACATACTTCCTGTTCCATGGTGCTCCCCGAGCCCTAGGACATATCAGAGTCTTTCACGCACACTCACTGAGCTCTCACAACGTTCAGAATAGAATCCTCTGTGACTACTCTGCAGTCATTTGCCGTGACAATCATAATGAGTATACACTGCGTCTAGAAGCTCAGTCTAGAAGCTGCTAAGATTTGTAAGTATTGCGATTTTAAGCTTTTGGGGGTGGGTATAACTTTTAAACAGAACTTAAGGCAGGTATCGATGTTAACTATTACAAACCCAGGGGTGAGGACAGAGTGGTTTGTGTTATTCACCCTGAGAAGTCTTTATGGGAAGGTGGTGAACATATGCACTAGTTGTCCTTTAACTTTGTAAAATGAATAATATTCTTTTTTTAATAGTATAATCTTTTCTAGCTATACATTACATTTTTCCCAAAAATTATATTTTCTAGGGAAAGCATAGATTGTGGTTAATAGGGCACTGCAAAATCATTCTTTGTGTTTTTAGATATCCATATATGTATTTTGATTCTATAATGACATTTTTCCAGCTGTAGGATTTCATCTGCAATTTAGAAATATGCAGCAGCCATGATTTCACTTATAATTTATCAAACAACTAAGTCACAAAGCAGGTGTTGGGTTTGCAAAGATTTATTTTACCACTTCTAATCTTAAAATCATAAATAAACGTCTTGCTGGCCAAATACTAAATCATGCATGAGAAACATTATTCTGAAATGCCAGTGTTACTTTGAATATTGTTCTACAATCTATAAGTAAAGGTTCAGAAAAAATCCACTATGAAAACTCTTATTGACAAACTGGGTTAATTCTCTCTAATTCTCAACTATGGCTTTGGGAAAGTCACAATGCACACATTCTAGTGCCAGGTGGTTACCATTAGGAAACATTTGCATTACGTTTTAATATGGACAAGGGTGGGGTTTTTTTTTTTTACAAATCACCTGTAATATATGACATAATTGCAACAGACCATACATACATACAAAGAGTATTCTGTAATGATATACTGGAGCATATTTATAGAAGATATTTTACATAAATCTCCAAACTTTTTTTTTTGCTGAAGTGCTGTTATTCAAAGACATTTAGTCAAAGTTTGTTATTTTTGCCTTCTTGAGAAAGACGTTTCCCATTACTCTGATTTGTGTTGCTGCATGTCTTCAATCCAGCACACATTTTGTTTAGGAGCAGTATCTACCCTCCCTCTTTTAACCACTCCCACTTCCACTTCCATCTGACCTGACTTTTTTCCCACAAACCAACTGTCAAGTCTGCACACAGCATACAGCATTCCAACTGTCAAAACTCTGTCAACATTCCAGCTACAGTAAAACTACTTACAGAAGAATAGTTTTTGAGAGCAAGGAATTTGATTGACAGCTGAAATATAAGAAGTTTTAGATTGGATATGTAAAGAAATAGGGGGCAGATCAACAAGAAAATGATACAGTGGTGGTTGGGAAGAATTTTATTTATTAACCTATTTTTCGGTATAGATGCCTGGTATAGAAGCCTCCAGTCTTGCCTTTAAAGGAAGCCCAGAATCACATCTCTAACTGCAGCCCATGAGAAGTTTAATTGCAGAAAATATCTCCTGCATCCTTTGTTCCTCCCCTATCCAAAAATGCCCACAGAAGTCTTAATTCTGGAAAAAGACAACTGATGAGTGATACAATCAGTGCCTGTGCCCAGACCTCTGGAACTTTTCACAGACACACCATCCAATTTTTCAGACCGACCAATATTACCGTGTATAGGTCAGTTGAGGCGCAAAATTGGAAGGTGTAATTGTGGGCTGCTGCCACTGACCTCGGATGCCCCGTTGTGCAGATTAAATGAACAGGCTAATAAGTCGATAAGACGGTTGGGACGATAAAATTGGCTGGTTTCCACCCAAAATTTGCTAGTTTACACAGACAGAGAAAGGCAAATACAAGGCTTGCAGACGTAAAAATAGATTCGTTGAGGGGGCATGACTATAAATGCAAGCAGAGAAATTTTCAGCAATAAAACTGGTTTCACCTAGAGATGTAATACAGGGTTCATTTTAAAAGGCTGTAAAATAAATAAAAGAATGAATGCTTTTATTTATCCATAACTTATTAGAGACCACAGTTCCCATTGGGGACTTTTGTAATCTGTTAAGTTATTTTTTGTTTCTTAAAGGTCCAATTAATGTAACTATCACTAAAAAGGTTTATTTGTGATAGAAATAATATAAATCAGCAACCATCCCAGACACTTGATAAGAGCATTTTAAAAGGGCTCCTACCTTTCCAGAAATTGCTCCTTTTAAAAAATGTTTGCCAGTTTAGTGCCCCTTTAATAGTACATAATGTAGTAAAAGCACATGCTCATTTTAATTGTATTTTATTTTGTTTCTCTGCCATTTTTTTGTTCATCCCTGACCTGCCACTTGGTGGAGCCCTATGCGCAGAGCCAGATTTGCCAAGTAACTACATGCAAGCTACTGATCCCCGTTGGCACTAGGAGGTTTACTACATCTTTGTTTTTTAAACTTTTTTTTCACTACCAAGAGATGACCTTATCTCCTCACCCCAGCCCAGTCATTAATGTTGCACCCCTTTTGGGTCCAATCCAATGACTGGAGATCTGCAAAAGCTACAGCTCCCTCTGTTTACCAACAATGGAGTAGAGAGGCACAACCGCCCTGTAAGTTGCATGACTAAATATATACCTAGAAGTACAGAATTTAAGATTTTAGCCTTAAAAGCCTTTTTTTAGCCTTAACATTTTTTACTTTTTATAATCCTTTAAATTTTGTGGATTCATGGTTCAATAATTATTGTTTTAACTACCTTCAACGAATGCCTCACATTTCTAAGATAAGTGGTCTGTCTGAAATATAAAGAGAAAGAATGATCTGTGAGCAAGACCATATAAACATTCATTGCTCACGGTCTAGGATAAATCAGTAAAATATTAATTCTACAAATGTTTGACCTTACAAAATGACACAATGCTTTCAATAAGACTTACGCTTTTCTTTCTCAGTCTGTACACATTCACTTTCTGTGTCAGTGGGGAGACTCCACAGCTGCCGAGAACCTTGAAGTTGTTCAAACGATTCTCCCTAATGAACAAAAATAAACAGTTCTACCAGAGTAACATGTATATGTGATACATATGTTATATACAGATATTTATATCCATTGAATGCAAGGAATAAACCAAATAATTTGATTAAATGTCCAAAAGTATTTTTTTTAAGAGACAGTCACCATAAAATTATATGGGGTTCTCCTTGCGTTTTTACATTGCAATTTACCACTTTCCTTTCTTCCCAAGGAACAGCCAGCGGTAATACCTCTTGGTGTGACACTGGCACAAGGATTAAATATTGCTGATCTCCCAGTCCACAGATGACCTTGTTCACTTTGTTTGTTTTGTTAAGCAAGTGCTGGAGTTTTTGAAAAAAACACTATAGCCAGCCCACAAGATTTAATTTAAAGGAAAACTACAGTGCACACAAACCTCTATGTAGGATTTATTATTCCTACCTCCTAATATAGTTCCTGTGAGGAGCTCCGGCACAAAGAAAACTGATTTTACATCTGACAGGCTTCCTGACAGGTTGTACTTTCCATAGTACTAAAAGACAATTGTAGATAAAGCCAGACGTCAGACCCCAAATCTCGGGTAACGTCAAAGCTGGCGCCTGGGGAATACGTGTGTGTGTGTGCGTTGAAGGGGTGATGCACACACCGCGGGGTTTGCTGGTCTTTATTAAAGGAAAGCGTAGGACAGTATATAAATTTAATCCAATTTTTTATTTACTATTATACTTTTGTTAAAGAGCATGTCCACCCTAATATTTAATTTTTTATATTCCATTCCCCATGGGCTCCCAGCCCCAACCGCATTATTTTTTTTTTTAAAAAGCCCCCCAAACTCTACTTACCTCCCCTCTTTCCTCCGACGCGCTCCCGGCCCTCTGCTTGCGAGGAAATGCAGCAGAGGGGCGGGACCGGCAGCCGCGTCTGTGAGGCGAGCGGCAGCCAATCACGGACGCGGCTGCGGCAGCTCTCTTCCGCGTAGGAAAGCGGAGAGGTAAGTAAAAGATTCAGGAGCTTTCTAAAATAAAATTTATGCGGTTGGGGCTGGGGGACATGGGGGAAGGCTGCCATAAAGGGGTTTGAAGCTAGGGGGAGGGATAGCAGAACGGGAGGGAGAGGGAGGGCGAGGGGGGGGGGAGAAGAGCTGCAGTGCGCATGGCCAAAATCTGCGGGAGGCCAGGAAGCAGGCAGTGTCCTATATGGACCTGCTAGCCTCCTGGTGGGCAGTTTTTGGGACTTTGGGGGGGCACTACCGGAGAACCCTATGGAGCTGGGATGTGAGGTAAGGATTAAACTACACTACATGGTGGGGCCAGTAGATGGGGGGATTATAGTTTTGGGGGTGGACATGCCCTTTAAGTGTAAGTTGAAAACAGTCTCTGCATTTTATACAGATCTTGGCTCCATCTACAGATTAATATATACACAGGAGCATCCAGGATATACTAGAATTCCAAAGCTGATAATCTTTATTTCAACGTTAAAATGCTTTCATCATGAGATTAACATGGCTATGCAATATTATAATCCAGCACCCATACCCTAACATGATCCTGTGTCAGTTAATGCTTTGCGGGAGTGTGGTTTGGTAAGAAGGTTTTACAGGCTGATTAAATACCCATTTAGTTTCATGCTACAAGGTAGCACAAAACTTAACCTAACTGCATCTGTGTGCAGCGCTATTTCTGAAAGGTTTCAGAATACTTGCTTGTATTTGAAAATAATAAATAGATTATTCTCTCAGGTTTAAGCTGCAAAAATATGCAAAAGACTTTAAGACTGCCCACAGGGAAAGTTCTTCTACTTTTCTCCTGTAATATACAGTAATGTTCTAAATGTGTTTACAGGAAACAAAATGAGAAGGGCGCCAATATAACTAAAGAGCAAAAAAAAAAAATTATCTAGCCCTTGTGGTCTAATACAAGACTGTATTCTGCTGTATGTTATTCGGATTTAACAATCTCGCAGGATGACAGCTATGCTGGTGATACACTTGCCTGACATTACATCAATTGGATTTACGATATGACCCAAATGTCATATTGATAGTAAAGTCAGGCCACAAGTGGTTCCTGACTAGTAATGCTTTGTAGTCAACATTATGTCTGTCGATATGTGGCAACACACACACAGAGTAAGTGCTGCTTACATGTATTAATTTATAGATTAATATGAGGCAAAATAATTTTTTCAATATAGATCCATTTAAGAGCTGCACCTGACCCTTCACATATACTAAATGACATTGGGGTCTTACAAAATTCCAGTATGTGTGGGACAGACTGCATTTGTCAACCAGAATAAGTTACTCACAAAAGATTTTGCAACAATAAACGTATGCCGCCTGCTCAACTGCCTTTAGCTTGTGCTGAAAAAGAATTAATTCTGGAGACCTATTCTACTGGCAAATCAAAGGTATATATGGGGATAGTGGTAATCCTTCACTTTCTAACTTGTTTCTCAGAGAATATTTTTGCAAATAATAATTCTTTAGGATTCCAGGTATAGCACTAAATGGATATTACACTTTTCTATTCCCTACATAATATCTGTTGATCAGGATTTCAGCATTGCACTTCTAGGTAAATAAATAGAATATTTAAAGGACAACTATATTGTAAAAATTCACTTTTTAAAAATGAAAAGCACCTGGGGCAAGGAGATAAGATTGATTATTCCCACCTCCCAATATTGTTTTGTTGAGGAGCTACAGCACAGTTTTTATCTGCCAGATTATCGCCCTGGCCCATTCTATATTAAAGATAGTGCTGAAGCATACAGGAAGACTGGCAGAAGCAGTATTTTTTCTCCTGCTGCTCCTTATAGAAATGATATTGGGAGGTAAAAAGCACCAATCCTACCTCCCTGCCTCAGGTACTTTTTAGTTCAACCATCTTCAAAAAAACTTTATACACGCTATAGTTTTCCTTTAATGTGTTAGTGCTAAATAAATGGTGCGCTGGTTTATTTTCTTCCCTAAACCTGAACCCAGACTCTGTTGGTTGTGCCACTTTTCCTGTATTTCTCTCCATCAAAGCCTTATTACAGTTACCATGAAAATGTGTATGCTTAACATTTAACATTCTTAATCCTTCTTTTAATCTTTTTATGCATGGAAAACATTTTATCACTCTATTGGTGCAAATATGTGATTTTGTAAACTTTTAAGACCCACAAATTAACAAACAACAAAAAGCAAATGTTGAGTATGATCTTTTAAGGTATTAAGAAAAACACAATCAGTAAAGTATTAGCAATGAAGCACTTGTGAATTTATATCCACTTTATTAAATATAATCATGCTTATTTGATCCAACCAGTTCTCCATCTAACAGTTTGTTAGGATGGTTACACAATTTTTTCAATTGGGGTATATATAGGTATCCTCGCAGCCCTGAAATCCTGTAAATCTTCAAAGGTGCTGCTTCCCCCAAACTGCTCAACCACTCACAGTGAAGTCCATAAGTAAAATATGATAGCAGGGAGGCTCACTCAAATGAGATATAACTGTTTTTATTGCACCTGAAGAAGGGGGACAACCCTGAAACATTGTGCACCGCATTGTCACAATAAAAACAGTCATATCTCATTTGAGTGAGCCTCCCTGCTATTATATTTTACACAAACCTTTCAGGCTGACCAACCAATATTCTTGTGTATTAGCACTATTAATTTTATTCAAAGGGACTCATTAGTAGCATCAGGCCAAAGATGATTATCTAGGTAAGTAAATAAACATCAAATATATTGAGAAGTATTGATCAGAAAGCACTTTGATTAAGAAATGTACAGATAGCCAATATGTTTAAATGGGTCAGTGCAAAATAAAGCAACAAAGAGAAAAAAAAACAAAAAAACCTAAGGGTCTGATTTAATAAGAGACACAAAGGTTTGTCCATTGCTATAAATTTGCAGCAGCCAATGGGTTACTTTGGGTTACTTCAGAAAGAAAATATTTGATTGCTTGCAACAGATTTATGGCAGGGACAACATTTTGCACCTCAGCATGCTATTTTTGCCTTACAAAATATTTTGGAATTCTGTTTATTTGCAACAACTCATTGTACATCATCTTCTGCAAAGTCTACCACCTTTACTGCTTCCAGTTGATCCCTACCTACACATGGCTTTGAAAACACATGCTTCTATAATATTTTGCTGTGAAATCCAATCTTCCACAAAAGATTCTCATGAAATTTCAGCATAGGTTTGCAAAGGCTAGATTCTTACTTCTGTGACGCTGTTTCTTTGTGAAGCAATTCTTACACTTTCCACCCCTGCTTGAGCAGGAACCGACGATGATGTGCTGTCCATCCATCCGATTTGACTTTTACCAGTGAGTGATCTACTCCTTTGAACTGAGACGCTTCCTTCCTTATTTTTATGGTTACTAGGTGTAAGTGGCCGGGAAACCAAACTGTTTGGTGTTCCAGGTCTACCTAACGGTATAAGAGATGTCTGCAGTTTGTTCATTTGGGTATTCGGAGTCTGAGGTCTACTGTTTGGTTGATTTGGACCCTGTGTTCTGCTGGTTACTTGAGATGAGGATTTGGTACTTTGTAATTGAAAATGCAAGTTGTCTATGGTTTGATTTGGCACTTGTGGTCTTGGACTTTGCACTGGGGAACCATGGTAACTTCTGGAGTGATCATTTACAACACCACCACTTGGCTGAATACTTGGATTTTTAGACATACTGGCTTCGGCCATGAGAGCTAAGTCCTTTTCAATATCTGCAACAAAGAAAACAAGCAAGATCATTTATTAGGTTTATTCCAACAGAGTTAAATTAAGAACTAGTTTACTTGCAAAAATAAGTGACCACCTTTAGACTCTCGAAAGAAAAATATAAACTCACAACATAAAAACAATCAAAAACATAATACGATTCAAAACAGAATGTGGTTTAGAATTTAATGAAGATGCTAAATACAATGCATTCAGAACGTATCAATGCTTTTTTCACATTTTGGTAATTAAATATTAAAAACCGCAGAAAAGGTCCAACTGCACATAAAGTGAAAAGTGAATCATGGAAGGATAAACTTTTTTTTAGGAAATAAGAGCAGCCAAGGCCTCCATGATTCTCTAAAGTGTATTTAAATGTCTTATTTCATCTAATGCAGATGTTCACTGCATTAAAAAAAAAATGGGTACACCATTCTATGTATTTGATTAAATTGACCATATCATTTCTGTAACTACACACCCGAAAATTCCCTGCTAGCTGGCACACCTAACCTGACCCACTCCTGAGATGCAGTACCGGCACATAATGATAAGTAGCTTCGGCTCCCAAAAATTACATCTTTTTTTAATCACATACCAGCAAGATGCTTTTCCATGCTCTGCAGTTCCTTTGCGGTTAATGCCTCTTTTAGGGTCTTCTGGTTCTGAGATCCTTCACTTCTAGCAGATGAAACATCTGATTCCCATATTGGTTGACGCTAAAAAAAATAAATATATATATACTGTTAGAGGTTTAGGTGCAGGTGTTCAGCAGGAGCGTAGCCAGAAGGTCCCTTGTATATATAAATCAGATAATACACCGCACTCAAATAAGTCCATGCAGTAATCTTTTATTATGAGGCTTGCTGAATAACAGGGCCCTGTTATACAGCGAGCCTCATAATAAAAGATACTGCATGGACTTATTTGAGTGCGGTGTATTATCTGATTTATATATATAGATATTACATATATATTGTAAATAACTTTTTGAGAAAAGGAAACGGTGAAAGTCAATGTAATGCAACAACCCCCCCCCCCAAAAAAAGAATGCTAACAAATAAAATTTGTAGTTCTGAACCAGGAATACACCTACAGTCTTTTAGACCCACTGGTTCAGACATGTTCAGGATGTCTGAGCCAGTGAGATGTCAAGTGAGATGTTTTCTACTTTCTTCTACTAGTGTAGATGGAGGAGCGCAAAGTTACTGTAGTAAAAAGAGTTTCAAATGGGTTTGAAAGCAATTCAGCTATACAGTCAATATAGGTTTTTATGACTCCACTCCCTATTATTACATTATTTCATACAAAAGGGTAAACAACAATTTATTTTGCTTTCAGAAACTGGATTAATAGTGTTACAAACAGTTCTGTTCTGATGCTTAATATTTTAACATTTCTGTTCTTCTTATAGGAATATAATAACAATTACAATTGTAATAACAATAACATCTACTTTTACCACTTTGACAAGTGTCAGAATGAAATCCTTCCCTCTACATAATTCAATCAGTGAGCTCTCAATCATAACATGTAAACAAATATAGAATTGTCTTCTAAACGTCATCAAATCCCCTTTCAATTGTATTTGTATATCTGTCATTAAAATAGATCCCTTTGACACTAGAAAAAAAATCCATTCAAATTTTTAAAAAGTTGTCAGACAACCTACCAGAAACAACCAACCACGAGCAATACTAAATAGTCTGATTATTCTGTAATATATATTATTATAACTAGAGATTTTCCAGTGCAGGAAATACATTTCCTTTCTTCACATAACCATAATGCTGCCTAGGCTCCTATACCTACTATTTAGATAAAGTAGGAGGTTTCATACATACTCTTCTTAGCAGCCTGATGTCACCTCAGATATACCCCAAAACCCACATAAATGCAACCACAGGCAGTTAAAACATAACAGTTTTTGTGGCAAAGACGAGCCAGCACCTCATAAAAAACACACTCACTCAGACAGAGTTCCACTAATTATGTATCAAATAACCACTATGTGCCACAAGTTCACACAGGACAATTAAACCACACATATCCGCTTGGTGTGCTACAAAAAAAACTTAACTTCATGACAGATAAATCTGGCAAACTTTTTATGCAATTATAGGATATTCAGTATGCACCAAATGTGTGAAATGTGTGTATGCATCTACAGTTTCTTATTTTACAAAGTTGTGTAAATATTTTGAATAACATAATTCTGAAACCCATTTCAACTGAGACTGGAAACTATTACGGCTCTATTGTTCACAGGTTTATTAGCCAGTATGAATGCTCACTGTTAGGATGTGCAGCTCAATGTGAAGCTTCCAACAGATATATTCATGTTTCAATACAATTTATTGTAGAACTTTGGTTTTAATTTTTTTTTCAGGATTGTTTTTTTTCTTGGAGGTTTGGCTATGCAAAGTCTAAGCTGACACAGAGCATCCCGCCCCACACAAAAATCACCACACCACCAGCAGTGCACAAAACCACTTACCTGCACAAAAGTGCCTCTCTATTCCTTGCACATAATCCGTCTCTGACTGTCTGGACACAACTCTTGCCCTCTTGCCCCCAGTCCCTGCCTAATATCTCCAATTCGACCAGCCGCACTCAGAGGTATATAATGCAAATACTTTATTATCAATCTATCAGGCTCATCTAGCCAGCGTCATTTCTGGATATCAGTCCCTTTTTCAAGCTAAGACAGACAGCCATCACTTCCTTTTAAACAGTGGGGACCATAAAGGCCAATCCCAATATACTGATGTCATTACCCTCTAGACCTTTTTACATATAAAGACATACATTGTCAGAGAAAAATATATAGCACTAAAGTGCAAATGAGGACTATATAAAGGGTTCACAGATCCTTTACACATATACATACACATTATAATCTTTATTAAGACCTGCGGATGAGAGGGACCCCAGTTTGTGGATCCACCACATCTCCCGCTTTTTAAGATGAATTTCCATTGTATCTTTTCCTTTCCACCCACTAGGTACCGTATATGTTCCAGGACCGTAAATTTTTATTGGTCTGGTCGATGTCCCATTTCACAGAAATGACTGGGAACAGGCCAATGCACATATTTCTTCTGGATCGAAGACCTATGCTGTATTATCCATGATTTCATTTTCTGTGTGGTCTCCCCTATATAGAGGAGACCACGCGGACATATAATCACATATAATCACCCCTCCCTTGTCTGAAGGTTTGACGGTGATCCTGGAATCCTGTTATGTTAGATAGAGATCTCTATCGGTTCTTAAAATTGAGACTTAAAGCACACTTCAGCACACATCCAGTGACTGAGGTTGGAAATATGGGACCTGATAAGTTTATTGATGTGGACCATTTGGGATTGAAACAGAGGGGTACTCTTACACCTCCCACAACATATGCACCTATTGAAATGATTACGTATTAAATATGCATAAAATGATGTTGAGCAAATGAAATTAACACAGGAAAGGAAGTTTTTGCCTAATATTACCAAGGAGGAGCCCTTAATATTAAAACAGCTAAAACAGGATTCCAGGATCACTGTCAAACCTTAATAATAAAGATTATTATATCAATTAAAATTAAACAAAAGCTTTCAGTGACAGAATTATATTGTTTTGTCCTATAGCTGTAATGTTGGATGGTATGCTGAATCCATTTCTAAAGCAGACACAGTCTATTACATTCAGGATACCAATCATTTCTTAATGAAATTAAAGATGACAGAGATTGACAATTGGGATGAGGTAATACTGGCCACAATGGATGTAGCCAGTTTATTTACCCCTATACCCCATGAAGGGGGATTAAAGGCCACTGAATGGTTGCTTAAAAAGTACAGTGAATATCAACACATTTTTTTAATAAATATGTTGCGTTTGGTTTTGGAAAATAACTATTTTATGTTTATGGATGAGTATTATTTACAGCTTTGTGGGACTGACATGGGGTCCAATGTGGTCCCCCGTGTATGCCAATGCCTTTATGGCATGGTTGGAGGACTTTCCCGGACACATGTTGTGTGCCGGTGGAGATACATTGACGATGTGGTAGTCCTCTGTGGCGGGGGTCCACAGAGAGCCTCAGACAGTTCTATGAAATGTTAAATGGATTGTATCCTACCATTAAGTTTGACTTGAACTTTAATCATACAGAAATTAATTTTCTTGACATCAGTGTGTATAAAGACAATGGTATACAAATTAAATTGTACAGGAAATCCACAGACAGGAATCAAATTTTGCACTTTTCTAATGGCCATCCCCCACATACTAAAAAGGCTATTCCGTATAGCCAATTAAGACGAGTTGATAGGATTGTCATTAATGAACAGACCAAACAGAGGCAGATGTTGGAAATGGAACAACGTTTCAAGGAACGGGGTTATCCTACAAACATCATTAAGGAAGCAAGGGACAAGATTAGGAAATCTCCACAGAGAAGGAAGGAAAAGGGTGATTCTGATAGGTTGACGTTTGTCACTACTTACAACAGATGGAGTAGGGAGATTTCTAGGATCATTCGGAGACATTGGCATCTCCTAAAATTTGCCTATCCTGAATAAAGGGAATTTACTAATCTTCCTTTGATCTCATATACAAAAGGAAGAACAATTGGAACTGATTTGGTACACACTAAAATGGAAAAAAAAAAGTAAAAAAGCAAAAGGTAAAGCGAACACATGGTTAAGTGGTCATAATAAAGGAATGTATCCTTGTATGAACTGTGTTAACTGTGGTTTGGTGTCAGGCCTTTGTTTATCCCCAAACAGGCTAATCATTTGCCCTAAGGGGTACTTTCACGTGCAACACCGATGTTGCCGGAGGGAGGAGAAGGAGGAGGGGGGAGCATAGAGGATAAGGAGGCATGTACGACCATGTATGGAAGTAAATCAATTGATAATCTAAAATGTATGTTTACAAATGCAAGGAGTCTGGCTGGAAAAGCCGGCGAACTTGAAATAATAGCGTTAAAGGAAAGGTATGATGTAATTGGTATAGCAGAATCATGGCTTAATGATTCACACGACTGGACAGTAAATATTGAAGGGTACTCCTTATTTAGACATGACCGAGTTAATAAGAAAGGAGGAGGAGTATGTATGTATGTTAAACAGGAATTGAAGCCAAATTTAAAAGATGGAATAGATGGGGGAGCAAACGATGCGGCAGAAACATTATGGGTGGAACTGTGTACAGGAAGCAAGAAGGTGGGTAAATTAATTGTTGGAGTGTGTTATAAGCCGCCAAATGCCGGGGAAGAGGTGGAAATGAATCTCCATATGCAGTTGGCGAAGGCTGCTGGTATGGGGCATGTTCTGGTTATGGGGGATTTTAACTACCCTGAAATAGATTGGAGTAATGGAACTGCCAGCACCTCAAAAGGTATAAAGTTCTTAAATTTCCTATATGAGCATTTTCTTTCACAGATGGTAGAAGTTCCTACTAGAAAGAATGCGTTGTTGGATCTGGTGATATCTAATAACCCAGAGCTCATTTTGGAGATGAAGGTAATGGGAAGCTTAGGGAATAGTGACCATGATATAGTGTCATTTAATATAGGTTGCAGAAAACTAAAGTGCACTGGCTTAACAAAAACTTTTAACTTTAGGAAAGCTAATTTTATGCTTTTAAAGGAATCGCTCCTGCTCATAGACTGGGGGGAACTGTTTCTAGGTAAAGATACTGAGCAGATGTGGACCACTTTTAAAGGGATATTAAACTATAACATTTCCAAATCGGTACCTTTAGGAAACAAGTGTAAAAAAATTAGGTCCACTCCTGCATGGCTTAATGCTCAGGTAAAAAGGGAAATGGAAAAAAAGAAAAGGGCTTTTAAAATTTTGAAAGCAGAAGGCACAGAACAGGCTTACAGGGACTTCAAAAGTTGTAATAAAGAGTGCAAGAAAGCAATTAAACTAGCTAAAATAGAAAATGAAATACGGATTGCCGAACAAAGCAAGTCCAACCCCAAGATGTTTTTTAAGTATATAAATGGTAAAAAAATGAGGACTGAGAATGTGGGACCATTAAATAATGGAGCTGAGGTGGTTGTAGAGGATGCCGAAAAGGCTAATCTGCTAAACCGTTTTTTTACATCGGTTTTTACTGTTGAGAATCCTTACAGTAGGGATTGTAACAATGTGCAGGGAGGAAATGAAGAGTTTTCACATTGGATAACAGAGGATATGGTACGGAATCAATTAGACAAAGTTAATATCAATAAAGGGCCAGGACCAGATGGATTGCATCCTAGGATTTTAAAAGAGCTTAGTTCAGTTCTAACAAGACCACTGTGTCTCATATTTTCAGATTCGCTTTTGTCTGGGGATGTGCCGCTGGATTGGAAAAAAGCCAATGTAATACCAATATTCAAAAAAGGTAGTCGTTCACAGCCTGGTAACTATAGACCTGTAAGCCTAACATCAGTGGTAGGGAAGGTGATGGAAACTTTGTTAAGGGATCATATCCTTGACTTTGTCTCCAGAGATCATCTTATTAGTAGTAGTCAGCATGGATTTATGAGAAATAGATCATGCCAGACAAATTTAATTGGTTTTTATGAAGAAGTGAGTAAGAAGTTAGATTCAGGCACAGCTGTGGATGTGGTATATTTGGATTTTGCAAAAGCCTTTGATACTGTGCCACATAGGCGACTAATGTATAAACTGAGGACTGTTGGCCTTGAAGAAAACATTTGTTCATGGATAGAGAACTGGTTATTTGACCGCAAACAGAGAGTGGTGGTTAATGGAGCTACATCTATGTGGGCTAAAGTTCTAAGCGGAGTTCCTCAGGGTTCTGTACTGGGGCCGCTTCTGTTTAATCTGTTTATAAATGACTTAGAAGGGGGCATTGAGAGCAAGGTCTCTGTGTTTGCTGATGACACTAAATTATGCAGAGCTTTGGAAACTTCCAATGATGTGCAAGTGCTGCAAGCAGACCTAGATAGATTATCAAAATGGGCAGCAGAATGGCAGATGAGATTCAATGTTGATAAATGTAAGGTGATGCATTTGGGATTTAATAATCCCTGTGCCACCTACACCATAAATAACTCTGTGTTAAGTGCATCTGAAATGGAAAAAGATTTGGGGGTTCTGGTAGATAACAGACTTAGCTGTAGCAAACAATGCCAGGTAGCAACAGCTAGAGCTAGCAAGATATTGTCTTGTATAAAGAGGGGAATGGAATCAAGAGAGAAAAATATTATTCTCCCTCTTTACAAGGCACTGGTAAGGCCACATTTGGAATATGCGGTGCAGTTTTGGAATCCCATATACAAAAGGGACATCTTGGAAATTGAGGCAGTTCAGAGAAGGGCAACTAAATTAATAAGGGGAATGGAGGGGCTTGAATATGCAGGCAGATTAGACAAGTTAGGGCTGTTTACATTGGAGAAGCGGCGGTTGCGTGGGGACATGATAACCTTATACAAATATATTAATGGCCCATACAGTGAACTCTCTGGTGCATTGTTCACTAATAGGTCATATCAGAGGACTCGTGGACATCCTTTAAGGTTGGAAGAAAAGAAGTTTCATCTTCAAGTTAGGAGAGGTTTCTTTACAGTGAGAACGGTGAAACTGTGGAACTGTCTTCCAGCAGAGGTGGTAATGGCAAGTTCATTGAATAACTTTAAAAAAAAAAAAAAAAAAAAAAAAAAAAAAAAAAATATTGAGAATTACTGGTATTAATGCATATAGATCTGGTTGATCCAGGGATACTTTCCGATTGCCGTTTGGAGTCAGGAAGGAATTTTTCCCCCCCTTTTTTAGCTGGGGTTTTTTGCCTTCCTCTGGATCAACTGTTAGGTAGGGTTAAAAAAAAAAAAAAAAGGGAATAGGTTGGACTTGATGGACGAATGTCTTTATTCAACCTTAATTACTATGTTACTATGTTACTATGTTATCTATGTGATTATATTTCCATGTGGTCTCCTCTATATAGGGTAGACGACACAGAAAATTAAACCATGGATAATACAGCATAGATCTTCAATCCAGAAGAAATATGTGCATTTGCCTGTTCACAGTCATTTCTGTGAAATGGGAAATCAACCAGACCAATTAAAATTTATGGTCCTGGAACATATATCTAGTGGGTGGAAAGGAAAAGATACAAGGGAAATTCATCTTAAAAAGCGGGAGGTCTGGTGGATCGATAAACTGGGGTCCCTCTCACCTCCTGGCCCTCTCTTCCTCCTGGCTTCAGCACTATCTTTAATAAAGGATTAGTCCAGGACTAACCTGGCAAATGAAAACTGTAAGTGCTGTAGCTCCTCAATGAAACAATATTGCGAGGTAGGAATAATTAATCAATCAAATAAAGTTAATTTTTAGAGTATAGTTATACTTTAAATAGGAACTTTTTTATGTAAAATTAATATACAGTTCTAATCTAAGCAGAAGGTGCAAACTATGTACAAATCAATCTTGTTTGAGGATTACAGCAATCTCTATAAATGTATTTTAACTCAACCCAATTACACATCATTTATCAGAAACAAGTTCTCTGAAAGCCTGTACTAGTAGTTAGTAATTAGTAATATTACTAGTTAGTTATATACTACAGAGATTTTGGTGGTATAAAGTGTACTTTGTTCACTATGACTCTTTATGTTAAATTAGCTATTCTGTTACGTAAACAATAATTAACAAGCTAACCCTTTTCTATTCTTATCTAGAAAGCTTAACACACATTTTGGAGAATTCCCATGCTTTAGATGTGACATTTAAGTGGGATCATGTGTCACACTTCATACATCTGCATTCCTGAGATTAACAAGTCGCATTTTGTTATGTCAGCTCTGCCTTATATCTTAACCTACAGAGTGGAAAAGAAATACTGGCTGAAATGTCATAACCTGAATGACATCAAAGCCAACATTTTAGACTAATATTTATTTTCTATAATCACTTGGTAAAGCCGGGTTAGGAATAATATACACCAATAGATTAGGAACATATATATACATTTATTTGAAAAATTTGCCAAAGAATTTGACAAATTATTTAAACCTTTTGCCACGTGGTAACTTTTCTAAACCTATTGCAGTGTTCACAAAAATTCAAATGTCTTTGATATAAGATGATGTTGATCCAGTCTACCCGATTGCTTATATTAGGGATGTCAAACTTGCAGCCCTCCAGATGTTTAGAAAATGGCAACTCCCAGCATTACCGGGGCTCAAGTTTGACAACCCTGGCTTATATAGTTAGCAACATAATTAACATTAACCATTACATGCAGTCATCACATTCTGGGAAGAAAGCAACATAGGTGAAAATTACATTTGCTGGAAAAATATAAACCATTAAATGCTAAAAAAAAGTAAACATGTTGGAATAATTATTTTCACGAATCACCACTGCTTATAAGGAGTTAAAAAGGACTGTATACGAATATACCATAAGCAATAGTACTTGTGTAATACAGTGCTATAGTAGGTGCCCCTTTGCCCAGTGGGTACGCACAAGACCAGCAGTTATTCAGTTTATACCATTTTTAAGATATTACTGCTATAGCTCAATTTAACCATTTGTGTAACTGGCAAAATGTAAATAAAATAAACTGCTTAAAGGGCATCTATAGTGGGAAAATTAACTTTTTTTTCTTTCCCACCAACCCCCAGAATGTCTTCACTTTGTTCAGATTCCCTCTCTGTCCTGAGATACACAAATTAGAAGAATATGTGATTACACTCCTCTACTCCTACTTGTACTGTCAATCAAATCCCTAGGATGTGATCCTCTTCCCTGCTCAAGTCCCTCCCCCCTCCCTGCTCTGTAATAAACATAAAGATAAGAGCATTAGCAGGGGAGAGAGGGAGCTTTGATGGCAGAGAAAAGGCTGCACTTCTTGATAGACTTCACTGATTGATGATAGGTCACAAAGAGAGAGATCAGAACATGGAGAGATCCATGTCTCCAGGACAGCTTCCTTTCTATTGGCCACTGTGCGTGGGTGTGTTTTTCAGGAAGTTGAACTTTTAACTCCTACTGCACATGATAAGCTTGTCGGTTAGCCGGAGTTGAGACATGAAGGAAGTAACAGAGAGGAGGGGGGGAAGGGGGGAGTGCTGATAGAGAAAAATGACACCAAGGAAAAACAAAGTCACTGACAGAGGTAGGATAAAGGCAGCACAGAGTACATGAATTTAACTTTGCAATGGGGCAATGTGTTTTTTTCACTATAGATGCCCTTTACCAAGCAAACCCCGACATAAACAAAATGTTTGGAGATAAAAATGAAAAGTCCTTTAATTAATTATATTGAATCTGGAAAATAAAAAGGGATGACAGATAAAACAAATAAGTCCCCTCCAAAATTTGAGAGCAATATCAATGCTAAATTCTGATGCAATTTAATTTTTAATCTACTGTGCGAATGCTCTGCATGCTCTGGTTGGCTCAACACAATGGTTTAATTGCAGGAGGCACAGAGGAAGGATAGGAACTTGTTGAAGGTCACAAGGAGTCATGAGAAACTTCCAGGAGATCCAGTCATCAATTCCTGTTCCAGCATTAACCCCCTCACCCTGTTGAACTACCCAACGAAACCTTTTTTCCCAATTACTTTTTCCCACAATCACAGTATGCTGGATGCCCCATAGACATCAAACACATCAATCCAGGGAAAATGGCAACTGCTCTGTATGGAGCAAATTGTCTTTGACCTTACTTTAGTATTGTAGAAAGGTAGCGGGAAAATCACACTTCAGAAGGTATACTTATAATACTCACAAATAATACTAATAATAGTTTTCTTTGTAAAATGGGGAGCTTTAGCAACTTGCACATTATATTTCACCTAGAAAGGGAAAGTTTAAGAAAACTCTTGAAAGGCCACATCCGGAGGGCAACACATTACACAGAGTAATGTAAAAATGCTAACCCATAGCCATTCATAGAAAGAGAATAGCACATACAGTATATATCCATAGGTAGAGACCATCAAGACAAAATATACTTGGCATACCCAGAGGGTTCTGCTAGTGGATTATAAATATGTATACCCCTGTAATTATATAATCTCACATGAATGTGTATTGATAGAAAACGTTTATACTGAACTGAACAGTAATGCAATTTGGTTATAGAGATACTGTGCAAACTCTATGGTATCATTTGTATATAAGCACAGGTAAGAGGTTTCCAGGGGGCTAGAGAAATGGATGCAAATAATTTTCATAAAAATGTAGGCCGTCCATGTAAGAACATCTTCTAATTGGAAAATACAAGACTGCATCTATTTATTATTAATTTTATTACACAATGTTATTAATTACATATAGCATATTTCCTAAAGTAGGCAAGATGCTGCTTGTTACATATTTAAATGGTTGCCCCAGTTCAATTACAGAGGTTATTTGGAGAACAATACCCAAATGATCAGCACAGCTTTTTTTTATACTTTATAGCGTTACAATAAGTACCCAAGGTCAAAAATTAACTTTACACAGATCACAGTTGTTATTCAGGGCATGTGGCTGTCTGTTCCAAGAAAAACAGACACTTTTCTCTTAATAAACAAATGAATACACCAGCAGTGAATATTACTGGATGTAAATGAGGATCAATGACACTGAACTACATAGATGCTGTACTGTTTTAATGACTTCTCAAAAAAAATTTAAGAATCTATAGCATCAACTTATATGAAACAAATTAGTTTGACATTAAAAGCCAGTAGACAGCTCCATGCACTTAACCAGTTCCATGGAAATCAATAAAAATCCCTTTAAAAGTTAGATGCCAGATGCATTGTCTATATGGTTCCCCTGATTTGTGCAATTATAACTACAGAGCCAGCAAAAACAATTTTTAAATAAGAGGTGTAAATATCTTCGCATGCAAACCAATCAAATTTTACCTTTTTACTGATCTACTGGAGTTAGATCTGTTAATGTCTGATTGGTAGTTTGAGATTAAAGCAAGGGCATTATTTAATAAGCCCCAATATGTATATTATGGATGGATTGTGAGCAGCATTAATAATTATTAAATATTAATCAAAATTAGTATGAATTTTCTAAGCAATATATAGCAAACCACAAAGTTATTTTATTTAATAAATATGGCAGCATTAGTACAGAAACCGTGATAACCAAAAGGTTAAAACCCAAACAGAATCGATATGTAGATGGCCAAGAGTGGAATTCTTTATAACACATCAAGCACACTTTATTTCACATTCCAAACAAAATACCCTGGGACCATGCTTATATTAGATGATCTTCCCTATTTTTATATCTAACATTTCTAAAGGAAGACATTGCATGCACTATAAAAAAAAAGTTCTGGTGACTTTCAGAGACTTGAGCTGGGCAATCCATTGATTAAGTCACCCACCAAAGACCCCCCCCCCCTTGTAAAAGGGAGTACCTTAATACAAAGTACACAACAGGTTAAAATTTACAGGCACCATTAAAACTAACATTAATTATGCATTAAATTTAAAATTAAAGTGTTAAGAATAAAATGAGTAAAGCCACAGTGTGCCAAAGAGGTGACAGAAACAGAGGTTAAGACCTTGTATACGTCCCTTTCATTAACAGGGAATCAATCCCAAAATTGATGTCTAGACCTGTTATTCTGGTAGGAAAACACTTTAGCACTTGGTGCTCTCCTATATAGTCTGACTCGTTCCCTATTTAGTGCATTGAAAACACAAGAAAGTACACAAACTTAAAGAGCAAAATCTGTTCATATGCAGGTATGTGTCATAAGTGCATCTGCAAATAAAACCAGGTAATCAGTCTTCCCCTCAATACATAACAGTAGAGAGAAGGGAGATAAAGACCAGCTTAATTTGCCGGAAAATAAAAAAAAAAAAAGAATGTGCCTTGACATGTTTCGCCCCAGGGCTTAAACATAGGTAGAGGACCAGCTCCAAACATTTCCATTTATACTCAGTGGCTAGAATCAATTTTAATTGGTTAAGTTCCTGACCAATCAGAATGAAGGATGCACCACCTCCTCCGTCACATTAGAAGTCATACATCTAAGTACTGGACAAGGAGCAGTGTAAGATTTTTTTAAGCTTTGAAAAAAATTGCACAGACAGGTTTATTATCGTGAAAGAGTCCTCAAGGTTCTTGTGCAAACGTGTTTACATTTTATTTAGCCCTTCATACACAACACGGCAACGTTTCAGGCAAACCTGTGCCCTTTCTCAAGCCTCAACAAGTGACTACAAACAGTGCTTTTAAATATGTTAAGTCCACACCCCAAAGAGGAGTTGGCCTTAATTAATTCATTAACCCTTTTTGGGTTATAAAGGGCTATAGTTACAAAGTGCTAAATAAGCAATAAATACTATAAATAGTGCATAACAATTGTTCCATAAATACTGCGTAGTATTCATTTAAAAGATTTTTGCAGTTATTTCAACATTTGTGTCATTATTATTAAAGGGTATGTCCACCCCTAAAATACATTTTTAATATTCTGCTCCCCCATGTCCCCCAGCCCCAACCGCATGTTTGTTTTTTTCAAAAAGCTCCCCAAACTCTTACTTACCTCCCCTCGATCCTCCGCCGCACTGCCGGCCCTCTGCTTGCGAGAATGCAAGCAGAGGGGCGGGACCGGCAGTCGCGTCTGTGATTGGCTGAGCGGCAGCCAATCACGGACGCGGCTGCCGGTCATTCAGTGCAGCGGAGGAAAGCGGAGAGGTAAGTAAGAGTTTGGGGAGCTTTTTGAAAAAAAACAACATGCGGTTTGGGCTGGGGGACATGGGGGAGCAGCATATTAAGGGGGTTTAACGCTAGGGGGAGGGATAGTAGAACGGGAGGGAGAGGGAGGGAGAGGGAGGGGGGAGAAGGGTTGCAGTGCGCATGGCAAATATCTACCGGAGGCAAGATAGCAGGCAGAGCCCTGCTATCCTCCTGGTGGTTAGTTTTGGGACTTTGGGGGGGGGTTTACAGGAGAACCCTATGGAGCTGGGATGTGAGGTAAGGATTAAACTACACTACGTGGTGGGGCCAGTAGTTGGGGGGATTATAGTTTTGGGGGTGGACATGCCCTTTAAATAACAATAAAAAATAAGTTATTGTTGTATAAACAGTGTCATAAAGTGCAAATGTTCCTCTTGTTTGCACAAGAACCTGGAGGACTCTTCCATTTTTTTTACATTTACAAAGTGAATATTGGACTTTTGTGGCAGAGAAGTCGGAATTAAGGACCTCAATAACAGTGAGTGGTGTGTTGGATTGATTGTTTGTTGATATAGGTTTATTATCATGGGGATCTATAAGTGGACATTATAGGGAAATGGATGTTCCTTAAATATATATACAATTTATATACTGTATGAATAAATACCCCAGGTAGAAGTAAATTAGGAAATCGTTATGAAACCATGCAGTTTGGGGTTAAATATGTGTCCCGTCATTTCTCCCAGCTTGTTTACTTCAAGGAGTTTCCAACCAACTTAAGTACACTGGGTTCTACAAGTGTGGCTCCTCCAGATGTAGCATGTGTAAATATGCTATAGGCGGCAAGGATTTCTTTTGTATGTCTACGTTGACTATGTATGACATTAGATGCACTATTAATTGCAATACTACACATGTGATTTATTTACTTACCTGTGGTAAGTGTAATAAACAGTATGTAGGTCCCACTAAACGTAGATTAAGATGTAGGATGAATGAGCATGTAAGAAAAATAAGAAATAGAGATGTGTCCAGCCCAGGTAGTCTAGATCATCTTAGAATTCATGAGACTAAATTGATTTTCCGTTTGTGAACCTATATCCCTTCAGGTCTCACGTCACATGCTACACTGGTTGACTATACCACTTGCCATTTGTACCTGTTTTAGATTTTACTTATAATTATCTGTATGGTACGTTTTGCTCTTTCTATGTTTGATATCATTAACTGGTTGGTGAGTGTTTCATCCGTTGTTCCTAATGTATTTCTAAGTTTTACAGTGGCTTGGAATACAAGATCAGATTACATAGCATAGCTGTGATTAACAGCCCTACCTATTGGTATGAAAATGTATATAAGCAATACATAATCAATTTTAAAGGTAATGTCTCCTTCAATAAAGGGCAGGCAGCATTGATTAGAACTTCTATTTAAACAGAAACGGGGAGTATCCCCAACATGGAGGTAGGCAACCGGACTCCTTGTAGATAAGTAACATCTAGATCTAACCAGGAGACACACACACCAAGCTCTGCCCTACGCATTTCGTGGATCAGCTTCCACTTCCTCAGGGGCTCCTATTTAAAATTTGATTATAAACCATGCACATGAATGCATGTCATTATGTATGCGAGTAGAGGCTTACTTTATGATACTGGTGGTCCGGGTGCATATGCCCCAGACCGTCGCCACTGCCAAATTCCTGGAAATCGCACAAAAGCTTTCAAAATCCATTACAGAATAAGTGAACTCACCTGTCCACCTGGGTGGCCCAGGTGCAAATTGCCCCGGACTCTTCGCTTCGTCCACGTCCCAATCCGGATTCACAATATATACACTTGCAAGCAGCAGCACACACTGGAAACAGACACTAGCGCGGTAAAATCAAGCACTTTTATTATACTTTAACATAAGTAGAATTCACACCCATGGCCTGACGCGTTTTGAACCATGATGGTTCTTACTCATCATCATGGTTCCAAACGCGTCAGGCCACGTGTGTGCCTTCTACTTACGTTTAAAAAGTATAATAAAAGTGCTTGATTTTACGCGCTAGTGTCTGTTTCCAGTGTGTGCTGCTGCCTGCGTGTATATATTGTGAATCTGGATTGAAAATGTATATACATATACTGCGCTATACCTCTATTAATATATATAGTAATTATATAAGTATAAAAGATTCAGGTAAATTCCGCACAATCCATAAAAACAAATAGCCTGATAAGTTTTGTGATTATCAGCACTTTTTAGGCATAAATTGTAACAAAGTTACAAAATGCAAAAATACATGGAAGACAACAATTATTTATGACCAGAGGAGGCACTGTATCCTGTGTTGTACTTTGGTTTAATGAACTGTATGCCTTTAAATTTAAATTGGTTCCTCAGCTCCACCTTCTTGATTAGCATGTGTGCGGATATAAGGTGAGCTGTGGTCTCTTACAATTTATGCCTATAAAGTGCCGATAAGCACAAAACGTGTCAGGCTATTCGTTTTTATGGATTGTGTGGAATTTACCTGAATCTTTTATACTTACCTCACTGCAAACCCCAGAGTGCCTCATGGATGCGTCTTTTCTTCTCTTTGTAGAAAGAAATCTGGGGTCATTCATTTTTATTGCCAATAAAGCTTCCCACATGGTCCTTATTTCACAAGGTTTTATATCTCTATATGATATTGATATAATCAGGGGAGTATTTCACACTCCAGGACCAGCATTGGGTTTTTTCATTTATTCTCCAGGGTAATTTAGCAGAAAAATCTATCTACCCTCCCACTTTAATAATCTTGCTTCCTTATCGTCTCCTCTTATGTCCATTTTCCCTTTTTCTATAATGAACCATGTTAATTACATTGATGAAGCATTGTGTACTTTCACAAAACATCGAGCAACAGTAGATAGTTGCTGAGGAAGTCCTGAGGAAGGGGGCTAGATCTCCCAGAAAAGTGTATTGGTTTATAGCACTTAATAAATGAAAAGTTGAATTTACATTAGCTCAAGTGTGCCTCCCTTCAAACTTTCTTTGTATTGAATCTTACCCATTGTGGCACGGATTATAGGGGGTGTGCCTTAGATTTTTCCTGTCTGGACTCCATACGCCTGTTTTGACAGCAACAGAGAAGCTTAAATATATAGCAGTATTTGTCCCCAATACATGGAGAATTACGACAACTCCACTGCCCAAAATAAAAAAATCAGGAGGTTAAGGTATGTCTAACATGTGCGTACAGTGCAAGGGAGGGTTGATGTAGTCAGGACCTGTCAGAGGAAATGAATTATGATTTTTCATAAGACCTTAAGTGGGTAATAGATGTTATGGTCATTTTGTAAAGTAACTCCATCATTTTTAATAAGTACTCCTTCCAACAGTTCCAAAGTTAGCATTCATTCCCATTACTTAACATTTTCCCCACTTTCCACCCCCCCCCTTTCTCTACAACCTGCACCACCATGGAAAAGGTGGAGGGGGCAGAGGAAGTGTCAAAGAGCAGTAAAACTTCAGACCTTAGGCTACTAGGCTTCCTAGTAAGAATGGGTGGAAGGATTACTCACTTCCTTTAAAGTAATTATACTTTATTTACAGCATCTAAATAAAAATCAGCAAACAACCTAGTGATCAGTAATAACTGATGTAGAAATCCTTGTTAAGTTCTGTTTAAAGTAATTAACATTTAGTGTTACAGGGATCCAAATCCTTCAAAATTTGTCAAAAATAAATCTTAAAATAATGCAATTACATTTTCATGATTTTTCCCCAATTTTATTTACTTACAGGACCGGTCACTTGAGATGCGCTCTCAAATTCTTCATCGTCCTCCATCAATGTTTCTGCCCCAGGCATTGGACCTGTTACACAGAGATACACAAACAATAAGTTTATATTTGTACAATTAATTTCAGACATTTACTCTCATAGTATGAAAATAACTTGCTGATTGCCAGACCACCACTTGATACAGGTAGGATCTTTAAAGCGTTGCCTGTCACTAATCTTGGTTTGATGAGCGATATCCTAATGGGCTGGAAAGCAATACTTTCTATCATGGTGAAACAAAACAAATGATTGTGGAGCCAAAGTTTCAATGGCTGTGTCTGAATGTTTTAGCAAAGTGATACTGAGTGCGCCCTTAAGGTATTAAGACTGCAGCCCTTCATGTTATCATTTTTCATATAATTTCATGAAACAATGGAACAATGTTTCTTTAGCAGGGCATGGTAAGAGGAGTATCGGTGATGATCTGTTCACAATAGGACTGGCACAATCTAAAGTTGGCCATACACATTAACGTGCTGTACCAAATACGAATATTTTCCAACTTTCAAATTGTAAATTTTTTTTTATATAATATAGCAGCTTTCACCACAACCAGGTCCCTGTTACTGTGACAGGACATACAATCAGTATAAACCTAAAGCTACCATCCGGTTCCTCCTCTTCCTTATAAAGCACAAAATATTTAAAGGGCATGTCCACCCCCAAAACCAAAATTTGCCCCACTGCTGGCTCCTCTGTGTAGTGTTAAAAAAACCCTTACCTTTCTCCTCACTCCTTAAAGGGCATGTCCAGCCCCAAGACCTACTTTTGGTTACAAGGTAGGTGCCCCTTACCCACCCCCAACCGCCGAAATATTTTTGCAAAATAATGCTCCCATGGTTACTTATGGACAATTCTCTCCCGCACCTCCTCTAATCCAGCTCCCCTGCTTGTGGAAGCTGCAATCAGGGGCTGGACTCGCAGCCCCGTCTGTGATTGGCTAAGATGCGGGCAATTACAGATGCGGTTAACATCATTCAAGACAGAGTGGGAGAGAAGGGTCCATAAGTATCGATGGGAACATTATTTTGCAAAAATATTTTGGCGGTTGGGGGTGGGAAGGGGGCACCTACCTTGTAACCAAATGTTTTCACGCTAGGTGCAATGGCCGAAGAGGATGGATCATGATGGAGGGAGGGAGGGCAGTAAAGGGCTCCACAGCGCATGTCACATTCCTTGTTGAGGTTGAGGAATCAGCAAGGACCGAATGGCTCACAGACACCTCATTCACTTCACTTTCCTGGATTTTGGACAAGCATTGGTGGAGAACCATTTGGAGCAGAGATGTAAGGTAAGGATTTTTGTAAACTCCTTAGTAGGGCCAGTAATGGGTTAAATTATAGTTTTAGGGGTGGACATGCCCTTTAAGCAGATTAGGAGCCTCTCTGTGTGTAATCTGGTGCCTGCTACTTCCCTGTCCTCCTGCAGTAACTAACTAGACCAATATAAACTGTTCTGTAGTGTAGGGTTTTAACATTAAAAAGTGCCCAGAAATAGACTTCCCCACCTTTGTTCCCTCAGCTCTCTCAAAAGCTGGCAGCTGCGTCTGTTATTGGCAGACTCTCAGCCAATCACGGACAAGGCAAGAGCATTAGAGGCAGAGGCCGAGGGAACCAATGTGGGTAAGTCGTTTCTGGGCTTTTTTGGGGGGTGCCTACACTAGAGAAAAAAATATTTTGGGGGTGGAAATACCCTTTAAGGAGAAAGGAAACCATCTGGTGAATGCTGTTCTGTATAGGTCGAAAACTGGAAATTCCAGTAAGAATGAAAATTTCTTGTTTTTTTAGTTACTTCCTGACAGAACTCATCAAAATGGAATGAAGGAAAGATAAGACAAGCTTGGAAGGACAACATAAATGCATGCTAAACTGAAATGTTACATTTAAGCTTACAACAAAAACCAGAATGTTCCTGTTAAACTTGCTTCATGTGCATTGGCCACAACCAGTCTGTATTGCTTAATGAAGGATCTGATACTAGAAGTGGAATAAGACCTCTAGTTAGCCTATTTGATCTTATAAGCTTTTGCTATTGCAGAAAGAAACCGAGAATGGTTCTCTTAGTGGTGGAAACCCTTTTATGTGCCTTGTAGGAATCAGAAATAGTCTGTCTGAATTTTCCACGGGGCAGTCCTAACAGTAAGAGATTACCTTTACTAAATCCAAGATATGCCAATGACTAAATCCATAAGTAAGCCATGACCTTAGGTAAAAAAAAGCAGGTAAAAAGGAAAGTGGGTAAATCTGGCAGGTAAATGAAAGGCACTGGAAAACACAGTGAAGATTTTATATAACAGAGCCTTTAAAATTAGGACCAACGTGAGCCTGCAAGAAAAAAGTCAGAGTTGCACTGAATAATCATTTAATTAAAGTGTCAAAAGCCCAGCATATTCCAGTCATGGCAATCAGAGCAGAAACTTATAAAATAGCTCGGGCTTAATTTATAACCAAAATGCAGGAACTCAACCACCAGTAGTAACTGGTTACAGTGAATTTAAAAAAACATCGAGAAGGAAATATATGGTATTTTCATTGAAATCAATTTCACTTTTCAGACTTCAAGCCATTAAGTATAAGTAATGATTTAACTCCCTCAGGGTCTGAACCGCCAACCAGAAACATTGAAATAAACCAAGGCCTGCAAGGAATTACTGAGCCCCATTCCCTTCTTACTTTGAGACATCTCAATAATAAAGGAAGAGGAGGAAACATTAAGTTTTTTTAAATAATTTAAACGGACGGTTTATTACAGGGGTCAGGTAGTATGCCGGTTAAGTTTCAGGATTTACAAAACCCCCACATAAATGCTAGTTTAGCTCTACTTTATCTGTGTCTTTAGTATTGGACACCACCCTACACCTTGTATTCTGACCTCTTTAGTTTTGCCTGCACAGTTGTAAATCCAAAACTCTGGTTGGCTCAGCTGTTAGAACAATGTGTTTATTCACATATTCACACAACATGTTTCGGGTGGCATGCAACTTTTTTCAAGTGCACTTAATATAGAGTACATGCCACCCGAAACATGTTGTGTAAAGTGTGAATAAACACATTCAGTGAGATTCAATAAAAGCTCTTATCGTTTAAAATGGTTCTAATTTTTCCCCAACCAATCAGATCTTATTTAACATTTGAAAGCTAACATCTGATTGGTTGGGGCAAAATTAGAACCATTTTAAACGATACAAACTTTTATTGAAACTCCCTGATTGTTACTAGAGATGGACTAGTTGAACCCGAGTTCAAGCCGAACTATTCCAATTCGACCGAATTCGGACTTCTCGAACTATCCCGGACCCGGATTTTCGATATTTTCAGACTTTCGATAAATATCGAATGTTCGACCGTTCGAATGTGCAAGTAAAGGGTCAATTAAAGCCTATACGCGAGCATCGAATCCGCGAGTAAAATGTACATGGTACCTAGGCGCGAATGAGCTCGAAAATAGCGCGAGTGAGAGTAAAATTGATTTTTCGAATGTCCTGGATATTCAAACATGTTCCCCAGACCATTTCCCAGGTCCCACAGCCATTTACATTAAGTTACCATTGATATTTTAATTGTATTTCATTAGAACTTTTCGAACTATTTGACTCCCATTGACTTTAATGGGTCCGTTTTCAAACTTTCCATACAGTTCGAAAGTTTGAAAATGGACCGAACTTTCGAAAGTTCGGCCATCTCCAATTGTTACCACAGCTAAGCCAGTCAGAGTATGGAAATTGGTGAAATAGTCCATCAGAAAAACTCCAAATGCTAATAGGAGGTTTGGAGGAAAGCTTTTGGACCAAGTGCGTATGGCTGGATAAACTACTTTATGCAATAGCCATTTTCAACACAAATAAGGTTTTACGTTAATATAGCTTCAAAATTACGGCGTCTGTTCAAGTTGAAATGCACCAATTATGTTCTAGTGAATAAAAGTTTCAGGTTAATATAATTCTTTTATATTTCTGGACTGTGCACCCGGGTGTTTTACATTTTGTGAATTGCAATGAAGGAAAAGATATAAGAATTAAAATATTTTATACAGTCAGATATATTACATAATGTACCTACTGCTATATGCTTCTATTAATAACTGCTGTGACTTATTCCATTACCATGACTTTAAATCCATCCATCAATTCCTCCATTGTGAAGGGCTGAAGGTCAAAGTCAATTCTGCTCAACATTAATTTGATCTCATTATAAAAAGTGGTAAAGTTACTGCCTTTTATAAAGAAATTCAATTGGATATTCTGGATTCATTGGAAGATTTTTTTTATTATTATACTGCTGCAGACACTTTAGTATTAGTAGTAGCAGCTAATATTCAAATACATTTTTAGATCCATTCATCAATTTTATTAATCAAAAGCAATCTTTTCTTTTTAAATAAATATTAAAATAAATCAATTAACCAGCCTCAATCAATCAAATATTTCTCATTTTATGAGGAAAGACATTTCAGGTGCGAGTCTAATAGTAGGAACAACCAATGGGCAGGATGTAGCCCTCTGGTAGTACTTTACCCAGGTCTTTGTTAAAGAGGATATTTGAAGAGATGACCTTTGTTGTATTGAACTGCAATGATTTTACACCAATACACATGCAACTGATGTAACTCTAAAAACATATGTAATGTTACTGCTTGCTGTGCATCACTTACTTCTTGTTAATACAGGAACCAAACATAATAGGAAGAAGCAGTGTTTTACATTATAGGACAGACTATTATTCTTTTGAATCTGGAATACTGATCTGACATCCCTTCTACAGGGAATAAGTAACACATGACATATTCAAGCTCTTACCAGGTGCGCCTGCCAAGGTTTTTTCACCAGAACGACAATCTTGTGTTACTTCCTCTACACCTTGTACGACATTTTCTCCTTGTAATCTAGAAAACAAAAACAGATAAAAGTTATCAAAACCGCAATTAAGAAGACCATGATATATGTAGTGTACATAGTATGTGTAATTTCCTGAAAGCCTAGATAATCATCCTTTCTACAAAGGCAAAATATGTGACAGATTTTACTTCATTGAAAAAAATGCAAGATACAAATGTAAGTCACATAAGTAACCCAGATCTATTTACAACCCGCTTGGATTCATTATAGCAAAGACTGTCTGAAACCAGATAGTGAAAGAGAAATAACTTTTTGACAAGTAACAAATATGAGCATATTACCAAGGAATCCATCTTTTTCTGTACAAATTACCCTTTTGTTCAGTGCAATTCAACATTCCATGATAGTTACCACTTGTTGCACGCATTGTGATGACATCCTCTTTCTAATCAGATGAGTGATTAACAATTACTCAGGACGGCTTTCCTCTTTGGGCTATACTTAGCTCACTAACTACACAATAATACAACGCTTAGCTCAAAGATAGACACAAGGAATCTGCATCATTTGCTTTTAGAAAGCTTCACTGGTCACAGAATCTAATCCGCTTTAAGGGATAATCAATCAACACTTTCATTTTTTCTAAAATAACAGGAACTCAAGTTTTCTGGGATCTGAAACTGCCACTTAACCTTAATTTCTAAGATTTTTTTTAAAATCAAAACATATAACCCTTTGGAGGATAGGACAGATAATTCCTACCTCCCATTTCTATAATCAATATCAATAACTGAAGAAATCCACCGCACCTCCCTCCGATAGTACTTTATCTTTAATGATCAAATCAGGCCAGCATCTTTACTTTAAAAAGACATCCTTTATTTTGATCATTTAAAATCCAGCTTGGCTGCCAGAAGACAGTTTAAGTGGGTGGTCTAACGTGTTTCGGGCCAGAACCCTTACTCATAGACTCATTGTTGTTCACAATACGTTACTAGTTATATACAAAAGTAGACCAATTAAAAGAGGTTACATATCTAATTGGAACATTAACCCCCTGTAGCCTGAAAAGAATTGGGAGACCTTGAATTATTAACTCTTTGGTGTCCCAATTCAGATAGTTTCCTCCATCTTACATCATTATAATTGAATATTATCCTCCATTCATGTACATCTGAAGATCAATTAGTTAAACAATTAAATGGAAACACAAATAACGCTCGGGAGGGGACGTGAGCCGCCATGTTATTGTCCCATTTCTATATACATAATCCAATATCAGCTTTAAAAGATTAAGTTCATGAATCTGCTGACAGCTTATCCCCTACGACACACCCCTCCGCCATGAAGCACCTCCCTATCTCTAACATGGGCTCACAAGTATACATCTAGAGTTGGGGGAAAAGAGGGAGTGTAAGCAGTGCACAAGGAGAGCTGTAAGCAGTGCACAAGCTCAATCTTTAATAGCTAGCCGATATCGGATCATGACAGTAAAACCTGTGAGTATAGGGAGAAATCGTAATGTAATAAACTCCCATTATTTAAGTAAAGGGAGACAATGACAACACAATCTTGCCCCTTTTCCCACATCAAACCCACTAACAAGTTAAAATACAGAACAAGTAAACATATAAGAAATCCAGTGACTAAAGCTTGTGAAGGTTCTCATTCAGCCAGGTCATGGTATATCTGTTGTATTCAGTTAGATCAACTGGACTTAAAGTTTAGTTCTTGAAGACATTTCGCTAGTCATCCGGCTGGCTTTCTCAATTCAGAAAGACTTGTACAAGAATCTGTTGGCAATTATGTACCCTGGAAAGTCCCAATTAGCATATAACAGCCAGGTGTTAAGGACCTTCTGAATGCAACGTGTGATTGCATTGTGGCTAAGAGGTGTTATAGGAGCGCCCAGGGTAAGGTGTAAAAACAGCATTGTGACTAAAGCTTTGCTATATAACTTGTCCTTGCAATAACAAATAAAACTGGTTATTTACTTCATATACTAGTTACACTCAGAAACCTCCCCAAAGATTAAACAGTCACTAGTCAACAACAATTTAAAAGTCAATGCAACCAGCAAATGCATAAAGCAACCCCCACCCCATCAAAATTTATACTTGCCTTTCACACGCATGAACACCCTAGGCTGCAAAACGTACCTGCCAGACTACCTGAAGTAAGATATTCACTCTGGAGCTCACTAGGGAAAAACAAAGGCCATTGAAAAGGTTTATTATGCATATTAAAAGATGATGCCAATGACTGCTGTTGACCAAGCTGCCTTTGCAAATGCAAGGAGGTATCAACCTTGCAAGGAGAGAATGGTGAACTCCAGAGGGAATATCTTGCTTCAGGCACATTAGGGAGGTAATTATTGTGGTGTAGGAGTTTTAGGGCTTGGGGAAGGGAGGTTAACATTTTTCTGTTGAGGTACTGTAGACATAATCCTTAAATGCCTTTTGTTTTTAATGCAGATGCCAACTAGTATTTTTTCCCCTTAATACACGATTTCATTCTCTAGGTCATGAAACTCCTTGCGTAAGTGTTTACTTTCTCCATTTGTTATTTTGTTTTTGTAAAAACAGAAGCAAGGTCAGACACTGCTTGAAGCAATTAAAAGCCTTTTTTCTTGTGTTTGTGACTGGTGGAAAATGGAGACCATGTGCACATTATCCATTACCTCACGCCCCAAGTAGAGCAATTTTCTCAACTCAACTGAAGAGGAGAAGAGGAGTTGATTTTTCTAATATCGTTATATATTATTTGAGAACTAATTGTAAAGTTATATTTGGGATAAACAAAGCAGCAATCCAACACCCAGAACTGCTGCAATTTTAAGGGGAATAAAATCAAAATCAATCCTCCCTTTAGCTGAACCCAGGGAAAGGACCTTAGACCTGGAAAATATATTTCCTAGGTGCCCTTGCTGCTACGATCCAGGCCTTTCCCCTCATTTGGCCGCCAATTAATCCACTGTGCTTCCAATGGGAGTACATGCTTCTGTCACCTATATGAGGTCCTCACTCTGGTGCAGCTTAAGCGAGGGGGGAGTTACTTACCTTTATTTTTCTCCTTACTGTGCACTGAGAAGTGAGACTACCAGAAATCCCATCCAACTTCCTGCATTAGCCCTGTCTGTAACGTGTGACTGGCAGCAGGGAGAGTGTGGGACCATATCACATCACTATAGCTACAGAACAAAGTCAACTAACTCAGTATTTTACCGTAAATATAATATTAATTCTTAGAAAGCTTATGACAGCAATGCTGAGTGCTGGACTGCTACTAGAGATGTCCGAACTTCGCAAAATCCGGTCGCAAAAAAATTCGAAAATCCACGAGCGGACCAATTAAAATGGAAAAATCCTCGAAAATACGAGAAATCCTCGTAATTTTGTAAATTTTCGAAAATATGTATTTTCCCGCATTTTCTAAAATACGTAAAATCCTCGTAATTTCGAAAATTTTCAAAAATGTGTTTTTTCATGCATTTTCGAAAATACGTGAAATCCTTGTAATTTTGAAAATTTTCGAAAATACGGTTTTCCATGCATTTTCCAAAATACGAGATATCCTCGTAATTTCGAAAATTTTCAAAAACGCGGTTCGGAAAAGTTCGGAAGGTGGAAAACGTGATTCGTGTTCGGATCCGCGAACTGAGCCATCACTAACTGCTACTGTACCTTACCCAAAAAATAGATTTTAGTTTTAATTCCCTTTAAGCAATATCCTTTTAGTTGTGAGGGTTGAAAGACCGGTACTTTAAAACTGCACTTTACATTCTGTTTTTTTTTTCTTTCAAACTTTTAATCAAATATTAACTAAACAATGTAAGTTTTTTCCCTTTGTGATCACTGACTTGCTTTTGCTGGTTCATCCAAACTATTTTTTACCTTGCACACCTTGAGCAGATGTTAAGTGTGACTTTTGCTTGAGGTTCAGTTGTGTGCAAACTTCTTCCCTGGCTAAATTTACTTCCAGATGGTGTCACACCAGTAACGCCTTCCATTCGAAGATCATCAAGGTCTTCTAATAAATAAAAATGAACAAACTTAAACACATTAATACAGATACAAAAGGAACATAGAATGTATTTCCTTAAATTCCTTACAATTTTTACATTATAGCACTTGTAGTATAGTCCTGTATCAGCCATAGCAGTGGTGAGGGTCTTCATATTAAATTTAATAAACAGCAGGAAAGGGAAACCGGGACTTTCAACACAACTCTCTTTACCTGGCAAGACTTAATCAAAAGATTTTATTGATCTGGGTTGCAGGGAAGAGAACAAGCAAACAGCCCATCTGGGTCCCTCTAACAGCTATGGATATGGTTCTAGTCTCTAGCTAGCATTAGGAACACAAATAAAGCTCCATTTCTTACAGGATTTGACAGGCTACAGCTGATCATGAAGAATATTAAAAACAGTCAAGAAAAACAATACCCTCCATGATATGTGAAAATGCATTTTTTTTTAACTTATTGTGTGGTGGCAGAATAGACTAAGAGGTGAACTTATGTTTGGAAGTTGTAGGAACATATGAATACTTGGAAACTTGGATTGACCTATTCTTGGTTTTCCTGTATGTGAAGAAGAACCGCATTTGTAAACCCCCCCCCCCCCTCCCATTTTAATCTGTAAACAAGTGCAATTGCTAGTATTTTCATTCTATCCTTGCCATCAGCTGGTATAATTTCTAAGGTCTCTCCCCAGTCAGTTACTGACACCAGTATGAATTATATAAAATAAGCCAAGGTAAGTATTTTTGGTAATTTTTTCACACAAATAATCTGACATCTGGACTCATCTCCTATGGATAATCCACAACATGTTTAGTTAGGTGTTAGCAATGAAAGCGTCTGATCTATAACCCACAGCAGATGTACTGAAATATTATAAATTATTTTGAACAAAAGCATACAGTTCTTTTAGTAACAACACATTTTACATTTCCCAAAAATTGTGGCCTCTTGTAGCTTCTTATATACAGTAAAAGCCGTATCGGTCCATTGACAGAATCGAAAGTTTAACCTCATTAACATTTTATTCAGGCTTACATTGTTCATTGTTTTTACCATTGATTTTGACCTTCAGGAGAGCCTAACAGGCCTTTAATAGAGGACAGTACAATGATATCTATGCCTGTGGAAGAGAAGTCTTGAAATGCACAAGATTGGGACAAGTAAAATGAGACAATTACTCACTATGTGTGTTTATTGTTTGAGGACAGTTTTTGTAGCCTGTGTGGAAAAACTTCAGACCAGCCAATGTAGCTGCAGGACTAATCACACTGGCTGATCAGGTAAAAGATGTCTGAAATTTTGGAGCTGCATATATTATTTTCCAAGTAAAAATGTATGGGCTAGGTCTTATAATTAGCATTGCATTTTACAATCCAAGTGCATTTCTGATGCACTGTGATCGGTGTGGTCCCACTATGTGAGCTGAGCTCTAATGTGTTATCAGAATGCATGAATGCCAAACCTTTTGTGCGTATCAATACTACTGATATATATTGTGCACATAGCAAATAACGCAGGGCAACACATTGCAAAAAATCCTACATGCATTGTTGTGCATACAAGTGGGGCCAAGTACTAATTGTGCATCTGTAACTTTGCTTTCCATTGATCATTTCATTTAGCTATTAATCTGTGTTTTCTCACTAAAATTACATTTATTATTCCAATATAGAAAAAAAAATAGATGTATAAACTCTATGATGGCCAGAAACATTTGTTACTCTCCTAGCTTTTGAACTCTTCAACTTCAAAAGTGTAGTAACTGTGAATTCATCTTTTCATAGTGTATAGCATATTCGCTAAGCCCTGTGTCCTCTGCAGCTATATGAATGCCCCTAACCACATCACCTTGGTAACCTACCACCATGCATCCTGAGTGCCCTCTTCTCAGCACTACTAAACAAGAAATCTTTTGGCAGCACCATTTTCCCATGCTGCTTGATCAATTGAAATGACCTGGCTTTTTGACAGACTCTGTTTAATTATGAAAAGACCCTGAGCCTTCTTTAAAACCTGACAATTCTATTACCTACCATTAGAACCAAAATTAAATAATGAAGAGAGCAATGCTATTCTTAATGTTTTGTAGTCTTCCTTTCCTACATTGAACCCTTAGGCCCATTTGTGTTTGCCTTTGGCTACATATAATTTATAAGGTAATGTGTTTTTTTTTCTTGTTTGTCTGTGAAGAAAGATGTCTCGAAAGGGGAAGGTCCCTTCTTCCATAATGTATCACAAAGCAGTGCACACAAGGAATACCATTTACACAAAGATACAGTAAATATATGCCTTGTCGTTGACCATAAAGATGCAAATGTGGTGCTGAGGTTTCCTGCATTAAATAGTGTTTGACAACAGAAGAAAGACCATCTAGAAGCTCTGTTGGTATGAAAACCAAGGCGGAAAAGTGCTCATTGCTTGAACACAATATGAGAATTAACCCTTCTATTGCTCATAATAAATACAATGCACGGTGGCTCAGTGGTTAGCACTGTTGCCTTGCAGCGCTGAATTACTGGGTTCGATTCCACCCTTGGACACATCTGCAAGGAGTTTGTATATTCTCCCCCTGCTTGCGCAGGTTTCCTCCGGGCACTCCGGTTTCCCCCACAATCATAAAGATATACTGATAGTTTGTATGTGTCAAATAAATGTGCTTGGATTGTAAGCTCTTCAGGGCAGGGCCTGATGTGAATGTATACATGTAATTGTAAAGCGCTATGGAAGATGTTGGCGCTATATAAATCCACAATAATAATAAAAAAAACAAATGGTGGGCCAGTACTAGTATATGGCAGGGATTAATTAGCCTTGGTTACTCTTACTAACTTGTATTAAAAAAAAAAAGTAATGGACAATTTTAATTTAACAAGATTGACCAGACAAATTAAAACAACTGTGCCACACACATCCTTCATGGGGATAACAATTACATTGATGGTGGGGCAGAATTTTGCAATGAGGCATTGCAGCGCAGTGTCCTGGGATGAAATCCACTCACAATTATATGCAAGCGAGTGTGTGTTCTCCCTGTGCTTACAATTGGTATTCTGCTTTTCATCACAATAATAAATGTATTGTATTTAGATCTTTGGGGCACTGAGATAATTGTAACATGTTACATTTTATATAAAAAAATGAATAAAATAAATAGGTAATAAGTTTATAGGTAAATGCATACCTGCATTCATATATACAACATAGCTCTAAACAAATTTTACAGTGCTTTATAACTTAATTCATTAACATCAGGCCCTGCCCCAAAGAGCTTACAATCTAAGCATCTTTCATTGCTTGATGTTCTCAGTTGTGAGGCTTATTATTTAAAAACCCAAACAGTAGTGAAAAACTTACATCGGTTGTGCTGTGCTACTGTTCAGGCCCCCCAACAACACACAATCCATATTTCTTTATGATTGTGGGGAACACAGGGTATCTAAAGAAAACTAAATACACCGTAAAGCGCCAGGCACACTACAAAATATAATTCCTTAACATTTATGGTGACTTGTAAAACAAACGCCTCAATTTTTGGGGGGTAAATTCTGGTAGCGAAATATCTCTAACCAGGATGAAGAACGAAGCAGGCTACCGGATTCCCATCAGAATAAAACTTTTCTTTATTTCAAATGTTAAAACCAACATTCACAGCGATGCAGCATAGTTCACAGCATATCCCTCCTAGCTCCGCCCAACATGTTTCGTGGCTTCCCTGCCACTTCCTCAGGGGCTCCCAGCTTATTTCTTCGGTCTGGCCTTATACTATAGGTTTTTTAGAGTAGCACCTAGCCCAAGGGTTTTCTTTAACATTATAGCTTGTGCCCTGCTTCCATTTTGTTAGCATTGCTGTGTATTGGACTTTCTATGGGGCTGTGTATCGGACTTTCTATGGGGCTGTGTATCGGACTTTCTATGGGGCTGTGTATCGGACTTTCTATGGGCCTGTGTATCGGACTTTCTATGGGACTGTGTATCGGACTTTCTATGGGCCTGTGTATCGGACTTTCTATGGGACTGTGTATCGGACTTTCTATGGGACTGTGTATCGGACTTTCTATGGGACTGTGTATTGGACTTTCTATGGGACTGTGTATGGGACTTTCTATGGGACTGTGTATTAGACTTTCTATGGGATTGTGTATGGGACTGTGTATGGAACTTTCTATGGGGCTGTGTATTGTACTTTCTATGGGATTGTGTATGGAGCCGTGTATGAAACTTTCTATGGGGCTGTGTATTGTACTTTCTATGGGGCTGTTTGTGGAACTATCTATGGGGCTGTGCATGGAACTTTCTATTCTGCCACAAGCTATTCAACAGCCTTGTAAAACTCGCACAGCCATTGCAAGCAAGGTGTTAAACTCACACTAACCAATCATGAATTGGAATCCCTACAGCACTGTGGCCGGCAATGAATTCCCCAAATATTGTTTGTTTGAATAACAAATTGGAACTATTCAGGGGCTTATTGTAACATAAAATCATTCCCCCTTCATACACCTCCCTCTGTTTGAATTCTTGTTTTGTTGATATGGTAAATGAAATGGCAAAAAATAAAATATAACAACAAAGTAGCTGTTGACAGAAAAGTTTACAGTAAGGCTGAGGCCACACTGCAGCGCATCCCAGTGGACCAAAAGCACACATGTCCCAGTTATGTGCAACCGGAGCATATGCCATTGGGCAAAAATTGGATTGTGATCAGATTGTGGGTAAAAACGCGTCAGTGTGGCCCAGACATTTTATGGAAGGTGCTGCCTAAATATGAAATGAGAATCTGCCCCTTTCTATAGAATTCTGTATCCTTTAAGTTTCTGCCACACTATTGGTGGCTACAACTAATACCAAAGTAAGTGGCAAAAACCTGAATTTTTAAAAATGATTCGTAAGACAATAACAAATATTAATTTGATTTTGACTTTTCCCCCTTGTCCAGCAAATTACCATTTCCTATGAGCTCTAACCCCCCCGCCCCATTATTAGATTTCCCCTTCTATTCACTATCCTTTTCAATAGGCTTTTAACAACGGGAGAAGGGGTCAGAAAATATCCATATGTTCACTTTGTGTGGAGGGAGGTTCGAAAAACATGGGAAGTTCAAAGTTGACACACTTCTTGTCACAAATCTGTAATGAAAAGCATTTACATTCAACAACTAAAATGATTTTCCATTTAAATCTATTAAGACTATTGTGGTGCTGCCATGGATGCATGCTAGTCCTAGTCAGGACAATGCGGCCATCAATGGCACCAAACCTTTCCATTGCCTGGAACTGAATAAAAGCAAAAAAAGAGAAGATTCATTAAAATTTGTAATCGGTTTCCAATTTAAACCACTGACCCCAACATTGTGTCTAAGACCCCGCTTCAGCCCACCCACATTGTAATGCTGTCGATTCATCTAAACAGTTAATACCCCATTTAGTATAGTAAGAATAGGGTATGGGAACAATTTTAAATATATAAGAGAAACTTAGAAAGAAGCAAATTTTAAGATTTCAACAACTAGCAAAAATCTACTAACACTGGTGAAAATACAGCAGTGCCCTCTAGTGGCTGATAATGTACTGTATGTAAGCTCTGTGAGATTCAATTCTGAACACCTTCAGAGAGCTTCGCCCATAACTGCATGCACTCTGGGCAAATCTCCCGGAGGAAATTAACTAGAGGCTGCACGTATTTCACGTAGGTATTTAAAAATACTTACGCACACAGCTTTTGGTAAATAGGCTTGCAGTGGCTGCACAAGTGTTTATTGCGATACTCGCACAGCTGCCGCAAACCTAGGGGTTAAAATAAACCCCGACAAAGAGTGCTGCGTCTTCTGAATGTCTACTAGTAAATGCCTCTGCTTATGTAATGTGATTGGATCTGCGCATGCATTTATTCAGATGAAGTTACACTCTAGATTGAAGAATACGTGATACACTATAAGAATGTAATAAATAAATAAAGGGCAAACAGCACAGGCAATGTAATATAATTTAAGATGGGAACAGAACAGCTTTTGCATAACTTATTACGGCAAGCTTATTTATTTTATGCATTGCTATACATAAAATGACTTACTGAACAGCAGTTACCTGCTCTGCTGATTGCTCCCAGTCTTTCACTCTTGCGAAAGATGCCCAACTAATCTACTTTCTAACTGCAATCATTACTGGCTCCCTTTAATAGTAATACAATTTTAAAACTATTCAGCCAAACTGACTTATTTCACTGCCAACAAACTATCGCTGTTATGATATACACATGTATACAACAGGATTTGTCAATTCTCAGACACCAACGAAACAAACTGTTTTGAGGCTTTCCTATCGCAGGAATTATCAAATTTTCATATTAAAACAGTGACCCAGACATGTATAGAATTTGTTTTTGAAGGGAATAAAACACTAACATGCACAGAATTCTTTGAATTTGTGATTGTGGTCCTAATTAAAGGACATGTCTACCCCAAAACTAAAATTTAACACACCACTGGCCCCACTGTTTAGTGTTAAAAAATCCTTACCTTTCTCCTTTGCTCCTTATGGTTCTCCTGCACTGCTTGTTCAAAGTTCCAAAAAGTGAAGAGTAGAAGCTGTCAATGAGTCATACAGTCCCTGCTTGTTCCTTGTCCCTGGGAAGACTTCTTCCTTGTCCTCTAGCATGCGCAGGGTAGACCCCCCCCCCTCATCTCCAACCTGATCCCTTCTAGCTCCTTGATCCTCTACCATTAAAAGAACTTTTCTGTAGTGTAGCCCACCCCCAACTGCCAAGTTCGTTTTGTAAAAAAGCAGAAATCACAGAGGTGGCTGCTGGTCTGGCCCCTTCCAGCAAGAAGAGGGCCAGCAACAGAGTGCCGGAGGAACAAAGGACTGTAAGTAGATTTGTGCTGCTATTTTTACAACTTGGTGGTTGAGGGTGGGCTACACCAAAGAAAAATCTTTTTTTCAGGGTGGAGATACCCTTTAAAGGGCTTTAGTGACATCACCTTATCTCTGCCCGCCCCTCTGCCCCAGGGGAGAAGCATGCTCAGTAAAGACTTAATGCTGGGGAAATCAGGAAGTACATGGGGGGAAAAATTGACAGTTGAGAAGAGGAGCCTATTAATGCAGGCAGGGGCTGGTCAGATGACTACAAATTGGTCACATGGCTAAAAACAAGAAGCGTTCAAGCAGGAAGTAATATTGCTGAACCTTTCCAGCAATAACTTCTCACAAATTTTATCTAGATATGTGATTTAGGTTTTATTTTGAAGGTTTGATGGAAGGCTTTTTATATAATCCTTACTAGTTTGGAAGAATTGGAGACCACAGTCACCCTTTAAACTACTTGACTGTACTGAAATTGAATCATCATATATAATAAAACCCCAAGTGTGCATCCCTGTGTCCGTGTGTGTCACTGCAGTTCCTATAGACTCACCACTAGAGGGAGAGTCTCTGCAGTTCCTATTGACTCACCACTAGAGGGAGAGTCTCTGCAGTTCCTATTGACTCACCACTGGAGGGAGAGTCTTTGCAGTTCCTATTGAATCACCACTAGAGGGAGAAACACAGGAAACACACGGAGGGAAAACAGGAATTTAACAGACTGCAGATTTAGGACAGAGGGGGCCCTGGATTTGGGACAGACGGGGCCCTGGATTTAGGACAGACGGGGCCACTTGGATTTGGGACAGGAGGGGGCTGTATTTGGTACAGAGGGGGAGCCCTGGATTTGGTACAGAGGGGGTGCCTTGGATTTGGGACGGGGGGGGGTGGATTGGTACGAGGGAAGGAAGGGAAAGCCTGGATTTGGTACAGAGGGGGAGCCCTGGATTTGGGACAGAGGGGGAGCCTGGATTTGGGACAGAGGGAGAGCCCTGGATTTGGGACAGAGGGAGAGCCCTGGATTTGGTACAGAGGGAGAGCCCTGGATTTGGTACAGAGGGGGAGGCCTGGATTTGGTACAGAGGGGGGGGGCCTTGGATTTGGGACAGAGGGGGGGGCTGGATTTGGTACAGAGGGAGAGCCCTGGATTTGGTACAGAGGGGGAGCCCTGGATTTGGGACAGAGGGGCCCCTGGATTTGGTACAGAGGGGGGGCCTTGGATTTGGTACAGAGGGGGAGCCCTGGATTTGAGACAGAGGGGGGTACTCTGGCCTTGGGACATGGAGGAGGACTATGGCCTTGGGACACTAAGGGGGCACTCTGTGCTTCTAGCGCCCGTTATTGTAGCGGGCTTAATGTCTAGTAATATATATAAGTATAAGTACAAAATACCAAAAATGGAAGTTATAGTGGTGAAAATATTTCCACTACTTAAATTCTAAGGCACACCCTTTAAGAAACCCTGGTTTTCTTCTATCAAAACAGCCATAAGTGTCCATAAGTTTTTGTTTTGGACATTGTCCATTGTACAAAACATTTACACTAACAATGTCAACCTTTAAAACATTGCTTGTGCTGAGCTTATAAAAAAATATATTGAAAGGCTTGTACCGCAATTTAAGTGCAAAACCAATATTAGCCCTAAATAACTTTACCACAAATGAGTCAGCATTGGTCAGTTGAAGAGGGCAGATACCTCTCGTTTTTGCATCTCCCCAGTAATAACTAAGAGAAGTTTTACCCCCCAAGCAGAAGCTGCATATAAATAATAATAATAATTTAAATAGATCTCACATTGCATACATCTGGTAATAAACTCTTAGTTCACAAGAGGGAGCAATTTGCCTTCTTCTGCATTAGGATCCACATTCCAAATGTTTTAGCTTTCATAAATAGTATAGCGTTTTAAACAAATGTAACTTTTTTTTTTAATTTAACCCACTATCAGTGTATGTCCATACAAGGGTTACATGGTCAACATTTCCTTTATTCTAATAGTGTAAATTTTGTTTTACTTGTAACAGATGAACAACTCCTTAGTCTGTCCATGCTTACAATAAACAGTACAGTTTTACAAATAAAACTAGCTTAAAAATAAAGTAAATGGTCTAACCTTAAAATGCCATCTGGTCCCTTACTTTAAACATCAATAAATCTGGTTAATCACAATTTTAATTCCAAATTATCAACATTCTGCAAGTCTGCCTTAAAAGAAAGGTCGTTTTTTTTCTTCACATACAGTAAATAGAAATATCTTTACCATTACTATTTGTGCAAGGACCTAAACACCATTGCTCCATCAACCCTTGCCCACACACAGCATTATTGATCCTATGCATGCATGAAGAACACTTTTGTGCATAATAATATTACACAAAATGTGAGGACATCAGTAGCAGGTGATTGATTACACAAGGGTGTGCGACCTGAGCTACACTTATTAGGGCAAAATAAATGTTACATTGTATGCTGTACTATGTAGCGCTGCTGGGAAATGTGGGTGTGGTCTTTAGTGTGGTTGTGGTTTCCACATCGTGAATACAGCTTGGACACACCCATGGGATGTTTGAGGAAACCGCTTAAAAAATAAGCAACTACAATTAGGTATAAATGATATGAAAACATTTTTTTCCCCCCGTGATTGCAACTAATAGCTCCCAACAATGGTTCAAATGATCCAGTTGATGGTTGAACTACAGTTTCCAGGATACCTTACTGGATTAATTCACATTAATTGTGCAGTTTTAATAGAGATATTAAAACTGTATAACAATAAAGACGTGTTTGAAATTAAATCAACCTCTTTCATCATAATATAAATAATATTTAGTTTTAAAACTCTCAGTGTAAGGATGATCCCTTACAAAATGGGTAATTTCAAAGTTTTAAAATTATATATATAAACTTTCCCTTTTTAGTTCTAATTGGTTTTATTCTTCTCCCCTTACTTTTCCTCAGAGATCGCTCATTAATTTGTTCATATAATAGTACAAAATTTCCAGGGTCCTATAAATAATATATATAATAATAGTATAATAATTGTCTGGTGAAGTGGGCATGGAGGGCTGTTGCTGTCTGCTAAACTGGAGGAGGGCTGACTTGACTGTCTGGTGAACTGCAGGAGGGCTGACTTGACTGTCTGGTGAACTGCAGGAGGGCTGACTTGACTGTCTGGTGAACTGCAAGAGGACTGCCAGACATTGGATTTTGAATAGAAGGACTGCCAGACATTGGATTTTGAATAGAAGGACTGCCAGACAATGGATTTTGAACAGAAAGACTGACAAACAATGGATTTTGAACAGAAGGACTTACAGACAATGGCTAGAGGGCTTGGATTTCCCATCTCCTAGGCAGTAATTCAGTGTCTTGCAAACCAACTTACCTTAGCTTTATGGAAGCTTACAGACAGTCACAGAGCAGCAGTGACTGTGAGCACTAGGGCCCAGCAGTAGTACTATCAGCACAGGCGATTCCATGTGTGTCAGTGTGTGGGTAACATATGATTTACTGCTCTTATCTTAAAGACAGAGAGTCTCAGAGAACCTGCACTGATGCCCTGCCAACCAGACCAGTTAGAAATTTGGGAAAAGTTGCAGCAGATGAGATCTCTCTCTCCACTGCGAGTGTGAGAGCTCAGTGCACATGGCTCTGCCTCTCAGTAGCAGATACTATCAGCAGAGGAGGTTCCTGTAGCAGGTACTCTATGTCAGGCTCAGTAAACTTAAAAAAAAAACAAAAAAAAACAGACTGAGACTTAAAGGGCAAGTCTAGCCCTAAAATAAAAACTTACTTACAGGTAAATCACCCCCCAAAACCCTAAACGGTAATAGTTTGAAATGTGAAATATATAAGTCTAACCTGAAATCCTGCACAATTTCCTGTTTCCCCTGTTTCTGCTTCCTGGTTCTTCCAGTTAGTAACTGTCAGTTATGGATTTGACAGTTGACATCACAGCCAATGACTGAATGTTAATCCCCTAGCTGCCTCTTCTGAGCAGGCTCAGTACAGGTTTCAAAATTGCTCAGTTTCCATTAGGCATCCAGAAGCATAGCAGGCATACAGTAATGAATTCACAGGACAAAGTATGCTATATCAACACATTTTAAATGGGCCATTCTTTCTATAAGATGTTCTTATGAGGGTGGAGTTGCCCTTTAATATGAGGATAACTCTGCCTATGAGGACTTACTCAGCTCAGCAGTGCAGTGCTCCGGCTCTGCCCCCTCCAAACACCTGGCGGGAACAAGTTTGATCAAAAGGCCATGAGTGCGGAGGGGAGGAGTTACCAGTGAATTGCCAGTCAGAAGGAAACAGGGGAGGAGTTATATTGTAGCTGCAGTCTGCCTGCATAATGCCTGTAGCAACCCCAAGCCAGGATAAAATTCCAGGGGGGCCAATGCCCCAACTTGCCCCTATGTGCGGACACCCATGGTTAAAACGCCCCTTCAGGGTAATATAAGGATTTAAAGTCACAGAGGTGTTCCCTGACCAAATAAAAGCATGAGGCAGCAGGGAACTCTGAATTGACTTTATAAACTTTAAAGGGCAAGTCCAGACCCAAAATGAAAACTTACATACAGGTAAATCACCCCCCCAAACCCTAAACTGTAATAGTTTAAAATGTGAAATATACAAGTCTAACCTGAAATCCTGCACAATGTCCTGTTACCCCTGTTTCTGCTTCCTGGTTCTTCCAGTTAACAACTGTCAGTTATGGATTTGACAGTTGACATCACAGCCAATGACTGAATGTTAATCCCCTGTCTACCTCTTCTGAGCATGCTCAGGCTCAGTACAGGCTCAGTACAGGTTTCTAAATTGCTCAGTTTCCATGAGGCCTCCAGAAGCATAGCAGGCATACAGTAATGAATTCATAGGACAAATTATGATATATCAACATATTTTAAAGAGGCCATTCCTTCTAAAAGATGTTGTTATGAGGGTGGAGTTGTCCTTTAAATATTGGTTTTATTAAACTTAAAAGCTGCATACACCAGACATTCCTGAACTGCAGCACATTAACCACTCCCATGCTGCCTGTACACAAATGATGATTGCATGTGCTGCGAAAATGGCCCACAGCACAAGGCAGCAGGCATAGTGGGGCCTCGCAAAAAAGTTAAATAAAAAGTTAAGAGACGTAACTCACAGCCCAGCCAACAGGGACTGGAAAGGAATGAAAGCGGCCCCTGTTCACTGCAACGGATGGACTCAGGGAACTTCAAAGATTAGAAAAGTACTTTGGATTCCTGTTTTACCTCTTACATAGGGAAATGGCTGGGCTGTGAGTTAGGACTCTTAACTTTTTAATGTGTGTACAAGCAGCATGTGGGTGGTTAATGTCAATGGGGAGGTGCAGTGGGATATATTCTTATAAAAACCTATTAACGGATGAGAGGTTTGTATAAGGATATATTCCACTGCACCTCCCCACTGAAATGCATTATGTATTATTATGTACTATAAAATACATATACATTTGTGCAGCACATGCGATCATCCTTATATAAAGGGCATGTTCTACTTTGCTCTAGTCCCTCCAAAGAATCAGTTGAGGGAGGATATCCAGTTTTACAATGATTTTTCACTTTCATCCTACAAACTTAAAGGAACACTAAACCCCCAAAAATAATAGTGCCATTCGTTTCTATTATTCACAGGGAGGTGAGAACGCTTATTCTCACCTCCCTGTGAATAATAGGACGCTCGGGGGACATGGCACTTACCTTACCGCCACTCCACTCGTAGCCGCTCCTTCACTGACAGTCACTCTGTCCCGACCGCGTGCCCTATCTTAGGCCAATACAAAAGATAGTGCACGCGACTGGGAGAGAACAGCTGTTCAGTGAAGGAGCGGCGGGTAAGGTAAGTTCCAGGTCCTCCGAGCGTCCTATTATTCACAGGGAGGTGAGAATAAGCGTTCTCACCTCCCTGTGAATAATAGAAACGAATGGCACAGAATTATTTTTGGGAGTTTAGGGGAGTTTACAGTCCCTTTAAGCTAGGACAACATTAAATTCTACTCCTACATTTTGTCATGAAACACTGTCAACACATATTAGGGATGTCTTGGAAAGAAGAAAAACACTAATTTGCTTTTCACGAATAGGAAATGGTTAACTAACGACTAAATCACAGAAAACATGACCCCATGCAGGACTTTAGAAAGCAGGTCTTAGCTTAACATGAGCCTCACCTGCTGTACTATCTACTCATATCATTAATAAGTTAGTGACTTTTTAAATTACCTAGCAGTTCCATTGCATCATCCTCATTATCAATGTCTTCTTCTGTAACAGAGGCTGGAGTGCTGTGCACAGAGTCAAACGAGTCTTGGGAAAGCATTGCAGCCAAAAGTTTTTTGTGCTGCTGTTGCTGCTGCTTCAGCCCTTTGTTCTTTGGCTCCATCTTCAAACTAAAGATAAAAAGACCTTGCAATTACTGTAAATGAATAGACTAATCAAAAAAAACAGAAGCACCAAATATGACTACACCCTTACTGCCAGCAAAAAAAACACGTGTATTTCATTGTCAGAGCTATTTACGGAGAGCCATACTGCAAAATTATGGGGGGGGGATCACACTAACCGGTAGCGTGAGTTTTACAAGGGATCTGCAATGGCCCTGTGGTTTTTGGGGAAGTCATCCGCACAGCAACTGCAAATCATTTAATAGAGCGTTTTTTGTGATTTTACATTTATTTTTAAGGTAATGTCATGTAGGAAAGAGAATTAATGGAATTAACCCTGGTCCGGAAACATAATTCACTGTAAGGTGAAGGGGTGAGCAATTATGGTTCTCTGCAAATTAGCCCTGAGCGAATCACGTTATCACACAAGTCAACAGACAGTGGTTAAGTGAAAATAAAGATTGGCACATTTCTAAATACAGCTGTCAAGGAAAATGAAAAGCATTACTGTACTACCTAAAGAATAACAAATTCATGTATCATAAGCATATCTGTTGTATTCAGTTAGACCAACTGGACTTAAAGACTTTTTAAGTCCAGTTGATCTAACTGAATACAACAGATATACCATGACCTGCATGAATGAGAACCTTCACAAGAATAGCATAAGCATTTCTGCCCTTTATTATAATTTAAAGGTGAAATGTGGCCTCCATACAAGTGGTTTTAAAAAGACGACCCCTTTCTTTAAAATTACTCCAGGATCATACTGCTATGGGTTAAATGCTAGCACTGTGAGCTGTGACTTCCCCAGCAGCACTGGTCTGCCCCCAAGTTTCAGGTTGGAGTATGCTCATTGCTCAGACAGAGCATCTTTAGCTGCATCATAAGCCCCTCTCCCAAACTACTAAATCATTTTTAAAGCTAGCCACAAGCCTAAAAAGATTTTTCTCTCTCTAAAGTGTCAATAGGAAAGTACAGAGAATGGTTGCAGGTCTGTAACTAGCTCCTGAAGAGATAAATAAGCTGGAAACCTTATCCAAAGCTTGTTTGCAAGGTAAAGAGAAAGCTCTTTCAAGAACCAGACTGGAATCCCCTCTTAGGTGTGCAGGTACAGTTATATGTCAGCAAAGACACTTCATGTAACTCCATCTACCTTTGATATCACAACTGTTGTTGAGACAATGCTGTATGGTTTATTTGGCATAAGCCTGCATGTTCCTTGAGAATAAAACATTCATGTGAAACTAGTGTAAATGGATTGTCTTCTATAGGCATTCTAGGAAGGCTGGGCAGCCCTCTTGCGAAGAAATCACATCCATTCAATGAATAGGATAGAACTAATATTCCAATCACTCCTATCATTCTGTTCCTCTAATTTGTAAGGTTCATTTTTCAAAAAAATGGTGTTTCCACAACATTTACATTATAACACACTCTGTGTTCAAGGGGATTGGTGATGAATAGAAGCTCATTTTATTGCATTTGGTGTATAGAAATATTGCAATTCAATAAGCTGTCACGCAGAACATTTCCTGGAGCAGCAGCTTCATGAAACGTACATCATTTCAAGAGGAACCCAATAATGGTGGCTATTTATCAAATTAGTCATTAATGATATATACACAGTCTGGACATGTAAGGTAAAAGCTATTCGTGGTAATTAGGTTATTTATTATGGCATTGAGACTGCAAGATAAATGAGAGGAAAACCAAAGTAAGTACCAAATATCTTGCTTTCTGGGTGCTGCTGGGAAAAATAAAGAGCTTCTGTGTGTCACATTGAATAAATCCCAAACGATAATAATGGGCAGCACAGTGGCTCAGTGGTTAGCACTTATGGCTTGCAGCAATAAAGACCTAGATGCAAATCCTCCCTTGGACACAAATCTGCAAGGAGTTTGTATGTTCTCCCTGTGCTTGTGTGGGCTTGCTCCTCTGGCCAATCCATTTTCCCCTACAATCATAAAGACATACTGAGAGGTTGTATGTGTAAATAAAGTGATTAGATTGTAAGCTCTTTGGGACAGGGCCTGATGTGAATAGATAAAATAAGTTTAAAGAGGTGCGGAACATGTAGCGTTATATAAGAAATAAAATACATACATACCGTATATACTCGAGTATAAGTCAAGGTTTATAGGCTATAAAAATAGACTAAAAATCGAACCGCGACTTATACTCGGGTCACTCACCAGTGTAATCCAGCTGCCGCTTGCTTCTGCATCCACTGTTCTGACCGGCTGACGTCACTACTCGGCGTCGGTCTCACTTCCCGGCGCCGAGTAGTGCCGACAGGCTCCAAACTGTGGATGCAGAGTCGGATTGCTGAGTCATGCAGCCGGGGTGCTGAATTCACACAAAGGCAAGTCCTCTCCTCCACTGAACTGGGGGGGCTCTGGAGGGGAGTGCAGTGCTTGCCACTGCAGATGTTTGGAAACTACAACTCCCAGCAAATAAAGCATGCTTGGAGTTGTAGTTTTCAAAACATCTGGAGTGGCAAGGAATTTGGGGTTACTGTGTGGGATTACTCCATTTAAAGAGCAACTAATACTTTAAAACAATACAGAATCAGGAGGATGGTGACTATTGTTGAAGATTGAATTCTCATTCTGTATTGTTTTGAGGCTTTAGTTGCCCTTTAAATGGACACCAGAATTTCCAGACAGTAGTCTCATACAGTAATAGGCATACTGGATTTGGCTATTACTGTATAGTACTACTTTATGAGAATTTTTAGTGCAACTAAGGCTTTAAAACAATACAGAATCAGAAGGCAATAGTGGTCATAATTTCTACCCTTAACTGTAAGTCAATAATTTTTCAGGGACGACCTAAGGATAAATAGCACCTTGTGCAAGATTTGTTACTGGCGCATAGCACCCAACCCCCATCCCACTCCCAAAAAACCCACCCCCCTGGGCACACACAATACTCCATTGAATGCTGCTTGCCTTCAAATCAAGTACCCCACCTGCACTTACTCTCTTTCAGGATCTTCAGTGTGTGCTTGTATATATTGCGCGTACATCATTATGTAACAACTAACGTACTAAATGCACAGACAGAACAGCACAGCATACAGACATCTTAAGAAAAGCTTATATGTGTTGGGGCTTAGTATGTGGTGAGGTGCTGATACATATAGTTGACCTGGAGGACCGTAACTAGAGGGGCTGTGGCACTGATGCACAACTTTGAGCTACAGGCCCATGACCTAAGACTCCCAGCTGGCGCCCCCCTGGTAATGCAACTTGCGCGGTCACACAAGTCGCCCATATCAAAGGCCGGCCCTGCATGTTTTACTAATTTTTCAGGTAAAAATAGGTACGTGATGACTTGAGTGACTTGACTTGAGTGGGAACATGTTTACAGCTGTAACCCAGTATAAGGCTTGGTACACAAGCCAATAATTTTGCCTGATTGATCACACAGCCAATATTTTTGTAAAGGTGTCCATACTTTACAACTCCCACTACATGCAATCAATTCTTCCGGAACCACCTTTCCCGTTCTTCACCACCAACATATGATTGCAAAATGAATAGGCCAGGCGGAACCATTGTGATCGTATGTCGATCACAAAGAATGGGAAAGGCTGTTCCGGAAGGATTGATTGAATGCTGTGGGATTGGTTGGGAGGCGAGTTCAATGTATGGGCACCTTATTTACGGTAGCAGACTGGCTGGGGGATTGGGTGTAATTTCAGGATCAACAATCAATTACTATATTGTAATGATTGGTTGTGAATGTGTTTGTGTGTAACAGGCCTAACGCTGATATTCTTAGGCAGTGTGACCGCCATTAGGCATGGTGTGACCGCCATAAATGATATTTCTGTTGAGCAGGCCTAAATATTAGCCCCTGTGTATTAGCCCCTCTCACCGCCTTAATGAAAAAGATTCCCATTGTGGCTAATCTAGCTTTCCATTAATGCCAAATAACTGAGCTGCCTGTTTTTAATTAAGCTAGATGGAACATTTAGACACCTTCATTGATTTCCCAGTGGAAACAAGGCCAGATGGTTTACAATATATTATTTACCCATTCAAAATAAAAAAAACATATTATATAAACACCTTAATCACAGCTTCAAGCCTTGAAACAAAAATACCTACAAACTAACCAGGTTTAAAGGAAGGTAAAGGTATATTGGAGATGATAATTCTATATACACAAGTAGAAGACTTTCGATATACCAATAAATCGTATTATAAAGCAGAACCCCCCTGATCTAAACTTCATTTTGAATGAAGTTTCAGCTTTAAAGGTGCATTGTGGGAGCTACGTAATTCTCCCAAACAGCAAAAGGTCAGACCCAAAACTAGGGGTGTCTGAATACAAAATGCTATCCAGCGGATTCTCTCCTCCATCAATTCCTAAATACAAAATATAAAAGCTTTTATACAGAAACCAAGACAGAATTCCAGCACTGATTTCACTGCCTTATTGTTTAGGAAACCGGACTTCAGAGTTACCACCACCTGCCCCATAGAGAATGCACAGGTTCATAGAACCGCTACCCTGCTTCTGACTCAAAAAGAGCCCTGCACTGTTTAAAGGGCTGATGACATAAGCGACTGAGCATTATTAAAACTAGTGGTAAAATTGATCAGCAATCCAAAGCATTATAGTATTTTACTCTAGTCTTTAACTGCAAACTAATGGGTTTGTTCTTACACCCTTTCATCACAATCTGATTCACTGACTATTGGCTTTTCATCATTGGTTTTTCATCTAGTCCCCTCCCTTAATATTTGACCTGTCTTATGTAGAGATGGGATCTGCGTCCGACTCAGACACGACACGGAACCCCTCGGTTCCAAAATCCAAATGATCCGCCCGAATCTGGAAGGATCGTCCGGATTTCGGGACTTCAGAGCCTATTTTCTATAATTAGCGAACGTTCGAAAATAGCCTTGAACGTTTGATAATCCTCGAAAATACGACCAGAAACTCGAAAGTATTTTCAAGGATTATTGAACATTCTAGGCTATTTTCGAAAATTATCTAAAATAGCCTTGAACATTTGATAATAATTGAAAATTAGTTCCATTTTCGGATTTTCGGGATTTTCCAGAGATCCGGGAATCCGAAAACAGAACGAAACTGGTGAGTTTTGGGCACCTCTAGTCTTATATCATGAACTATAAATAATACAACTGACATTAAATCACAGGATGTATCTCCAATAGCTACTCTGCAACTAAAATATATTTTGGATTTGTTTTTTGCCTTATTTCCATTTTTTACAATAAAAAAACAGATGTTTTCTATTGATATTTATCACCATAAAGCAAGAGAGCAAGAGTGTTAACAATGTATTGCCATTTAACATCCTCAGTTAACAAAATGATGAACAAAGGTATTTTTGTGCTAAAATCACATTACCCACCTTCCAGCAGGGCTACTGCTGCCTTCCTCTCCCTCCTGTTGTTCCACTTTATTTCTTGGAACTGGAGGCTGTATCATTTCAGCAGCCAATGGATCTGGGTCATTGTCTTCACGCCCAACCCATTCTCCAATCACACAAGGTTTTAACAAGGAGGAATTAAATGCCCTTGAGTCCTGATCAAAATAGAAGAAAAGGGTTTAACAGTATTACTCCTTCATTAAAGGGTATCTTCACCTTTAAAACACATTTTTGCTGTAGTGTAGGCCCCCCTATCCCACCCCCAACCGCCAAGAACGATACTTACAATCCTCCATTCCACTGAAGCTCAGATCACGGCCCTCTTCTTGCTGAAACTGTAAGCGGGGGGCCGGACCGGCAGCCGCGTCTGTGATTGGCTGAGAGGCAGTCACAGACGCGGGGGAACGAAGGATTGTAAGTACCGTTCGGATCTATTTTTGGACAGTCTAACTTGGCAGTTGGGGGTGGGATAGGGGGACCTACACTACAGCAATATTGTTAAAAGTTAGGGCAAGTTTTTAAAAGTTTAGCTTGGGCAGGAGGGAGGAAGGGGGGGGGAGGGCTCCTCCACACATGTGCCATACCTTGTCGAGGTAGTGAAATAGAAGCATGACTCACTGACAGGCTCCTACACTGCACTTTCCTGGACTTAAAACAGGCACAGCAAGAAAACCATTTGGAGCTGGGATGTAAGTTACATAGTGGGACCATATGTGGGTTAAATTTTTAGTTTTGGGGGTGGACATGCCCTTTAAAGAACAATGAAGGAAATAACACAGGACATGACTACAGAGATGAGACACAATCCTAGCATGTCTCTGTGAAATATAGCTTGCTACAATAAGGAGTCTATCACAATGGTGCTGATGGCGTACTGTACCATTGCAGTAATCTGGTTAGCATGTGGGAAATGCAAAAGTTCCTGTGTCTCCACAGTCACATGCGATTTAGGAAATAGATCTAGCATGGAAACACAAACAAGTGACTACTCTTCTTCAGAACATAACAAAAATACTAGTAGAATGCAGGGCAGATTTATGTGGCACATTAGTATTAAAGTATTCTGTATTTTTCATTTTCCCAAACATCTAATTGGCTATATTGTAGACTAGGGAGGAAAATACATGGAAAACATTGCTTTAATCGCACTGTTGCCCCTTACTGGGGACACATGGCACATGATTTTGAAAAGTAACATGGAAAAGGATTACTTAATTGTAGCAATACCAGTTATTTTCTCTTCAATAAAAATATTTAAAAGACAGAACACTATTTTTTAACTGAATTCATGAGCATTTTAAGTTCAAATTTAATTTTAACCATTGAGTCTATTCTAGTTTTACCGTTACCATCAGACAGTCCAATTTGATTAGCAAGTTTCTAACAAAAATTCTTTAGGAAAATGCCACCTCAATTCACCCAACCGTACATATCCCATTGATATGTACAGAAAAGCAAGGCAATTAAATGTCATTTTGCATGGAAATGTTTCCAATTATTTATAAGATTCCCCCATCCCTAAATTAAACATTTACAGGGAGATTCAATAAAAGTCCTTATCCTTGTGAAGGTTCTCATTCATCCAGGTCATGGTATATCAGTTGTATTCAGTTAGATCAACTGGACTTAAAGTTTAGTTGAAGACGTTTCGCTAGTCATCCGACTGGCTTTCTCAATTCAGAATGACTTGTACAAGAATCTGTTGGCAATTTAAGTACCCATGAAAGTCCAAAGGGTACTTAAATTGCCAACAGATTCTTGTACAAGTCATTCTGAATTGAGAAAGCCAGTGATGACTAGCGAAACGTCTTCAAGAACTAAACTTTAAGTCCAGTTGATCTAACTGAATACTACAGATAAAAGTCTTATTGTTAAAAATGGTGGTAATTGCCCCAACCAATCAGATATTATTTAACATTTGAAAGCTAGCATTTTTAATGCTAAGAACTTTTATTGAATACTGTTACCCTGTTAATGACTAAGCAGTAAAGGTAATCTATCAATTATTAGAGAGAGCAGGTGTCTTTTACTTTTACAGGAACAACAATAGAAGCAGGGAGACACAGGCAAAACATAGCTTGCAATTCAAAGTGAATTTAATGCTGCTTAAACAGGGTCACAACATGTTACGAACGTTCAAGCGTTCTTTATCAAGTGTATTGATACAAATGAACTTTAAAGCTACACTAAGCAACTTTCGACTATTTGGTGTCTTTTACTTTTACCACTGATGTTCTATTAGGGTAGATATCTCAATGTCCAATCTGCACCAAAATAAACTGGGCCCTACATATGTTATAGTGCCTCTGTTGGTAGCATATATTTGGTACAAAGTAAAAATAATAAAGTTTAGTTAGCTATTACCTGTTCAAGTTCATCCGCAACAGCAATGCCTGCAGTAAATAGAATATACTTTATAGCAAAAAAACAAAACAATCTAGTGCAAAAACTGATCCATAACAATCATTTACTAACTGCTGTTAATTAATATTAACTCAAATATTTGCCCTTCCCCAAGGATCTGTCTTGGCTTATAACCAGTTTGTGAATGAGAAATAGAAAATTGTGGGGTGTACTTTTAAAGGTTTAAACGATACTGGCAAGGTACAAAGCACATAGTATAGTTTGAAGAGAATAGACAATATTGCATGTGTTAGGCCTATCTCCAACTCTCTTGCATAGATTTAAGGTTGGGAGTAAGGTTGATTCTATATAAATTGCTAATCAGAAAGAAATAGTAGTAAACCCCAACATCAGTGGGGAAGTATATCTAGCATGGTGTATATAAAATCATTTCAACCATAAACTCACATAAAAACTTATTTTATTGAACAATGTACATAAAATACTCTAAAAAACCCCACACCATAAACATATGAAAAACTCTGGGCGTCCCCAGAATAAATAGTATCTAACTATAATGTCCCCGAGTCAATAGCAGCATCAAAAATAAAGCATTGGCTTAATTGATAGGCAAATTTAGATAGATAAGCAAAGATTAAAATCAGGCGCAACCGTGCAACCCCCCTGTGTCCCGGGAGTCGGGGTAACCCGTAACTACAATCGAAGATTAGTAAACCCCACTGATGTTGGGGTTAACCACTATTTCCCTAATCATGGGCGCATGAGTGCCTCTGGGGGTTCCTAGAGTAAAGTGGGTTTCCCTTGTGTGGTTTTGAGTTCTTTACCAATTACCAAATTATATAGAATAGTCTATTATACCCACAGCACCTGCATTAATTATATGAAGGGCCGTAAAGGGCTTTTAAAAACGGATATAACTATCATATGGGAGTAAGGTTGAGCCTTTGTGAATTTGATTAAAAGGGTTGAGGTAAGCTTTGCCCTCTTTCTTGTCCCTGCCATGCATTGTGCTTAGGTTTGCAGTTTTAAATTTTCATTTTGCAGAGCATTAACCTTAAAAGGTCTCCAGAAACTAAAGACTAAGCTCTGTTTATATTAACATTCTATATAAAAACGCATTTAGGGTATATATGGCTAGAATTTACAAGAAATCTTATTTATAAACAGAAATAATTATAGTGAAACTACATTTGAGTAAAGGCTCCTACACGTCCAATATGCTGCAAAATGACTGAGTCAAAGAGGCAGGAAAGGCAAGTGCGACAAACAGACTGGTGGGGAAACTCATGTTACAATACATCTTGCCTACATCTCCATGGCATTTTTAAATTCTCACAGAGTTTCAGTGGGTTTTGTCTGGGCACTCTGGTTTTTGCACATGTATGTACTGGTGGGTTGTATGTTTTAGGTAGTTAGAGAGAGGCCGCATATAAATAAAGAAATAAACTACGTAAAAAGCTGTGCTACCTGTTTGGTACTTACAAGAACATTATATACAATGTAATTCTTTATGTTGCAAAAAAGTTCCAAATCTAAACAACTTCCATTGCTTGATTTCTAGCAGAAAATGGTGTTTTTGTATAACTGATCCAATATTGGCAATACTGTTAACTGAGTGGACATATTCCCAGCAGAGCTTTATTAGTGCTACCTGTAGATTTAGGAATTGAAAGACTGAGATTTGGATAGCCTAGTTCCATCCCCGATGTTGCCATGCTGCTATCAGTTAATAATCTGTATGTCAGTTGGGGGGGGGGGTTTGTACTCACTGCGGGACAGGTTTTCTAATGCTTTTCCCAGCTTTTTACTTTCTTGCAGAATGTGGTTTAGTTCATCAAAATCATGACTTTCAGGTTTTGTTCTCCAGTCCCAGTTTGGGTTCTCAATTGACCTGGGCACTAAAATAAATAGAATATGATTTGCATTAGTCAGAATCATACAGGATGCATGAATACCGGCACATTGCAGGAAAATATAGATCTGCTTTGGACTAAACATGACAAGTTCTCAACTTCCAGATTCGAGGGTTCACAAATTTGTTATTTCTCGAAATCAGCTTTCGATTACTTTTCCCTGTTCTATCCCACTTTATAAACTAGCACAAAAAATAAAATACACTAACATAGAACCACAGATACACTAACACTATACACTATCATATCTGTTGTATTCAATTAGATCAACTGGACTTGAAATGTAGTTCTTGAAGACGTTTCGCTAGTCATCCGACTGGCTTTCTCAATTCAGAATGACTTGTACAAGAATCTGTGGCAATTATGTACCCTGGAAAATCCCAATTAGCATATCACAGCCAGGTGTTAAGGGTGTGATTAGATAGTGGCTAAGAGGTGTTATAGGAACGCCCAGAGTAAGGTGTTAAAACAGCATTGTAAATGGCAGACAGCTGGTGTTGAACCCCCCCACCTCTATTTAGGCTTGGTTTCTTTATTTTCACATAAATGGCCTCCTTAACACCTCTCTTGAACCAGTCACGTTCCTTCGCCAGTATGTTAACATTACAATCTTCAAAGGTATGTCCTTTATCCTTAAGATGCAGATACACGGCTGAGTCCTGACCCGAGGAATTGGCTCTTCTGTGCTGGGCCATACATTGATGCAGTTGCTGTTTGGTCTCCCCCACAGACATTACAAATCAGAGCATTCTTCACTGCACTGCACTGCATATATGATGTCGCTTTCTTGTGTTTAGGTATTGGGTCTTTCGGATGTACCAATTGCTGCCTCAGTGTATTGTTAAACCGAACAACACTGAGGCAGCAATTGGTACATCCAAAGACCCAATACCTAAACACAAGAAAAGCGATCATCATATGCAGTGCAGTGCAGTGAAGAATGCTCTGATTTGTATGTGGGGGAGACCAAACAGCAATCGCATCAACGTATGGCCCAGCACAGAAGAGCCAATTCCTCGTTCAGGACTCAGCTGTGTATCTGCATCTTAAGGATAAGGACATACCTTTGAAGATTGTAATGTTAACATACTGGCGAAGGAACTTGACTGGTTCAGAGAGGTGTTAAGGAGGCCATTTATGTGAAATAAAGAAACCAAGCCTAAATAGAGGTGGGGGGTTCGACACCAACTGTCTGCCATGTACAATGCTGTTTTAACACCTTACTCTGGGCGTTCCTATAACCCCTCTTAGCCACTATGCAATCACACCCTTAACACCTGGCTGTGATATGCTAATTGGGATTTTCCAGGGTACATAATTGCCACAGATTCTTGTACAAGTCATTCTGAATTGAGAAAGCCAGTCGGATGACTGCGAAACGTCTTCAAGAACTACATTTCAAGTCCAGTTGATCTAATTGAATACAACAGATATACCAGGACCTGGATGAATGAGAACCTTCACAAGCACTATACACTAACACACACAAATGAAAAAGCAAGCAAAATAAAAAAAATCACAGCTATAGAGCAATAAAGACAGCTGCTGATGCTGCTAAAAGGCACACAGATGCTTATACACTGAACAGACATACTCTACAAAACACCTACAAAGCGATGCACCAATTCTCTCTGTGCATTGTAAGGCAAATAGTGTGCTGGTATCGGCGGCATATTTATATGCAGCCGTAGCAATGAAGGAATTTAAGTTGTGCTAACCAATATAACTGCATGCGTGGTGCTCCTCTTGGTGCATCGCTCTGCTAGCCCTCTAAATTTCTAAAAGGAAGTAACAAATTCATCCAAGGACTTAAAGTGTATCTCCACCTTGAAAAAAAAACTTTTAACATAGTGTAGCCCACCCCAGCCCACCCCCAACCACATTTTGTAAAATAAGCACAAGAAATGGAATTACACTACTTTGTTCCCCTGGTGCTCTACTTTAGACTTTCTGCTTGCCTAAAGAAAGCGAGAAGGGACAGACCAGCAGCCATGTCTGGATTGCTGAGAGGGCAGCCATTCACATATGCAGCTGCCGACTATGGAGAAAGCAGAGGGAACAGAGTGTAAGTATATTATCTACTGCTTATTTTCCAAAACTAACCGCGGGGTTGGGGTAGGCAGGGGTACACTACATTACAGTCTTTTCACGCTAGTGGATGAGGTAGCCATAAGGGGATCAGGAGGGTGGGAGGAGAGAGGGCTCCCCTGCACATGCCAGGGTCCTCAATGAGGACAAAGAAGAAACAATGACCTGATGCTTAAAGACAAGCCTTCTCTTCACTTTCTGGAACTTTGGAGGGGCACACAGGAGAACCATAAGAGCAAGGTGTAAGTTAAGGATTTTTTACACTACACAGCGGGACAAATTATTGTTTTTGGGGTGGACATGCCCTTTAAGGAGGGGGTTAGTCTTTAAAAGGACTTTTTGATCTATATATATGTAAATACGGGGGGGAGAACAGTATTTTTAACCCACCACACTGAAACTCACCAACATTGTCAAGTCTCCTACTAAACAGTCCAACCACTGACAAAATATTGCCGGGAAAGATGCCTTTATACCCGGGGGTTGGCACTGCGTGTGGTTGGTAGTAAGCAGTGGCTGAATTGTTTTCAAAAATTGGATAATTTTTGATTTCAATAAATTATTGAATTTTCTGAAAAAAGTTTTATCAGTTCTTCAAAACTCTCCCATCCTATTCAAACCCACACTACATCTCTAATCACAGCAGCATGAAACCCAGGGCTCTATGTGCCCCCCAAATCTCTATAGTTAGAAAGCTTCATTCCTACATGGATAAATTTGCACACTATTTCCCTGCACTCCACTCCATGTACTGAATAAAAAGGCTGTAAATAACTGACAGGAAATGTTCGTTTACCCGTTATAATAATTGTCCTATTATTATTGGATGCATGGACTGTAAAATGCTCCTGCCATTTTTTTGTTCATTATTCGGGGAAATTAGGGAAATATAGAAAATTTGTTTGTTTTTTTTTTTGTGAGGATCAATGAAAAGAAAAAAAGTTTTTTCATTGAAAAACTCACAAATAAAAAACCTTTTGTTACAAAAACAGTTATTTTAACAATAAAACCCTTTTTTGGGTATCAGAATGCTCTGATTTGTATGTGGGGGAGACCAAACAGCAACTGCATCAACGTATGGCCCAGCACAGAAGAGCCAATTCTCGGGTCAGGACTCAGCTGTGTATCTGCATCTTAAGGATAAAGGACATACCTTTGAAGATTGTAATGTTAACATACTGGCGAAGGAACTTGACTGGTTCAAGAGAGGTGTTAAGGAGGCCATTTATGTGAAAATAAAGAAACCAAGCCTAAATAGAGGTGGGGGGTTCGACACCAACTGTCTGCCATGTACAATGCTGTTTTAACACCTTACTCTGGGCGTTCCTATAACACCTCTTAGCCACTATGCAATCACACCCTTAACACCTGGCTGTGATATGCTAATTGGGATTTTCCAGGGTACATAATTGCCACAGATTCTTGTACAAGTCATTCTGAATTGAGAAAGCCAGTCGGATGCTAGCGAAACGTCTTCAAGAACTACATTTCAAGTCCAGTTGATCTAATTGAATACAACAGATATTCCATGACCTGGATGAATGAGAACCTTCAAAAGCACTACACTAACACTACACAGAAATGAAAAAGCAAGCAAAATAAAAAAAATCACAGCTATAGAGCAATAAAGACAGCCGCTGATGGCTGCTAAAAGGCACACAGATGCTTATACACTGATACAGACATACTCAAATACAAAACACCTACAAAGCGATGCACCAAGTCTCTCTGTGCATTGTAAGGCGAAATAGTGTGCTGGTATCGGCGGCATATTTTATGCAGCCGTAGCAATGAGGAATTTAAGTTGTGCTAACCAATATAACATTGCTTAGCGGTGGTGCTCCTCTTGGTGCATCGCCTGCTAGCCCTCTAAATTCTAAAAGGAAGTTAACAAATTCATCCAAGGACTTAAAGTGTATCTCACCTTGAAAAAAAATTTTAACATAGTGTAGCCCACCCCAGCCCACCCCCCAACCACATTTTGTAAAATAAGCACAAGAAATGGAATTACACTACTTTGTTCCCTGGTGCTCTACTTTTAGCTTTCTGCTTGCCTAAAAGAAAGCAGAGAAGGGACAGACCAGCAGCCATGTCTGTGATTGGCTGAGAGGCAGCCATTCACAATGCAGCTGCCGACTATGGAGAAAGCAGAGGGAACGAAGGAGTGTAAGTATATTTCTACTGCTATTTTCCAAAACTAACACGGGGGGTTGGGTAGGCAGGGGTACACTACATTACAGGCTTTCACGCTAGTGGATGAGGTAGCCATAAGGGGATCAGGAGGGTGGGAGAAGAGAGGGCTCCCCTGCACATGCAGGGTCCTCAATGAGGACAAAGAAGAAACAATGACCTGATGACTTAAAGACAACGCCTTCTCTTCACTTTCTGGAACTTTGGAGGGGCACAGCAGGAGAACCATAAAGAGCAGAGGTGTAAGTAGGATTTTTTACACTACACAGCGGGCAAATATTGTTTTGGGGTGGACATGCCCTTTAAGGAGGGGGTTAGTCTTTAAAAGGACTTTTTGATCTATATATATGTAAATACGGGGGGGAGAACAGTAGTTTTAACCCACCACACTGAAACTCCACCAACATTGTCAAGTCTCCTACTAAACAGTCCAACACACTGACAAAATATTGCCGGAAAGATGCCTTTATACCCGGGGGTTGGCACTGCTGTGGTTGGTAAAGTAAGCAGGGTGAATTGTTTTCAAAAATTGGATAATTTTTGATTTCAATAAATTATGAATTTTCTGAAAAAAGTTTTATCAGTTCTTCAAAACTCTCCCATCCTATTCAAACCCACACTACATCTCTAATCACAGCAGCATGAAACCCAGGGCTCTATGTGCCCCCCAAATCTCTATAGTTAGAAAGCTTCATTCCTACATGGATAAATATTGCACACATTTCCCTGCACTCACTCCATGATCTGAATGAAAGGCTGTATAAACTGACAGGAAATGTTTTTTACCGTATTATATGTCTATATATATGGATGCAGTTGACTGTATGCTCCTGCCTTTTGTTATCGGGGATTAGAGATATAGAATTGTTGAGGATATGAGAAAAAGTTCAATTGAAAACTACACATAATAAACTTTGTATCAGCCAGAGGTTTAGAATATAATTAACACTTGTGAAAGTTGTGTAAATAAGATATTTCCATCTTGTTCTTTTGGAAAGTTGATATTTTTGATGACAAGCAAATGCGGATGGGCGAGGAAGTGTCATTGTTAAATGCGGTCAGCATGTTGTACCCTGTTAATTGGCTCAACAACTGTGCTTGCCTGTGTCCAAAGCTCCTGTGGCTGCCAGTGGCCGAGTAAGTCACTAAACATGGCGTTTTCACATCAGCACATTGATAAAAAAGAAGGATAAGAAAATAATTCATGGTGGTGAACTGCTGCTTTATTTTCTGGGAAAGTTGTCCTAAAGTTGTTCTAAATCAATGTTAAGGCTTTATATTGTAATTTTAAACATTAGAAATGACACATGGTATGTTTTCTAATTTCATTTGATTTGGAAAGCAAACAAATGTGCAGGTTATCAACATTTAGCAGTGCACGCACACAACAAGCAGCTCCTTCTATAAATATTTCATCAAGTGCACAAGCCAAGCACATGATAATCACAGTGGAAACATCTCTTCTGCATAACTAATTCATCTGCTGGAAGCTTCAAGTAAGAGAAAAGTAGGAGAATCTGGCCATAGAATTCCAGAACGGAACCTAGAAATACCACAAACCAAATAAACTCGCCACTACCAAATGAAAAATCCCAAATAATATAGGGGACCCCCCAACCAACCGCCAGCTTTAAAAGTTTAAAATCTGTCAAGAAATGTACACCCCTTTGTTCCTTGGTCTCAATAGACCAGCAGCCTCGTCTGTTATTGGCTGTGGTCAGCAGTGAAAGCACAGATAAGAGAGAGAAAGAAGGGTGTGTAAGTCATTTCTAGACAGATTTAACCTTTTAATGCTATTGGTTAGGGTGGGGGGAGTCCCCTATATTATAGGATGGTTACTTTTTCTTAAAATAAAGAGGCAGCACAGGGGGATCGGGAGGGGGTAGAGCCCCTTCAAATGCCAGAGTCCTCAGGAGACCAAGGCAGAGGCAGTGAGAGATGATTTTTGGGGGGGAAAAATCGAGACAGCTGCAAACAAATACGAAATGTTATATTTTTTAATCATACGTGAAATGTTGATGGGATTGGGGAGTGGACATAAATTATTAAAACATATTGGGGTAACAAGTACTGGACCACCTTAGCACACTTTAGTGCAGAAACTGCTGTCTACAGCAGTTCTAATGTTACTTTCACCTTGACCCCTTTTACCTTAGCACAGGGAGATAAAGTTGCTAACCAGATAGATTCTCCCTTCCTCCCTGGATGGAGCATGTTGAGAGTGTCCCACAGGAAATGGGGGATTTTTTATCATTTATTTATGGACTATATAAAAAAACTGTTTTAGACCATAGTCCCCTTTAAATACTTAAGAGATCCAAAGCGTGTGACACAAGGTGTATTGGGTGTGCCTTAGATCTTGGTCTCTCGTTTGCATTTAGCAGCATTGCTTTCACATCGTCCTCTTCATGTGTTTGCATCTCTGCGTGAAGAAAAATAATTATTTTCTCACTTGAATAATAAGAGGGATTTTTTGCCCATGTGTCACTTGCTGTCATTTGTAGAAGAAATAATTTGTTTATCAGAGTAGGAACCGTTCATTTTAATTCATTTTAAAAAATGAAAAACATAAAAGACAAATGTTTTTCAAGTTTGTTTTGATTACATTTTAAGGTTAAATTGATCACACTGGCAGCTAAAAGAAAATAAATACTGCACTGTTATAGAATACAATCCAGTTCATTAAACAGATGACTTAATATTAAATATTGCCCAAGCAGATTTAAACAGCTAATTTCAAGAAAGATGAACTGCAATTAAGTCGATCATTTCCAATAACATTATCTCAATGCCCCAGTAAAGACTTGCTGTTCAGCAACTGTTAGCAGTCTGTTCTGTAAAAGGAGATGGTGGGGGCAAACAAACAGAGGAGAGAAATGCCCATCTCTGCCCGACATTGTTAAGCATTCTGGCAAGATGGATTGCTCTAATGATGCCAGTAACACCTGTACAGACACTAGAACTTAAAGCAGTTATCTACCAACCTTCTCCTGAGAGTGTGAAAGCAATTTCCCACACTGATAGCCATTTAATGTTCCCCTGCTTTATGTACAGAATTATTTTCTCGCAGCAAATCGTATTCCGTATATTTGTTTGTTTCCAGTGGAGAAAGCTGACCAGTTATTGGCGTTAATGTATCTCACAGTAAATCCCTGGCTTCCCTCTTCCTTCGTTTAATGCAGGTGTCTGTGGTGGAAGGTGGGGCCGCATTATGATATCATAGGGGAGGACCTATGCTAGTTGCCTCTGAAACCCCAATATTCCCAGGAATTTATCTCATAGTAATGGAAGGTACCTCATTTTTAAAGGAATATTACAACATTGTTGGATAATATCATGAGGATTAAATGGGCATTATACAAATTGAGCTTCTGAACAAGTATAAATTTGAAACAAAAACAATGTTGGAATTCATAATGTGTACGCCATAACCAGTCAAACATTGAAGACCACACGATGTGACAAAATTTACTGACATGTCCAATCGAATGTTTATTCGTGATTAATACTTCTCTTTGTGTATCCATCTTTAGACATAGATAACCGATTGCAGGGAATAATACTGACCATACACTGGTAAAGTTTTGCTGGGGGGGGCAGCGATTCCTAGATATGCCACTGCTTATCAGAATAGCGATGTGTCTGGCATGCATTACCCCAGCTTAAACGTTCATCTGGTGGCACCCTTGCATTGGCTACATGAAGGCTATGGTAGCCTTCATGTATCACAAAGCTTGATTGCAATTAAAAGTGTGCAAACAATTACTGTAACATAATTATGATTGCACATTACTAACAACACAATATAGTTTTACTGCAAAAAAAGTGTCATGCAAATTAGCCTGAGCATAGAACATTTTGTATATGCCAGATGGCAAAGCTAGGTTTGGTTTCTGCTTATTTTAAATGAGAAAGAAAGATAGATACAACACATAATTTTATATAGGTGCTTACATAACAATGATTAACTTTCTTTACATGCCTCAAAAAGGCAATAGAAAGAATGTAGTCCCCAGATCATCATAATCATTTGTAGCCATGCCATTCAACTGTATCATAGAAAAAGCCCGTAATTAATCTTCATTCAACAGAACATGTCTTGTAATCACACACAGAGAAACATCGCCATTCAGCTTTCTAACTCTTACTTACAAGTCTTGGATTCTGGAGATGTTGGGGAAATATTACATACTGCAAGGTCACTTTTCGATTCTTGGGCTTCTTTGCATTCACCTGCCAAGGCTTATCATAGCTTCTGAAGTCTCTTCTCATTCCCTTATTTTCTGGACAAATACATAACATTGCCTGTCAGTCATTGTGTTTTACGCCCATTTTCTCCCTTACCCAATTCTGGATAAATACCAGTAACTGCTTATATACCAAATATTAATTAAAGGGCATGTCCACCCCAAAACTATAATCCCCCCAACTACTGGCCCCCACAGTAGGTGTAGTTTAATCCTTACCTCACATCCCAGCTCCATAGGGTTCTCCTCTAGGACCCCCCCCCCCCCCCCCCCAAAGTCCCAAAACTATCACCAGGAGGATAGCAGGTCTCTGCTGCTACCTTGCCTCCGGTAGATATTTGCCATGCGTACTGCAGCCCTTCTCCCCCCTCCTCCCCCTCCCTCTCCCTTCCGTTCTACTATCCCTCCCCCTAGCACAAATCCCCCTTAATATGCTGCTCCCCCAGTCCCCCAGCCCCAACCGCATATTTTTTTTAAAAAGTCCCCAAACTCTTACTTACCTCTCTCATTCCTCCGCTGCACTGAATGACCGGCAGCCGTGTCGTGATTGGGTGGCCGCTCAGCCAATCACAGACGCGACTGCCGGTCCCGCCCTCTGCTTGCATTCTCGCAAGCAGAGGGCCAGCAGTGCGGCGGAGGAACGAGGGGAGGTAAGTAAGAGTTTGGGGGGCTTTCTGAAAAAAAAATTATGCGGTTGGGGCTGGGGAACAGCATATTAAAAATGAGTTTTAAGGGTGGACATACCCTTTAATATGCTTCACATAAAATATTAACAGAGGGTAAAGCAAAAAAGCCTGCAATGTAGATCAGTTTTCTCTTCTGAAGACTTCATATTTGCCACTTCCTCTGTAGAGAGACTGAAGAGGTCACTTAAAGTACCCATCTACAGTGTCTCTTCTCTTTAGACACCATGTACAGACCAGCTTTCCCTGCTGCTGGCCCAATCAGAACAAGTACTAAACCCATATACATTTTTGGTAGGCATATCTTGAAAATATGAAACTTTCAGAAGAATAAGATCCAGGATACTGGTCATGTGCCTTATCTTTTGCAAACATGTAATGTTTAGTCTTTAGTTCAGCTTTAACATTTTAATAGACAATTTTAATATTTTCAACAGACATGGCATAAAAAGAAAAAGCGCTAGGATCCACTATACAAGAGACAGTGGAGTTACGAAATAATTTTTAATCAGCTAGGACACGGCAGGTTTTTAAGTATTATCTTAATGACAGCTTACTGGGGCCAAAAAAGCATCAAAGTACCAAACAGTGACCACAGTTGGAGTCTGAAGCAAGATTTTAGCAGGTTGTGAGCCAGACAGCCTCTAAAAAACAATCAGGTAAGAGGTGAAACAAGAGCTTTCTGGTTACAGATTCTATCTCTGTATTTGGCTTGTCAGTGAGATTGGCTTGACAAAAAGGCGTGAAAAAATCAAGTAATACCTAGAAAAATGAGGTTGTATACGCAGGGGAAAAAAAAGAAGAATTAGGAAACTCTAGTTGAAGACCCCCATTGCTAATGCCAGATAGGAAGAGATCAGAAAAACTTTGGAATATGTATAATATATTAAATTACCATTCAGTTAGATTATGCATTTTTATTCCAAGCCCAGTGTTTAGGTTTTAACACTTTTTAAACAGGACCCTCACAGTGGATTGTGGATCCTATAGTTACAAAGTACACACAATCCCCCCTTACACTGACATCCACAAGGAGAAAATGGGGATCAGATTAGAGATTTCAAATATTTGGAGATAAAATTGAAAACCGTGGGGGAAAAAAAGCTAAATAATCTCCTTTAAGTAATTTAAGGCGGTCTGGGACAAACTGATGACTTTTGGGAGTGTGAATTAAGCAAACAGAAACTGTGGTCTCCATACAAATGGCCTTATAAAATAAAAAGCACACTTCTACCTTTAGATGATCATAATTCTAGCTGCATTCTTTCCAAAGAACAGCATGTAAAGGGTGGTTTCCATGCTAGCACTGTGAGCTGTAACATCACCAGCACCACTGCTCTGCACCTAAATTTCAGGTTGGATATGGCCAATTTCGAAAGAGCATCGTCAGCTGAATTAAGCCCCCGAACTTCTTCACTCTATATAGGTGCCAATAGGCAGATGTAAGGACAGAGAAGGTTGCAGGTCTGCAACTAGCTTCAGAAAAAGATTGCGTTTTTGGGGGTGGCACTTTTTACACTGCACGTATGTCACTGTCACAGACTTAGACAACAGAACTGACAAGCCAGTGTAATATACAAGCATATATAACTTAAGATCCGGGAATTTGAGAATCATGTAGGCTTGTTTGAAAGGTATTAGAGCTCTTTTTAAGAGTGAACAAATTGTATGAAGACCACAGTTACAAGTATGTTGAAGATTAGTAAATGTTACAGAAATTGGAGGTTAAAACCGTATTAAAGATTGTGTGAGCAGTTGTGGTTGTTTTTACTTCATATAATTTTGGCCTTTGTGGGACGATGAGTAGTGCGGGTGTATCAATATATATGTTTGTATGTAAACCATAAGCACAGATCAGAGGAAGCAACAACACCTCCTCTTTTTGATACAAGTGCTTGGCAGCGGTGCAACCCATAGACATGGTGGCATTATTGTTTGTGTACACGTAAATACTGCTGTGGATTACATGATGTAATAAAAACGTTGAGGGCGCTTCAGCAGTGCTAGGACAGTGTCACTAACAAGTTAGAGATTTTTTCAAATTTCTACTAAATAATTTGAAGTCTATGGATGCAGTAAAAAGGTGCAAAAGTTTGTCGAGCCGCTGTAATAATGTGCCACAACCAATCAGAATTCATCTAACTGAGTAATCTAGTAAATAGACAACATCTGATTAGTCGCTGTAAATATAAAGCACAGGAAAACGTTGAATCAGCATTATTTGCAGAACAAATCTGTTCCTTTGTAAGTCCCCTTCAGTTTTGTAAGTGTAAAGTTTGTATATCAGCGAAGCACGGTGTCTACCAACGTTTGTTTCTGGGTGATAATCGGCCCGTGTATGAGCACTTTATCGGCCGAAACGGCCCGCTCGTTCAAAGATTGTTGCCTGATCCGCCGAGCTGATCCGCGAGCGGATCTCTGAACGACCGTCGTTTTGCCGATAAAGTGCCTATACGCGGGTCGATTATCACACGTGTGTACGAACCTTAACTTCTATGGTGATCTGTTAACAATCTAATTCTGGCACGATAGCTTTCTTATCTAGAATGATTCATTTACATGAGATAAGAAATTAATAAAATATAGATATCCAGATATCTTTGGCAAAGCTGCTGGTTACCACAATCAGCAATAATGAGCTTATAATCACCAATGTTTCGAATGGGGGCAAGTCCCTGTTAAATTTTCCAATGTAAGAAGGTCTCACTATGGTGTGATTGTAAAATTATTAAACTTGAGCACTAAGAAACCATAAAAAGTAATAATAGGTTTAGCAGCATTATAGCAGTAGAGAGTTCATAGTAAATAGATATTCTCCTACAGAACATGAAAGAACTGTAAGAGCAACTTTGAATGCACTTTCACCTATAGCAATGAATAATATAGAATTGACACGCCAAAAAAAAACACGACAAAGAGTAATGACCTTTAGGTAAATAGGAATAAACACACCAATGTTATTCTCAAAATAAACACACAACTGTCCTAACTATGAAAATGTACCGCGATTCACTTTCTGCCCACAGAGCTGCGGATCCACGATAAAGTCTGTGCAATGTCCAACGTTCCCCAACTTTGATTGGAGATAATTAATGAGAAATGGAATTGGTTGATCTGGGGTCCGGTTATCAACTTTGTCATCAATTCCTAATAAAACAAAAACATTCAGCCGTGGAGAACATATAACGGAACACAATGCTTAATCAATTTTAATGGTGCTAGGACACTGCATTGAAAAAACATAACCTGTAAAGAAAAGGTATTACTCCTACAAGCAAGCTCTTACTTACTGACTTGTATCATCATGCATCATGTATAGGGCATTGTTCCTAATACTCCATTACAAAAAAAGTGCTTTTTCGACAATGTGGAATAATAATATTATGATAGAGCACATATTGATTAAATTGTGCACTACCTAGTATAGATGTGGTTTGTGTGGCTGTTGGAATTGCGGGGGGGGGGGGGGGGAGTTATTTTATATGGTATGGAAATCCTTGGTGACTTATATCTGTATTATTACAGTGGCAGTAAATCAGGGATGCCCAACAACCCAATGCTTGAGGGCGCGCACTATGCCCCAGACACGCCCCTTGTCACGCCCACATGCAAAAAGAAGGTAGGGCAGCACTGGGGTAAATAATCCACTATATGTTTCTATAGATCAGTGTGGATGTTCCCCCAGAACCAGGCTGTCATGGGAATATTTATTACAGACTTGAAATCTCAGGCTTTAACTAATGTACGGTATTACTTATATGTATGTATATAAGAACTAAATAAAATGATTCATAAAGAGTATTTTTAACCATCCTATCCATAAATCCTGCATTTTCATACAAAAAACTATTTGAGCCATTTCCTCACTTTCTGGCCTAGTGTGTATAGACATTCTTAGTGGGATTCACCCAAAGGGGAATAGTGCAGAGGGTCTCCTTGAAGAGCATATCTCTTAAGAGAAGTGACTGGACTGTCTGCTCTATGTAGGTCTTTAAACTGCTGGATCTCTGTACTAAAATAAAATGGTTTACGTCATAGCCAAAGATTCTCTTAATTCTGTTTGTGTAAACTACTTTGTATGTTTTGAAGATCTGTTTAAAAAGGCCAAAAAATAACTGTTGCACTCTATTGAATCGTTGTTTCTTATGACTGTAATTGGAACCAAAACTGGAACGGACATTGCTACAAACATAAAAAAGCAAGTTAATAATGTGAAACCAAATGACAAATTACAGAATGGAGGTTTAATCTTCTTTATAGCCAAAATGAAGGCAAGGTGCCCGTCAATTTTAATATCTTTCACATCACAATTTTTTTTTAGTGTAACAGAATTCCTTCTGCCTTTCTGTTATAAGATGTGGCCTTGATCTCCCATGTGCTGACAAAGCTTGTATAGCAATTTATTTATGATGTAACATGCGGTTACCTGTGGATTAAACTCAAAGACAAGATACTTTTATTATCCCTGACATTTTCTAAAACCGAGACAAAAAACCTTTAATGCCGACATGTGAAGCTGGCTACAGTGTACTGTAGCAAATTCACAGTGCTGCCTATATATAATATATATAATATATAAATATATACATACTGCCAATTTTCAGTGCTAAAGGCTCCTCAATCATGTAATGCACAAACTGCATAGTACAATTAAAGTGACAAATTGGCAGAGGTGTCAAGGTTAATACTAAAGGCTTTGTGAAATGCCTACTTCTACAAACAGTATTAATTAAAAGTTTATTTTAGCTTGTTGAAATACTGTGTTACACAGGTGATCACAGCTGAATCAGATAGAATTTGATTTGAATACTAGCTTAGTCAACAGAAAACTACAATTTCAGCATATTTCAAGCGAAAAGACATTTTCACAGACCTGACTGGGTGCCATGAAACTTTTACGACAACCTTATTAATCATCCTCTGTATTCTGTACCTGAGGTTACTATTACCAGTTCATTTGAGTCAACTGTGATTTAACTTATTGGTAAAAAGCAATGGAAAATGTTTTAGAAAGAAGCAACCTAAACCCTAAAAAGAACTCTACCACTATAATTCAATGGATGATAGGAGCAAGTATTGATACTTTTTTGTATGAGTGCTTGCAGCTCTTAGGAATAGGCATTTTTGCAATATAATTGCATTTCCGATTTGCATTGACAGAAACAGCGAAATAAGAGTGGCACCACTGTGCGTTATGCTTACCGATTGATTAGTGTGTGATCGGGGGTCAGTGGTTGCTGCAAAAACGTACGTGTTTATGAACCTTTAATCTTTACTAAATGCCTTGTGTGAGCCCTGATCAGGCTTACATAATAATGAACCAGAAGCAGTAATCAATTTATATATTATATTATGCCACACAATTCAAACATCAATAGAGATATAGCATTAAGGGACAACTGTAGTGGTGTGGTTCCACCCACTTCTGGCCCTGGGCTTAAACAAGGTAAAGACTGCAAGAAGAGCCTTTTCCTATTGGACAAAGTCAAGACTGAGGGTGGGGGCAGAGCATGGACAGGGTCTTTAAAGGACAACTATACTGTAAAAATTAACTTTTTAAAAATGAAAGCACCATGGGGAAGGGAGATGGGATGATATTCCTACCTCCCAATATTGTTTGTTGAGGAGCTACGAACATACAGTTTTCATCTGCCAGGTTATGGCCATTCTATATTAAAGATAGTGCTGAAGCATCAGGAAGACTGGCGCAGAAGCAGTTTATTCATCCTGCTGCTCCTCATAGAAAGGATATTGGGAGGTACAAAGCACCAATCCTCCTCCCTGCTCAGGTACTTTTATTTTAACTGTTTTTGAAAAAACTTATACGCACATAGGTTCCCTTTAAGCCATCAAACAGGAAAACTGTCAGAAAAGGCTTCCTTTTTGTTGTGCTATACCTCAAAGCACCATACCTGAATGCAAAAAAATAAAGGGAAGGCAAAAGCGCTTATTAAAAAATGTAACCATTAAATATAAACCAGACCCTATGATAATGACTTAAGACTATGATTACAAACGGCTATATCACTGAAGTAATAGTGGAACAAGTGTGTTGAAGCCAAAAGGATTTCATAAAAACCTATAAATGTTTATCCTTGGTTTATTGTCATCCTCGGAAGACACATTATTGAACACCACTCATACCTTCTGGGTTGTAAGATATAGAAACATAGTAATTGAGGTTGAAATAAAGAATATGTCCATCAAGTCCAACCTTTACATCCTCCTTTTTAACCCTATCTAGCGATGATCCAGAGGAAGGCAAAAAAAAAATAAAAGCTTAAAAGAGGGGGGGAAATCCCTTCCTCGAAAATGGCAATTGGAAAGAATCCCTGATTCAAAACAGAACTACAGTATTTGTATTAATACAAGTAATTCTCAATATGGTTTTGTTTTAAAAATGTATCCAGACCACTTTTAAAGCTAATAAATGAATTGTCATCAACATCTGTTGGGTTCAAAGTTTCACCATTCTCACTGTAAAATAAAACCTTTCCTAACCTGAATCCAATCTTAAAGGGTGTCCACGTGTCCTTGATATGACAGTTAGTAAACAATGCGCCAGAGAGTTTACTGTATGTCCCATAATTATTTGTATAAGTGATCATATCCCACGCAAACGTTGCTTCTCCAATGTAAACAGCCCTACTACTTGTCATCTGCCCTACATAGTCAAGCCCCTCCATTACCCGTATTATTTTAGTGGTCCTTCTCTGAACTGCTTCCATTCTAGGATGTCCCTTTGTATATGGGATTCCAAAACTGCATGCAGATTCCTAACGAGTCCTTACCAGTACCTTGTAAAGAGGGAGAATAATGTTTGTCTCTCTTGAATCTATTCCCCACCTTTATACAAGACGAAACTATTCCCCACTTTATACAAGACAATATCTTGCTAGCTTAATGGTGGCTACCTGGCATTGTTTGCTACAGCTAAGTCTGTTATCTACTAGAAACCCCAAATGCATCACATACATTTATCGATATTGAATCTCATCTGCCATTCTGCTGCCCATTTTGATAATCTATCAGGTCTGCTAGATAGATTTGAAGTTTCCAAGCTCGCATAGTTTAGTGTCATCAGCAAACACAGAGACCTTGCTCTCAATGCCCCCCATTTTATGAACAGATTAAAAAGAAGTGGCCCAGTAAGGAACCCTGGGACTCCCACTTTAGCCCACATGGATGTAGCTCCATTGACCACACATTTGTGATCCAATTACGTTTACAGAGTAACCCTTTTGAAAATTAAAAAAAATTACAAAAGTGGTGTAAAGGCAATACCTTTATTGGCTAACTAAGATAATCATAGCAAACTTTTAGAACATCTAGTTCCTTTTTCAAGCTGATTACCTAATGAAACCCAACTGAAAGCGTGCTTTGATTATCTTAATAGCCTATAAAGGTATCACCTTTTATACCACTTTTTATTTTTTGTATTTCAAAAGGGTTACCTGTAAACATTTTGACTGGCTAACAGGGTTACCACCTTTTCCTGATCCAATTACCAATCCTCTATCCATGTACAAATGTTTTATTCTAGGCCAACAGTCCTGTTTATACATTAGTCGCCTATGTGGCACAGTATCAAAAGCTTATCAAAAGCCAAGTATACTACACTCAGTATGCCTAAATCTAAATTCTTACTCACTTCTTCAAAATAAGTAAATTTGCTAAAGTGATCTTTTTCTCATTCCATGCTGACTATTACTAATAAGATCAGTTCTGGAGTCAAGGATATGATTTTCCAGATTTCAGACAAATTTCCAGCACCTTCCCTACCACTGATGTTAGCCTTACAGGTCTATAGTTACCAGGCTGGGAATGACTGCCTTTTCTGAAATTGGTATTACAATGGCTTTTTTTAAATCCAGTGGCACATACCAGACCAAAGTGAATCTGAAAAAATAGAAACAGTATTCTAGATAAAAACTGGACTAAGCTCTCTTAAAGGGTATGTCCACCCTTGAAATAATTTTTTGATATATCATCCCCCTGTCCCCCCGCCCCCCACCCAATCGCTTATTTTTAATTTTAGACAAGTGCCCCAAACTTTGCTTACCTCCCTCTTCTCCTCCGCCGCGCTGCAGGCCTGCTTGCGAGAAAATGCAAGCAGAGGGCGGGGGACCGGCCGTCGCGTCTGTGATTGGCTGAGCGACAGCCAATCACGGACGCGGCTGCCGGGAGTTCAGGTGTGGCGGAGGAAAGAGGAAGGTAAGTAAAGTTTGGGGCACTTTCTAAATTAAAAATAGAGCGTTGGGGCTGGGGGACAGGGGGGGAATGTTATATCTAAAAGGTTTTACACTAGGGGGGGATATCCTAATTGGGAGGGAGAGGGAGGGGGAGAAGGGGCTGAGTGCGCATGCCAACTTCTCCCGGAGCACGTAGGGGCAGAGTCCTATATGGACTCTGCTATCCTTCTGGTGGGCAGTTTGGGGACTTTGGGGGGGGGAGGGACGGATACAGAGGAACCAATGGAGCTGGGATGTGAGGTAGGATTTTATTACACTACATGATGGGGCCATTACTGGGGGGGGATTGATAGTTTTGGGGGTGGACATGCCCTTTTAAAGGGAATGTCAGCTCCCAAACGAAAATTAAACCCCACACCTATTGTGTTAGTTTAAAAAAATCCTTCCTTACATCTCCAAAGGTTCTTTTCAGTGCTTGTCCAAAATAGGAGCTGGCTTCGTCCAAAAGGTTTCTGCCTCTCCTTGTCTCTGAGAGGTATGGCAAGTGCAGGGGAGCCCTTCTACCCCCCACCCCTCCCTGGCTGCCCTTCCACCCAGGCGTAAAAGATTTATATATGTTATAGGCCATCCCTCCCACCCCAACTGCTATATATTTGTCTAAAGAAAGAATCTTTACTCTGCTTACAGACCCTTCGCCCTGCGTGTTTGTCTCTATTGCTGGCAGCCATGGCGTGATTGCGTCTTGGCCAATCAAGCTGTGGCTGCCCGGTCAGCCTCCCTGCTTGTAGTTCCTAAACATGTTTTTTTTTAAAGGGCATGTCCACCCCCAAAACCATAATTCCCCCCACTACTGGCCCATTGTGTGGTGTAGTTAATCCTTATCACATTCCAGTCCTATCTGGTTCTCCTGTAGTCCCCCCCCCCAAGTCCAAAACTGCCCCACCAGGAGGATAGCAGAGTCATATAGGACTCTGCCTCCTACCTGGCCTCCGGGAAGTTTGGCATGCGTTACTGCAGGCCTTCTCCCCCTCCCTCTCCTCCCGATTGGATTCCCTCCCTTTAGTGTAAACCCTTATGCTCTAATAATCCCCCTCTCCCCCAGCCCCAACCACTATGTTTTTTTATTAGAAAGTGCCCCAAACATTACTTACCTCCCCTCTTTCCTCCGCCGCACTGAATGACCGGCCAGCCGCGTCCGTGATTGGCTGCCACATCAGCCAATCACAGACGCGACTGACGGTCCCGCCCCTCTGCTTGCATTTTCGTGCAAGCAGAGGGCCGGCAGTCGGTGAGAGGAAAGAGGGGAGGTAAGTAAAGTTTGGGGAACTTCTAATAAAATTAATATAGCGGTGGGGCTGGGGGGACAGGGGGATTGTTATGCAAAAATTTATTCAAGGGTGACATACCCTTTAAATTGTAGGTGGTGGAGATTGCCCTAAGATCGAGGATGTTTTTATCCAGTCCTGGGGCTTTATTGGTATTAACTTTGTCGTTTCCATACTATATCTCTGTCAGCAGACGTATTTTTCTCATTTATACCCTTCCATATTATTACAGTAAACAGTATCTGCTATGACGATTAGGATTTTCTATAGTGAATACAAGAGGGGGGAAAAAACTTTAGCAGATTAGCCTTTTCAGCATCCTCACGACCATCTTGCCCCATTACTTAATGGTCCCACCTGCAGACCTCATCTTTTTGCTATTGATATACAGGTACTTCTAAAACATTTTGGAAGACAACCTGGCCAGCTCAGTTCATGGACTACAGAGCATGCTGCCTACATGGTGCTAAACAAAATATCTGCTTATACTTAGCATATGGAATGTTTTGCTGTGAAAATTGTGCACATAAACGTATATTTATTAAAACAGGCGCGTCCTGTATAGAAAGATTCTTACAGGCTTAAAAGCAAAATGACAGCACAATGCAGCTTAAAAACTCCCTCACATGAACATAACAATTATGTACAGATGAATGATAATAGCAAGTGAATAAAAACTACAAACTTAGGAAACACATAATTAACGCTACCTTATACTGGGAATTGTGATTTATGTAGCAGGGGTCTCCGAGAAATTAAGAAGAATTTTCAAAAAACATCGTATCCCTGTCTGCTTTAAACCGAACAACACACTGAGGCAGCAATTGGTACATCCGAAAGACCCAATACCTAAACACAAGAAAAGCGACATCATATATGCAGTGCAGTGCAGTGAAGAATGCTCTGATTTGTATGTGGGGGAGACCAAACAGCAACTGCATCAACGTATGGCCCAGCACAGAAGAGCCAATTCCTCGGGTCAGGACTCAGCTGTGTATCTGCATCTTAAGGATAAAGGACATACCTTTGAAGATTGTAATGTTAACATACTGGCGAAGGAACGTGACTGGTTCAAGAGAGGTGTTAAGGAGGCCATTTATGTGAAAATAAAGAAACCAAGCCTAAATAGAGGTGGGGGGGTTCGACACCAACTGTCTGCCATGTACAATGCTGTTTTAACACCTTACTCTGGGCGTTCCTATAACACCTCTTAGCCACTATCTAATCACACCCTTAACACCTGGCTGTGATATGCTAATTGGGATTTTCCAGGGTACATCACAGATTCTTGTACAAGTCATTCTGAATTGAGAAAGCCAGTCGGATGACTAGCGAAACGTCTCAAGCAACTACATTTCAAGTCCAGTTGATCTAATTGAATACAACAGATATACCATGACCTGGATGAATGAGAACCTTCACAAGCACTATACACTAACACTACACAGAAATGAAAAAGCAAGCAAAATAAAAAAAATCACAGCTATAGAGCAATAAAGACAGCTGCTGATGGCTGCTAAAAGGCACACAGATGCTTATACACTGATACAGACATACTCAAATACAAAACACCTACAAAGCGATGCACCAAGTCTCTCTGTGCATTGTAAGGCGAAATAGTGTGCTGGTATCGGCGGCATATTTATATGCAGCCGTAGCAATGAAGGAATTTAAGTTGTGCTAACCAATATAACATTGCTTAGCGTGGTGCTCCTCTTGGTGCATCGCTCTGCTAGCCCTCTAAATTCTAAAAGGAAGTAACAAATTCATCCAAGGACTTAAAGTGTATCTCCACCTTGAAAAAAAAACTTTTAACATAGTGTAGCCCACCCCAGCCCACCCCCAACCACATTTTGTAAAATAAGCACAAGAAATGGAATTACACTACTTTGTTCCCCTGGTGCTCTACTTTTAGCTTTCTGCTTGCCTAAAAGAAAGCAGAGAAGGGACAGACCAGCAGCCATGTCTGTGATTGGCTGAGAGGCAGCCATTCACATATGCAGCTGCCGACTATGGAGAAAGCAGAGGGAACGAAGGAGTGTAAGTATATTTCTACTGCTTATTTTCCAAAACTAACACGGGGGGTTGGGGTAGGCAGGGGTACACTACATTACAGTCTTTTCACGCTAGTGGATGAGGTAGCCATAAGGGGATCAGGAGGGTGGGAGGAAGAGAGGGCTCCCCTGCACATGCCAGGGTCCTCAATGAGGACAAAGAAGAAACAATGACCTGATGACTTAAAGACAACGCCTTCTCTTCACTTTCTGGAACTTTGGAGGGGCACAGCAGGAGAACCATAAAGAGCAGAGGTGTAAGTTAAGGATTTTTTACACTACACAGCGGGACAAATTATTGTTTTTGGGGTGGACATGCCCTTTAAGGAGGGGGTTAGTCTTTAAAAGGACTTTTTGATCTATATATATGTAAATACGGGGGGGAGAACAGTAAGTTTTAACCCACCACACTGAAACTCCACCAACATTGTCAAGTCTCCTACTAAACAGTCCAACACACTGACAAAATATTGCCGGGAAAGATGCCTTTATACCCCGGGGGTTGGCACTGCTGTGGTTGGTAAAGTAAGCATGTGGCTGAATTGTTTTCAAAAATTGGATAATTTTTGATTTCAATAAATTATTGAATTTTCTGAAAAAAGTTTTATCAGTTCTTCAAAACTCTCCCATCCTATTCAAACCCACACTACATCTCTAATCACAGCAGCATGAAACCCAGGGCTCTATGTGCCCCCCAAATCTCTATAGTTAGAAAGCTTCATTCCTACATGGATAAATATTGCACACTATTTCCCTGCACTCACTCCATGATCTGAATGAAAGGCTGTATAAACTGACAGGAAATGTTCGTTTACCGTATATATATGTCTATATATATGGATGCATGTGACTGTATGCTCCTGCATTTTGTTATCGGGGATTAGAGATATAGAATTGTTGAGGATATGAGAAAAAGTTCAATTGAAAACTACACATAATAAACTTTGTATCAGCCAGAGGTTTAGAATATAATTAAACACTTGTGAAAGTGTGTGAAATAAGATATTTCCATCTTGTTCTTTTGGAAAGTTGATATTTTTGATGACAAGCAAATGCGGATGGGCTAGGGAAGTGTCATTGTTAAATGCGGTCAGCATGTTGTACCCTGTTAATTGGCTCAACAACTGTGCTTGCCTGTGTCCAAAGCTCCTGTGGCTGCCAGTGGCACGAGTAAGTCACTAAACATGGCGTTTTCACATCAGCACATTGATAAAAAAGAAGGATAAGAAAATAATTCATGGTGGTGAACTGCTGCTTTATTTTCTGGGAAAGTTGTCCTAAAGTTGTTCTAAATCAATGTTAAGGCTTTATATTGTAATTTTAAAACATTAGAAATGACACATGGTATGTTTTCTAATTTCATTTGATTTGGAAAGCAAACAAATGTGCAGGTTATCAACATTTAGCAGTGCACGCACACAACAAGCAGCTCCTTCTATAAATATTTCATCAAGTGCACAAGCCAAGCAACATGATAATCACAGTGGAAACATCTCTTCTGCATAACTAATTCATCTGCTGGAAGCTTCAAGTAAGAGAAAAGTAGGAGAATCTGGCCCATAGAATTCTAGAAACGGAACCTAGAATATACCACAAACCAAATAAACTCGCCACTACCAAATGAAAAATCCCAAATAATATAGGGGACCCCCCAACCCTAACCGCCAGCTTTAAAAGTTTAAAATCTGTCAAGAAATGTACACCCCTTTGTTCCCTTGGTCTCAATAGACCAGCAGCCTCGTCTGTTATTGGCTGCTGGTCAGCAGTGAAAGCACAGATACAGAGGAAAAGAAGGTGTGTAAGTACATTTCTAGACAGATTTAAACCTTTTAATGCTATTGGTTAGGGTTGGGGGGAGTCCCCTATATTATAGGATGGTTACTTTTTCTTAAAATAAAGAGGCAGCACAGGGGGATCGGGAGGGGGTAGAGCCCCCTTCACATGCCAGAGTCCTCAGGGAGACCAAGGCAGAGGCAGTGAGAGATGATTTTTTGGGGGGGAAAAATCGAGACAGCTGCAAACAAATACGAAATGTTATATTTTTTAATCATACGCTGAAAATGTTGATGGGATTGGGGAGTGGACATAAATTATTAAAACATATTGGGGTTAACAAGTACTGGACCACCTATAGCACACTTTAGTGCAGAAACTGCTGTCTACAGCAGTTCTAATGTTACTTTCACCTTGACCCCTTTTTACCTTAGCACAGGGAGATAAAGTTGCTAACCAGATAGATGCTCCCTTCCTCCCTGGATGGAGCATGTTGAGAGTGTCCCACAGGAAATGGGGGATTTTAATCATTTATTTATGGACTATATAAAAAAACTGTTTTAGACCATAGTCCCCTTTAAATACTTAAGAGATCCAAAGCGTGTGACACAAGGTGTATTGGGTGTGCCTTAGATCTTGTTTCTCTCGTTCTGCATTTAGCAGCATTGCTTTCACTCGTCCCTCTTCATGTGTTTGCATCTCTGCGTGAAGAAAAAATAATTACTTTTCTCACTTGAATAAATAAGAGGGATTTTTTTCGCCCATGTGTCACTTGCTGTCATTTGTAGAAGAAATAATTTGTTTATCAGAGTAGGAACCGTTCATTTTAATTCATTTTTAAAAAATGAAAACATAAATGACAAATGTTTTTCAAGTTTGTTTTGATTACATTTTAAGGTTAAATTGATCACACTGGCAGCTAAAAGAAAAATAAATACTGCACTGTTTATAGAATACAATCCAGTTCATTAAACAGATGACTTAATATTAAATATTGCCCAAGCAGATTTAAACAGCTAATTTCAAGAAAGATGAACTGCAATTAAGTCGATCATTTCCAATAACAATTATCTCAATGACCCCAGTAAAGACTTGCTGTTCAGCAACTGTTAGCAGTCTGTTCTGTTAAAAGGAGATGGATGGGGGCAAACAAACAGGAGAGAAATGCCCATCTCTGCCCGACATTGTTAAGCATTCTGGCAAGATGGATTGCTAAATGATGCCAGTAAACACCTGTACAGACACTAGAACTTAAAGCAGTTATCTACCAACCTTCTCCTGAGAGTGTGAAAGCAATTTCCCACACTGATAGCCATTTAAATGTTCCCCTGCTTTATGTACAGAATTATTTTCTGCAGCAAATCGTATTCCGTATATTTGTTTGTTTCCAGTGGAGAAAGCTGACCAGTTATTGGCGTTAATGTATCTCACAGTAAATCCCTGGGCTTCCCTCTTCCTTCGTTTAATGCAGTTGTCTGTGGTGGAAGGCTGGGGGCCGCATCTATGATATCATAGGGGGAGGCACCTATGCTAGTTATGCCTCTGAAACCCCAATATTCCCAGGAATTTATCTCATAGTAATGGAAGGTACCTCATTTTTAAAGGAATATTACAACATTGTTGGATAAATCATAGAGGATTAAATGGGCATTATACAAATTGAGCTTCTTGAACAAAGTATAAATTTGCTAAACAAAAACAATGTTGGAATTCATAATGTGTCATCGCCATTAACCAGTCAAACATTGAAGACCACACGATGTGACAAAATTTACTGACATGTCCAATCGAATGTTTATTCGTGATTAATACTTCTCTTTGTGTATCCATCTTTAGTACATAGATAACCGATTGCAGGGAATAATACTGACCATACACTGGTAAAGTTTTGCTGGGGGGGGCAGCGATTCCTAGATATGCCACTGCTTATCAGATATGCGATGTGTCTGGCATGCATTTACCCCAGCTTTAAACGTTCATCTGGTGGCACCCTTGCATTTGGACTACATGAAGGCTATGGTAGCCTTCATGTATCACAAAGCTTGATTGCAATTAAAAGGTGCAAACAATTACTGTAACATAATTATATTGTATTGCACATTACTAACAACACAATATAGTTTTACTGCAAAAAAAGTGTCATGCAAATTAGCCTGAGCATAGAACATTTTGTATATGCCAGATGGCAAAGCTAGGTTTGGTTTCTGCTTTATTTTAAATGAGAAAGAAAGATAGATACACACATATATTTTTATATAGGTGCTATACATAACAATGATTTAACTTTCTTTACATGCCTCAAAAAAGGCAATAGAAAGAATTGTAGTCCCCAGATCATCATAATCATTTGTAGCCATGCCATTCAACTGTATCATAGAAAAAGCCCGTAATTAATCTTCATTCAACAGAACATTGTCTTGTAATCACACACAGAGAAACATCGCCATTCAGCTTTCTAACTCTTACTTACAAGTCTTGGATTCTGGAGATGTTGGGGAAATATTACATACTGCAAGGTCACTTTTCGATTTCTTGGGCTTCTTTGCATTCACCTGCCAAGGCTTATCATAGCTTCTGAAGTCTCTTCTCATTCCTTTATTTTCTGGACAAATACATAACATTGCCTGTCAGTCATTGTGTTTTACGCCCATTATTCATCCCTTACCCAATTCTGTATAAATACACAGTAACTGCTTATATACCAAATATTAATTAAAGGGCATGTCCACCCCCAAAACTATAATCCCCCCAACTACTGGCCCCACCATGTAGTGTAGTTTAATCCTTACCTCACATCCAGCCCTAGGGTTCTCTCTAGACCCCCCCCCCCCCCCCAAAGTCCCAAAACTATCCACCAGGAGGATAGCAGGTCTCTGCCTGCTACCTTGCCTCCGGTAGATATTTGCCCTGCGTACTGCAGCCCTTCTCCCCCCTCCTCCCCCTCCCTCTCCCTCCCGTTTACTATCCCTCCCCTAGCCAAAATCCCCCTTATATGCTGCCCCCAGTCCCCCAGCCCCAACCGCATATTTTTTTTTAAAAAGCTCCCCAAACTCTTACTTACCTCTCCTCATTCCTCCGCTGCACTGAATGACCGGCAGCCGTGTCCGTGATTGGCTGCCGCTCAGCCAATCACAGACGCGACTGCCGGTCCCGCCCCTCTGCTTGCATTCTCGCAAGCAGAGGGCCAGCAGTGCGGCGGAGGAACGAGGGGAGGTAAGTAAGAGTTTGGGGGGCTTTCTGAAAAAAAAAATTATGCGGTTGGGGCTGGGGGAACAGCATATTAAAAATGAGTTTTAAGGGTGGACATACCCTTTAAATATGCTTCACATAAAATATTAACAGAGGGTAAAGCAACAAGCCTGCAATGTAGATCAGTTTTCTCTTCTGAAGACTTCATATTTGCCACTTCCTCTGTAGAGAGACTGAAGAGGTCACTTAAAGTACCCATCTACAGTGTCCTTCTCTTTTAGACACCATGTACAGACCAGCTTTCCCTGCTGCTGGCCCAATCAGAACAAGTACTAAACCCATATACATTTTTGGTAGGCATATCTCTGAAAATATGAAACTTTCAGAAGAATAAGATCCAGGATACTGGTCATGTGCCTTATCTTTTGCAAACATGTAATGTTTAGTCTTTAGTTCAGCTTTAACATTTTAATAGACAATTTTAATATTTTCAACAGACATGGCATAAAAAGAAAAGCGCTAGGATCCACTATACAAGAGACAGTGGAGTTACGAAATAATTTTTAATCAGCTAAGGACACGGCAGGTTTTTAAGTATTATCTATAATGACAGCTTACTGGGGCCAAAAAAGCATCATACAGTACAAAACAGTGACCACAGTTGGAGTCTGAAGCAAGATTTTAGCAGGTTGTAGCCAGACAGCCTCTAAAAACAATCAGGTAAGAGTGAAACAAGAGCTTCTCTGGTTACAGATTCTATCTCTGTATTTGGCTTGTCAGTGAGATTGGCTTGACAAAAAGGCTGAAAATCAATGTAATACCTAGAAAAATGAGGTTGTACTAGCAGGGGAAAAAAAAGAAGAATTAGGAAACTCTAGTTGAAGACCCCCATTGCTAATGCCAGATAGGAAGAGATCAGAAAAACTTTGGAATATGTATAATTTATATTTAAATTACCATTCAGTTAGATTATGCATTTGTTTATTCCAAGCCCAGTGTTTAGGTTTTAACACTTTTAAACAGGACCCCTCACAGTGGATTGTGGATCCTATAGTTACAAAGTACACACAATCCCCCCTTACACTGACATCCACAAGGAGAAAATGGGGATCAGATTAGAGATTTCAAATATTTGGAGATAAAATTGAAAACCGTGGGGGAAAAAAAGCTAAATAATCTCCTTTAAGTAATTTAAGGCGGTCTGGGACAAACTGATGACTTTTGGGAGGTGTGAATTAAGCAAACAGAAACTGTGGTCTCCATACAAATGGCCTTTATAAAATAAAAAGCACACTTCTACCTTTAGATGATCATAATTCTAGCTGCATTCTTTCCAAAGCAACAGCATGTAAAGGGTGGTTTCCATGCTAGCACTGTGAGCTGTAACATCACCAGCACCACTGCTCTGCACCTAAATTTCAGGTTGGAATATGGCCAATTCTCGAACAGAGCATCGTCAGCTGAATCATAAGCCCACCCCGAACTTCTTCACTCTATATAGGTGCCAATAGGCAGATGTAAGGACAGAGAATGGTTGCAGGTCTGCAACTAGCTTCAGAAAAGATTGCGTTTTTGGGGGTGGCACTTTTTACACTGCACGTCATGTCACTGTCACAGACTTAGACATACAGAACTGACAAGCCAGTGTAATTATACAAGCATATATAACTTAAGATCCAGGGAATTTGAGATATCATTGTAGGCTTGTTTGAAAGGTATTAGAGCTCTTTTTAAGAGTGAACAAATTGTATGAAGACCACAGTTACAAGTTAATGTTGAAGATTAGTAAATGTTACAGAAATCTGGAGGTTAAAACCGTATGAAAGATTGTGTGAGCAGTGTGGTTGTTTTTACTTCATATAATTTTGGCCTTTGTGTGACGATGAGTAGTGCTGGGTGTATCAATATATATGTTTGTATGTAAAACCATAAGCACAGATCAGAGGAAGCAACAACACCTCCTCTTTTTGATACAAGTGCTTGGCAGCGGTGCAACCCATAGACATGGTGGCATTATTGTTTGTGTACACGTAAATACTGCTGTGGATTACATGATGTAATAAAAACGTTGAGGGCGCTTCAGCAGTGCTAGGACAGTGTCACTAACAAGTTAGAGATTTTTTCCTAAATTTCTACTAAATAATTTGAAGTCTATGGATGCAGTAAAAAGGTGCAAAAGTTTGTCCGAGCCGCTGTAATAATGTGCCACAACCAATCAGAATTCATCTAACTGCAGTAATCTAGTAAATAGACAACATCTGATTAGTCGCTGTAAATATAAAGCACAGGAAAACGTTTGAATCAGCATCTATATTTGCAGAACAAATTCTGTTCCTTTGTAAGTCCCCTTCAGTTTTGTTAAGTGTAAAGTTTTGTATCAGCGAAGCACGGTGTACCAACGTTTGTTTCGGGTGATAATCGGCCCGTGTATGAGCACTTTATCGGCCGAAACGGCCGCTCGTTCAAAGATTGTTGCCTGATCCGCCGAGCTGATCCGCCGAGCGGATCTCTGAACGACCGGTCGTTTTGCCCGATAAAGTGCCTATACGCGGGTCGATTATCACACGTGTGTACGAACCTTAACTTCTATGGTGATCTGTTAACAATCTAATTCTGGCACGATAGCTTTCTTATCTAGAATGATTCATTTACATGAGATAAGAAATTAATAAAATATAGATATCCAGATATCTTTGGCAAAGCTGCTGGTTACCACAATCAGCAATAATGAGCTATACTAATCACCAATGTTTCGAATGGGGGCAAGTCCCTGTTAAATATTTTCCAATGTAAGAAGGTCTCACTATGGTGTGATTGTAAAATTATTAAACTTGAGCACTAAGAAACCATAAAAGTAATAATAGGTTTAGCAGCATTATAGCTAGTAGAGATGTTCATAGTAAATAGTATTTCTCCTACAGAACATGAAAGAACTGTAAGAGCAACTTTGAATGCACTTTCACCTATAGCAATGAATAATATAGAATTGACACGCCAAAAAAAACACGACAAAGAGTAATGACCTTTAGGTAAATAGGAATAAACACACCAATGTTATTCTAAAAATAAACACAACTGTCCCTAACTATAGAACAATGTACCTGCCGATTCACTTTCTGCCCACAGAGCTGCGGATCCAGATAAAGTCCTGTGCAATTGTCCAACGTTCCCCAACTTTGATTGGAGATAATTAATGAGAAATGGAATTGGTTGATCTGGGGTCTCGGTTATCAACTTTGTCATCAATTCCTAATAAAACAAAAACATTCAGCCGTGAGAACAATATAACGGAACACAATGCTTAATCAATTTTAATGGTGCTAGGACACTGCATTTGAAAACAATAACCTGTAAAGAAAAGGTATTACTCCTAACAAGCAAGCTCTTACTTACTGACTTGTATCATCATGCATCATGTATAGGGCATTGTTCCTAATACTCCCATTACAAAAACTGTGCTTTTTCGACAATGTGTAATAATAATATTAGATTAGAGCACATAATTGATATTGTGCACTACATAGTATAGATTGTGTTTGGTGGGCTGTTGAATTTGCGGGGGGGGGGGGGGTTATTTTTTTATGGTTATGGAAATCCTTGGTGACTTATATCTGTATTATTTACAGTTGGCAGTAAATCAGGGATGCCCAACCAACCCAATGCTTGAGGGCGCACTATGCCCCAGACACGCCCCTTGTCACGCCCACATGCAAAAAGAAGGTAGGGCAGCACTGGGGTAAATAATCCACTATATGTTTCTATAGATCAGTGTGGATGTTCCCCCCAGAACCAGGCTGTCATGGGAATATTTATTACAGACTTGAAATCTTCAGGCTTTAACTAATGTACGGTATTACTTATATGTATGTATATAAGAACTAAATAAAATGATTCATAAAGAGTATTTTTAACCATCCTATCCATAAATCCTGCATTTTCATACAAAAACTATTTGAGCCATTTCCTCACTTTCTGGCCTAGTGTGTATAGACATTCTTAGTGGGATTCACCAAAGGGGAATAGTTGCAGAGGATCTCCTTGAAGAGCATATCTCTTAAGAGAAAGTGACTGGACTGTCTGCTCCTATGTAGGTCTTTAAACTGCTGGATCTCTGTACTAAAATAAAATGTGTTTACGTACATAGCCAAAGATTCTCTTAATTCTGTTGTGTTAAACTACTTTGTATGTTTTGAAGATCTGTTAAAAAGGCCAAAAAATAACTGTTTGCACTCTATTGAATCGTTGTTTCTTATGACTGTAATTGGAACCAAAACTGGAACGGACATTGCTACAAACATAAAAAAGCAAGTTAATAATGTGAAACCAAATGACAAATTACATGAATGGAGGTTTAATCTTCTTTATAGCCAAACTGAAGGCAAGGTGCCCGTCAATTTTATATATCTTCACATCACAATTTTTTTTTTAGTGTAACAGATTCCTTTCTGCCTTTCTGTTATAAGATGTGCCTTTGATCTCCCATGTGCTGACAAAGCTTGTATAGCAATTTATTTTATGATGTAACATGCGGTTACCTGTGGATTAAACTCAAAGAACAAGATACTCTTATTATCCCTGACATTTTCTAAAACCGAGCAAAAAACCTTTAATGCCGACATGTGAAGCTGGCTACAGATGTACTGTAGCAAATTCACAGTGCTGCCTATATATATATATATATATATATATATACATACTGCCAATTTTTCAGTGCTAAAGGCTCCTCAATCTGTAATGCACAACTGCATAGTTACAATTAAAGTGACAAATTGGCAGAGGTGTCAAGGTTAATACTAAAAGGCTTTGTGAAATGCCTACTTCTACACAACAGTATTAATTAAAAGTTTATTTTAGCTTGTTGAAATACTGTGTTACACAGGTGATCACAGCTTGAATCAGAATAGAATTTGATTGAATACTAGCTTAGTCAACAGAAAACTACAATTTCAGCATATTTCAAGCGAAAAGACATTTTCACAGACCTGTACTGGGTGCATGAACTATTTACGACAACCTTATTAATCATCCTCTGTATTCTGTACCTGAGGTTACTATTACCAGTTCATTGAGTAGCAACTGTGATTTTAACTTATTGTGTAAAAAGCAATGGAAAATGTTTTCAGGAAGAAGCAACTAAACCCTAAAAAGAACTCTACCACTATAATTCAATGGATGATAGGAGCAAGTATTGATACTTTTTTGTATGAGTGCTTGCAGCTCTTAGGAATAGGCATTTTGCAATATAATTGCATTTCCGATTTGCATTGACAGAACAGCGAAATAAGAGTGGCACCACTGTGCGTTATGCTTACCGATTGATTAGTGTGTGATCGGGGGTCAGTGGTCTGCTGCAAAATCGTACGTGTTTATGAACCTTTAATCTTTACTAAATGCCTTGTGTGAGCCCTGATCAGGCTTACATAATAATGAACCAGAAGCAGTAATCAATTTATTATATTATATTATGCCACACAATTCAAACATCAATAGAGATATAGCATTAAGGGACAACTGTAGTGGTGTGGTTCCACCCACTTCTGGCCCTGGGCTTAACCAAGGTAAAGACTGCAAGAAGAGCCTTTTCCTATTGGACAAAGTCAAGACTGAGGGTGGGGGCAGAGCATGGACAGTTGTCCTTTAAAGGACAACTATACTGTAAAAATTAACTTTTTAAAAATGAAAAGCACCTGGGGAAGGGAGATGGGATTGATTATTCCTACCTCCCAATATTGCTTTGTTGAGGAGCTACAGAACATACAGTTTTCATCTGCCAGGTTATGGCCATTCTATATTAAAGATAGTGCTGAAGCATTCAGGAAGACTGGCAGAAGCAGTTTTATTCATCCTGCTGCTCCTCATAGAAAGGATATTGGGAGGTACAAAGCACCAATCCTACCTCCCTGCCTCAGGTACTTTTTATTTTAACTGTTTTTGAAAAAACTTTATACGCACTATAGGTTCCCTTTAAGCCATCAAACAGGAAAACTGTCAGAAAAAGGCTTCCTTTTTGTTGTTGCTATACCTCAAAGCACCATACCATGAATGCAAAAAATAAAGGGAAGGCAATAAGCGCATTAAAAAATGTAACCATTAAATATATAAACCAGACCCCTATGATAATGACTTTAAGACTATGATTACAAACTGGCTATATCACTGAAGTAATAGTGGAACAAGTGTGTTGAAGCCAAAAGGGATTTCATAAAAACCTATAAATGTTTATCCTCTGGTTTATTGTCATCCTCAGGAAGACACATTATTGAACACCACTCATACCTTCTGGGTTGTAAGATATAGAAACATAGTAATTGAGGTTGAATAAAGACATATGTCCATCAAGTCCAACCTTTACATCCTCCTTTTTAACCCTATCTAGCAGATGATCCAGAGGAAGGCAAAAAAAATAAAAGCTTAAAAGAGGGGGGGAAATCCCTTCCTGACGAAATGGCAATTGGAAAGAATCCCTGATTCAAACAGAACTACAGTATTTGTATTAATACAAGTAATTCTCAATATGTTTTGTTTTTAAAAAATGTATCCAGACCACTTTTAAAGCTAATAAATGAACTTGTCATCAACACATCTGTTGGGTTCCAAAGTTTCACCATTCTCACTGTAAATAAAACCTTTCCTAACCTGAATCCAATCTTAAAGGGTGTCCACGTGTCCTCTGATATGACCAGTTAGTAAACAATGCGCCAGAGAGTTTACTGTATGTCCCATTAATATATTTGTATAAAGTGATCATATTCCCACGCAAACGTTGCTTCTCCAATGTAAACAGCCCTAACTTGTCTAATCTGCCTACATAGTCAAGCCCCTCCATTACCCTTATTATTTTAGTTGTCCTTCTCTGAACTGCTTCCATTTCTAGGATGTCCCTTTTGTATATGGGATTCCAAAACTGCACTGCATATTCCTAACGAGTCCTTACCAGTACCTTGTAAAGAGGGAGAATAATGTTTTTCTCTCTTGAATCTATTTCCCCACTTTATACAAGACGAATCTATTCCCCACTTTATACAAGACAATATCTTGCTAGCTCTAATGGTGGCTACCTGGCATTGTTTGCTACAGCTAAGTCTGTTATCTACTAGAACCCCAAATGCATCACCTTACATTTATCGATATTGAATCTCATCTGCCATTCTGCTGCCCATTTTGATAATCTATCTAGGTCTGCTAGATAGATTTGAAGTTTCCAAAGCTCTGCATAGTTTAGTGTCATCAGCAAACACAGAGACCTTGCTCTCAATGCCCCCCATTTATGAACAGATTAAAAAGAAGTGGCCCCAGTAAGGAACCCTAAGGGACTCCACTTTAGCCCACATGGATGTAGCTCCATTGACCACCACTCTTTGTGATCCAATTACGTTTACAGAGTAACCCTTTTGAAATATAAAAAAAATTACAAAAGTGGTGTAAAGGCAATACCTTTATTGGCTAACTAAGATAATCATAGCAAACTTTTAGAACATTCTAGTTCCTTTTTCAAGCTGATTACCTAATGAAACCCAACTGAAAGCGTGCTTTGATTATCTTAATTAGCCTATAAAGGTATCACCTTTATACCACTTTTTATTTTTTGTATTTCAAAAGGGTTACCCTGTAAACATTTTGACTGGCTAACATGGTATACCACCTTTTCCTGATCCAATTACCAATCCTCTATCCATGTACAAATGTTTTATTCTAGGCCAACAGTCCTGTTTATACATTAGTCGCCTATGTGGCACAGTATCAAAAGCTTTATCAAAAGCCAAGTATACTACACTCACTGCTATGCCTAAATCTAAATTCTTACTCACTTCTTCAAAATAAGTAAATTTGTCTAACGTGATCTTTTTCTCATAATTCCATGCTGACTATTACTAATAAGATCAGTTCTGGAGTCAAGGATATGATTTTCCAGATTTCCAGACAAATTTTCCAGCACCTTCCCTACCACTGATGTTAGCCTTACAGGTCTATAGTTACCAGGCTGGGAATGACTGCCTTTTCTGAATATTGGTATTACACTGGCTTTTTTAAAATCCAGTGGCACATCACCAGACAAAAGTGAATCTGAAAAAATAAGAAACAGTATTCTAGATAAAACTGGACTAAGCTCTCTTAAAGGGTATGTCCACCCTTGAAATAATTTTTTGATATATCATTCCCCCTGTCCCCCCAGCCCCAACGCGCTTATTTTTAATTTTAGAAAGTGCCCCAAACTTTGCTTACCTCCCTCTTTCCTCCGCTCGCGCGCTGCCAGGCCCTCTGCTTGCGAGAAAATGCAAGCAGAGGGGCGGGACCGCAGTCGCGTCTGTGATTGGCTGAGCGACAGCCAATCACGGACGCGGCTCCGGGAGTTCAGTGTGGCGGAGGAAAGAGGGAAGGTAGTAAAGTTTGGGGCACTTTCTAAATTAAAAATAGAGCGGTTGGGGCTGGGGGGACAGGGGGAATGTTATATCTAAAGGTTTTACACTAGGGGGGGATATCCTAATTGGGAGGGAGAGGGAGGGGGAGAAGGGCTGCAGTGCGCATGCCAAACTTCTCCCGGAGGCCAGATAGGAGGCAGAGTCCTATATGGACTCTGCTATCCTTCTGGTGGGCAGTTTTGGGGACTTTGGGGGGGGGAGGGACTACAGGAGAACCATATGGAGCTGGGATGTGAGGTAAGGATTTTATTACACTACATGATGGGGCCATTACTGGGGGGGGATTATAGTTTTGGGGGTGGACATGCCCTTTAAAGGGAATGTCTAGCTCCCAAACGAAAATTTAACCCACTACCTATTGTGTAGTTTAAAAAAATCCTTACCTTACATCTCCTAAAGGTTCTCTTTCAGTGCTTGTCCAAAAGTAGGAGCTGTCTTCCTGTCCAAAAGGTTTCTGCCTCCTCCTTGTCCTCTGAGAGGTCAGTGGCAAGTGCAGGGGAGCCCTTCTACCCCCCACCCCTCCCTGGCTGCCCTTCACCCAGCGTAAAAAGATTTATATATGTTATAGGCCATCCCTTCCCACCCCAACTGCTATATTATTTGTCTAAAGAAAGAATCTTTACTCTGCTTACAGCCCTTCGCCCCTGCGGTGTTCTCTATTGCTGGCAGCCATGGCTGTGATTGCGTCTTGGCCAATCACAGCTGTGGCTGCCCGGTCAGCCTCCTGCTTGTAGTTCCTATAACATTTTTTTTTAAAGGGCATGTCCACCCCCAAAACCATAATTCCCCCCCACTACTGGCCCCATTGTGTGGTGTAGTTTAATCCTTACCTCACATTCCAGCTCCATCTGGTTCTCCTGTAGTCCCCCCCCCAAAGTCCCAAAAACTGCCCGAAGTTCCCCAAACTTTACTTACCTCCCCTCTTTCCTCCACCGAGCTGCCGGCCCTCTGCTTGCACGAAATGCAAGCAGAGGGCGGGACCGTCAGTCGCGTCTGTGATTGGCTGAGTGGCACCAATCACGGACGCGGCTGCGGTCATTCAGTGCGGCGGAGGAAAGAGGGAGGTAAGTAATGTTTGGGGCACTTTCTAATAAAATAACCATAGTGGTTGGGGCTGGGGGAGAGGGGGATTATTATAGCATAAGGGTTTTACACTAAAGGGAGGGAATCCTAATCGGAGGAGAGGGAGGGGAGAAGGGCTGCAGTACCATGCCAAACTTCTCCCGGAGGCCAGGTAGGAGGCAGAGTCCTTATGTGACTCTGCTATCCTCCTGGTGGCATTTTTTTGGGACTTTGGGGGGGGGGACTACAGGAGAACCAGATGGAGCTGGAATGTGAGGTAAGGATTAAACTACACCACACAATGGGGCCAGTAGTGGGGGGGAATTATGGTTTTGGGGGTGGACATGCCCTTTAAAAAAAAATGTTATAGGAACTACAAGCAGGAGGCTGACCGGCAGCCCACGCTGTGATTGGCCAAGACGCAATCACAGCCAGGCTGCCAGCAATAGAGAACACCGCAGGGCGAAGGGCTGTAAGCAGAGTAAAGATTCTTCTTCTTAGACAAATATATAGCAGTTGGGTGGGAAGGGATGGCCTATACATATATAAATCTTTTTACGCTGGGTGAAGGGCACCAGGAGGGGTGGGGGGTAGAAGGGCTCCCCTGCACTTGCCACTGACCTCTCAGAGGACAAGGAGGAGGCAGAAACCTTTTGGACAGAAGACAGCTCCTACTTTTGGACAAGCACTGAAGAGAACCTTTAGGATGTAAGGTAAGGATTTTTTTAAACTAACACAAGGTAGTGGGTTAAATTTTCGTTTGGGACTAGACATTCCCTTTAAAGGGCATGTCCACCCCAAAACTATAATCCCCCCCCAGTAATGGCCCCATCATGTATGTGTAATAAAATCCTTACCTCACATCCCAGCTCCATATGGTTCTCCTGTAGTCCCTCCCCCCCCCAAAGTCCCCAAAACTGCCCACCAGAAGGATAGCAGAGTCCATATAGGACTCTGCCTCCTATCTGCCTCCGGAGAAGTTTGGCATGCGCACTGCAGCCCTTCTCCCCCTCCCTCTCCCTCCCAATTAGGATATCCCCCCTAGTGTAAACCCTTTAGATATAACATTCCCCCTGTCCCCCCAGCCCCAACCGCTCTATTTTTAATTTTAGAAAGTGCCCCAAACTTTACTTACCTTCCCTCTTTCCTCCGCCACACGGAACTCCCGCGCCCGCGCGTGATTGGCTGTCGCTCAGCCAATCACAGACGCGACTGCCGGTCCCGCCCCTCTGCTTGCATTTTCTCGCAAGCGGGCCTGGCAGCGCGGCGGAGGAAAGAGGGAAGGTAAGCAAAGTTTGGGGCACTTTCTAAAATTAAAAATAGAGCGGTTGGGGCTGGGGGGACAGGGGAATGATATATCAAAAATTTTTCAAGGGTGGACATACCCTTTAAGAGAGCTTAGTCCAGTTTTATCTAGAATACTGTTTCTTATTTTTTCAGATTCACTTTTGTCTGGTGATGTGCCACTGGATTTTAAAAAGCCAGTGTATACCAATTATTCAAAAAGGCAGTCATTCCCAGCCTGGTAACTATAGACCTGTAAGGCTAACATCGTGGTAGGGAAGGTGCTGAAAATTTGTCTGGAATCTGGAAAATCATATCCTTGACTCCAGAACGATCTTATTAGTAATAGTCAGCATGGAATATGAGAAAAGATCACGTTAGAACAATTTACTTATTTTGAAGAAGTGAGTAAGAATTTAGATTAGGCATAGCAGTGAGTGTAGTATACTTGGCTTTTGATAAGCTTTTGATACTGTGCCACTAGGCGACTAATGTATAAACAGGACTGTTGGCCTAGAATAAACATTTGTACATGGATAGAGGATTGGTAATTGGATCAGGAAAGGTGGTATACCATGTTAGCCAGTCAAAATGTTTACAGGGTAACCCTTTTGAAATCAAAAAATAAAAAGTGGTATAAAGTGATACCTTTATAGGCTAATTAGATAATCAAAGCACGCTTTCAGTTGGGTTTCATTAGGTAATCAGCTTGAAAAGGAACTGAATGTTCTAAAAGTTTCTATGATTATCTTAGTTAGCCAATAAAGGTATTGCCTTTACACCACTTTTGTAATTTTTTTTATATTTCAAAAGGGTTACCTGTAAACGTAATTGGATCACAAAGAGTGGTGGTCAATGGAGTCCATCCATGTGGCTAAAGTGGAGTCCCTTAGGGTTCCTTACTGGGCCACTTCTTTTTAATCTGTTCATAAATGGGGGGCATTGAGAGCAAGGTCTCTGTGTTTGCTGATGACACTAAACTATGCAGAGCTTTGGAAACTTCATCTATCTAGCAGACCTAGATAGATTATCAAAATGGGCAGCAGAATGGCAGATGAGATTCAATAATCGTAAAATGAAGGTGATGCATTTGGGGTTCTAGTAGATAACAGACTTAGCTGTAGCAAACAATCCAGGTAGCCACCATTAGAGCTAGCAAGATATTGTCTTGTATAAAGTGGGGAATAGATTCGTCTTGTATAAAGTGGGAAATAGATTCAAGAGAGAAAAACATTATTCTCCCTCTTTACAAGGTACTGGTAAGGACTCGTTAGGAATATGCATTGCGTTTTGGAATCCCATATACAAAAGGGACACCTAGAAATGGAAGCAGTTCAGAGAAGGACAACTAAAATAATAAGGGTAATGGAGGGGCTTGACTATGTAGGCAGATTAGACAAGTTAGGGCTGTTTACATTGGAGAAGCAACGTTTGCGTGGGAATATGATCACTTTATACAATATATTAATGGGACTACAGTCCTCTCTGGCGCATTGTTTACTAACTGGTCATATCAGAGGACACGTGGACACCCTTTAAGATTGGATTCAGGTTAGGAAAGGTTTTATTACAGTGAGAATGGTGAAACTTTGGAACCCAACAGATGTGTTGATGACAAGTTCATTTATATAGCTTTAAAAGTGGTCTGGATCCATTTTTAAACAAAACATTGAAATACTTGTATTAATACAACTGTAGTTCTGTTTGAATCAGGGATTCTTTCCATTGCCATTTCGTCAGGAAGGGATTTCCCCCCCTCTTTTAAGCTTTATTTTTTTTGCCTTCCTCTGGATCATCTCTAGATAGGGTTAAAAGGAGGATGTAAAGGTGGACTTGATGGACATATGTCTTTATTCAACCTCAATTACTATGTTTCTTATCTTACAACCCGAAGGTATGAGTGGTGTTCAATAATGTGTCTTCCTGAGGATGACAATAAACCAGAGGATAAACATTTATAGGTTTTTATGAAACCTTTTGGCTTCAACACACTTGTTCCACATTACTTCAGTGATATAGCCAGTTTGTAATCATAGTCTAAAGTCATTATCATAGGGTTCTGGTTTATATATTTAATGGTTACATTTTTTATGCGCTTATTGCCTTCCCTTTATTTTTTGCATTCATGGTATGGTGCTTTGAGGTATAGCAACAACAAAAAGGAAGCCTTTTCTGACAGTTTTCCTGTTTGATGGCTTAAAGGGAACCTATGTGCGTATAAAGTTTTTTCAAAAACAGTTAAAATAAAAAGTACCTGAGGCAGGGAGGTAGGATTGGTGCTTTGTACCTCCCAATATCCTTTCTATGAGGAGCAGCAGGATGAATAAAACGCTTCTTCTGCAGTCTTCCTGAATGCTTCAGCACTATCTTTAATATAGATGGCCATAACCTGGCAGATGAAAACTGTATGTTCTGTAGCTCCTCAACAAAGCAATATTGGGAGGTAGGAATAATCAATCCCATCTCCCTTCCCCAGGTTTTTTCATTTTTAAAAAGTTAATTTTTACAGTATAGTTGTCCTTTAAAGGACAACTGTCCATGGCTCTGCCCCCACCCTCAGTCTTGACTTTGTCCAATAGGAAAGGCTCTTCTTGCAGTCTTTACCTGGTTAAGCCCAGGGCCAGAGTGGGTGGAACCACACCACTACAGTTGTCCCTTAATGCTATATCTCTATTGATGTTTGAATTGTGTGGCATAATATAATATATAATTGATTACTGCTTCTGGTTCATTATTATGTAAGCCTGATCAGGGCTCCCACAAGGCATTTAGTAAAATTAAAGTTCATAAACACGTACGATTTTGCAGCAGACCACTGACCCCCGATCACACCCTAATCAATCGGTAAGCATACGCCAGTGTGCCACTCTTATTTCGCTGTTCTGTCAATGCAAATCGGAAATGCAATATATTGCAAAATGCCTATTCCTAAGAGCTGCAAGAACTCATACAAAAAAGTATCATACTTCGTCCTATCATCCATTGAATTATAGTGGTAGAGTTCTTTTTAGGGTTTAGTTGCTTCTTCTCTGAAAACATTTTCCATTGCTTTTTACACAATAAGTTAAAATCACAGTTGCTACTCAATGAACTGGTAATAGTACCTCAGGTACAGAAACAGAGGATGATTAATAAGGTTGTCGTAAATAGTTCAGCACCCAGTACAGGTCTGTAAAATGTCTTTTCGCTTGAAATATGCTGAAATTGTAGTTTTCTTGTTGACTAGCTAGTATTCAATCAAATTCTATTCTGATTCAAGCTGGATCACCTGTGTAACACAGTATTTCAACAAGCTAAAATAAACTTTTAATTAATACTGTTGTGTAGAAGTAGGCATTTCACAAAGCCTTTTAGTATTAACCTTGACACCTCTGCCATTGTCACTTTAATTGTACATGCAGTTGTGCATTACGATTGAGGACCTTTAGCCCTGAAAAATTGGCAGTATGTATATATATAATATATATATATATATATATAGGCAGCACGTTGAATTTGCTACAGTACATCTGTAGCCAGCTTCACATGTCGGCATTAAAGGTTTTTTGCTCGGTTTATAAATGTCAGGATAATAAAGTATCTTGTTCTTTGAGTTTAATACAGGTAACCGCATGTTACATCATAAAATAAATTGCTATACAGCTTTGTCAGCACATGGAGATCAAAGGCACATCTTATAACAGAAAGGCAGAAAGGAATCTGTTACACTAAAAAAAAAATTGTGATGTGAAGATATATAAAATTGACGGGCACCTTGCCTTCAGTTTGGCTATAAAGAAGATTAAACCTCCATTCATGTAATTTGTCATTTGGTTTCACATTATTAACTTGCTTTTTTATGTTTGTAGCAATGTCCGTTCCAGTTTTGGTTCCAATTACAGTCATAAAACAACGATTCAATAGAGTGCAAACAGTTATTTTTTGGCCTTTTACAGATCTTCAAAACATACAAAGTAGTTTAACACAACAGAATTAAGAGAACTCTTGGCTATGTACTAAACACATTTTATTTTAGTACAGAATCCAGCAGTTTAAAGACCTACATAGGAGCAGACAGTCCAGTCACTTTCTCTTAAGAGATATGCTCTTCAAGGAGATCCTCTGCAACTATTCCCCTTTGGTGAATCCCACTAGAATGTCTATACACACTAGGCCAGAAAGTAGGAGAAATGCTCAAATAGTTTTTTGTATGAAATGCAGGATTTATGGATAGGATGGTTAAAAATACTCTTTATGAATCATTTTATTTAGTTCTTATATACATACATATAAGTAATACCGTACATTATTTAAAGCCTGAAGATTTCAAGTCTGTAATAAATATTCCCATGACAGCCTGGTTCTGGGGGGAACATCCACACTGATCTATAGAACATATAGTGGATTATTTACCCAGTGCTGCCCTACCTTCTTTTGCATGTGGGCGTGACAAGGGGCGTGTCTGGGGCATATTGCGCCCTCAAGCATTGGGTTGGTTGGGCATCCCTGATTTACTGCCAACTGTAAATAATACAGATATAATCACCAAGGATTTCCATAACCATAATAAAAACCCCCCCCCCCCCCCCTGCAAATTCCAACAGCCACACAACACACACATCTATACTATGTAGTGCACTTATCAATTATGTGCTCTAATCATAATATTATTATTACACATTTCGAAAAAGCACATTTTTTGTAATGGGAGTATTAGGAACAATGCCCTATACATGATGCTGATGATACAAGTCAGTAAGTAAGAGCTTGCTTGTTAGGAGTAATACCTTTTCTTTACAGGTTATTGTTTTCAAATGCAGTGCCTAGCACCAAAAATTGATTAGCATTGTGTTCCGTTATATTGTTCTCACGGCTGATGTTTTTGTTTTATAGAATTGATGACAAAGTTGATAACCGAGACCCCAGATCAACCAATTCCATTTCTCATTAATTATTCCAATCAAAGTTGGGGAACGTTGGACAATTGCCAGACTTTATCTGATCCCGAGCTCTGTGGGCAGAAAGTGAATCGGCAGTACATTTGTTCTATAGTTAGGGACAGTTGTGTTTTATTTTTAGAATAACATTGGTGTGTTTATTCCTATTTACCTAAAGGTCATTATCTTTGTCGTGTTTTTTTTTTTGGCGTGTCATTCTATATTATTCATTGCTATAGGTGAAAGTGCATTCAAAGTTGCTCTTACAGTTCTTTCATGTTCTGTAGGAGAAATACATTTACTATGAACATCTCTACTAGCTATAGGCTGCTAAACCTATTATTACTTTTATGGTTTCTTAGTGCTCAAGTTTAATATTTTACAATCACCACCATAGTGAGACCTTCTTACATTGGAAAATATTACAGGACTTGCCCCCATTCGAAACATTGGTGATTAGTATAGCTCATTATTGCTGATTGTGGTAACCAGCAGCTTTGCCAAAGATATCTGGATATCTATATTTTATTAATTTTATCTCATGTAAATGATCATTCTAGATAGAAAGCTATCGTGCCAGAATTAGATGGTTAACAGATCACCATAGAAGTTAAGGTTCGTACACACGTGTGATAATCGACCCCGTATAGGCACTTTATCGGGCAAAACGACCGGTCGTTCAGAGATCCGCTCGGCGGATCAGCTCGGCGGATCAGGCAACAATCTTTGAACGAGCGGCCGTTTCGGCCGATAAAGTGCTCATACCGGGCCGATTATCACCCGAAACAAACGTTGGTACACCGTGCTTCGCTGATAAACTTTACACTTAACAAAACTGAAGGGGACTTACAAAGGAACAGATTTGTTCTGCAAATATAGATGCTGATTCAAACGTTTTCCTGTGCTTTATATTTACAAGCGACTAATCAGATGTTGTCTATTTACTAGATTACTGCAGTTAGATGAATTCTGATTGTTTGTGGCACATTATTACAGCGGCTCGGACAAACTTTTGCACCTTTTTACTGCATCCATAGACTTCAAATTATTTAGTAGAAATTTAGGAAAAAATCTCTAACTTGTTAGTGACACTGTCCTGCACTGCTGAAGCGCCCTCAACGTTTTTATTACATCATGTAATCCACAGCAGTATTTACGTGTACACAAACAATAATGCCACCATGTCTATGGTGCACCGCTGCCAAGCACTTGTATCAAAAAGAGGAGGTGTTGTTGCTTCTCTGATCTGTGCTATTGGTTTTACATACAAACATATATATTGATACACCCAGCACTACTCATCGTCACACAAAGGCCAAAATTATATGAAGTAAAAACAACCACACTGCTCACCAATCTTTCATACGGTTTTAACCTCCAGATTTCTGTAACCATTTACTAATCTTCAACATACTTGTAACTGTGGTCTTCATACAATTTGTTCACTCTTAAAAAGAGCTCTAATACCTTTCAAACAAGCCTACAATGATATCTCAAATTCCCTGGATCTTAAGTTATAATGCTTGTATAATTACACTGGCTTGTCAGTTCTGTATGTCTATCTGTGACAGTGACATGACGTGCAGTGTAAAAAGTGCCACCCCCAAAAACGCAATCTTTTCTGAAGCTAGTTGCAGACCTGCAACCATTCTCTGTCCTTACATCTGCCTTATTGGCACCTATATAGAGTGAAAAGTTCGGGGTGGCTTATGATTCAGCTGACATGCTCTGTTCGAGAATTGGCCATATTCCAACCTGAAATTTAGGTGCAGAGCAGTGGTGCTGGTGATGTTACAGCTCACAGTGCTAGCATGGAACCACCCTTTACATGCTTTTGCTTTGGAAAGAATGCAGCTAGAATTATGATCATCTAAAGGTAGAAGTGGTGCTTTTTATTTTATAAGGCCATTTGTATGGAGACCACAGTTTCTGTTTGCTTAATTCACCCCTCCCAAAAGTCATCAGTTTGTCCCAGACCGCCTTAAATTACTTAAAGGAGATTATTTAGCTTTTTTTCCCCCACGGTTTTCAATTTTATCTCCAAATATTTGAAATCTCTAATCTGATCCCCATTTTCTCCTTGTGGATGTCAGTGTAAGGGGGGATTGTGTGTACTTTGTAACTATAGGATCCCACATCCACTGTAGGGGTCCTGTTTAAAAAGTGTTAAAACCTAAACACTGGGCTTGGAATAAACAATGCTATATCTAACTGAATGGTAATTTAAATATAATTATACATATCCAAAGTTTTTCTGATCTCTTCCTATCTGGCATTAGCATGGGGGTCTTCAACTAGAGTTTCCTAATTCTTCTTTTTTTTCCCCTGCTAGTCAACCTCATTTTTCTAGTATTACATTGATTTTCAGCCTTTTTGTCAAGCCAATCTCACTGACAAGCCAAATACAGAGATAGAATCTGTAACCAGAGAAGCTCTTGTTTCACTCTTACCTGATTGTTTTTAGAGGCTGTCTGGCTACAACACCTGCTAAAATCTTGCTCAGACTCCAACTGTGGTCACTGTTTTGTACGTATGATGCTTTTTTGGCCCCAGTAAGCTGTCATTATAGATAATACTTAAAAACCTGCCGTGTCCTTAGCTGATTAAAAATTATTTCGTAACTCCACTGTCTCTTGTATAGTGGATCCTAGCGCTTTCTTTTTATGCCATGTCTGTTGAAAATATAAAATTGTCTATTAAAATGTTAAAGCTGAACTAAGACTAAACATTACATTTTGCAAAAGATAAGCAACTGACCAGTATCCTGGATCTTATTCTTCTGAAAGTTTCATATTTTCAGAGATATGCCTACCAAAAATGTAATGGGTTTGTACTTTGTCTGATTGGGCCAGCAGCAGGGAAAGCTGGTCTGTACATGGTGTCTAAAGAGAAGGACACGTAGATGGGTACTTTAGTGGACCTCTTCAGTCTCTCTACAGAGGAAGTGCAAATGAAGTCTTCAGAAGAGAAAACTGATCTACATTGCAGGCTTGTTGCTTTACCCTCTGTTAATATTTTATGTGAAGCATATTTAAAGGGTATGTCCACCCTTAAAACTCATTTTTAATATGCTGTTCCCCGCCCCAACCGCATAATTTTTTTTTCAGAAAGCCCCCCAAACTCTTACTTACCTCCCCTCGTTCCTCCGCCGCACTGCTGGCCCTCTGCTTGCGAGAATGCAAGCAGAGGGGCGGGACCGGCAGTCGCGTCTGTGATTGCGGAGCGCAGCCAATCACGGACACGGCTGCCGTCATTCAGTGCAGCGGGAAATGAGGAGAGGTAAGTAAAGATTTGGGGAGCTTTTAAAAAAAATATGCGGTTGGGGCTGGGGGACATGGGGGGCAGCATATTAAGGGGGATTTGTGCTAGGGGGAGGGATAGTAGAACGGGAGGGAGAGGGAGGGGAGGAGGGGGAGAAGGGCTGCGTACGCATGGCAAATATCTCCGGAGGCAGGTAGCAGGCAGAGACCTGCTATCTCCTGGTGGATAGTTTTTGGGACTTTGGGGGGGGGGGGGGGGGGGGTGTCTAGAGGAGAACCTATGGAGCTGGGATGTGAGGTAAGATTAAACTACACTACATGGTGGGGCCAGTAGTTGGGGGGATTATAGTTTGGGGGGTGGACATGCCCTTTATTAATATTTGGTATATAAGCGTTACTGTGTATTTATACAGAATTGGGTAAGGGATGAATAATGGGCGTAAAACACAATGACTGACAGGCAATGTTATGTATTTGTCCGAAATAAAGGAATGAAGAAGACTTCAGAAGCTATGATAAGCCTGGCAGGTGAATGCAAGAAGCCCAAGAAATCGAAAAGTGACCTTGCAGTGTAATATTTTCCCCAACACCCTCAGAATCCAAGACTTGTAAGTAAGAGTTAGAAAGCTGAATGGCGATGTTTCTCTGTGTGTGATTACAAGACATGTTCTGTTGAATGAAGATTAATTACGGCTTTTTCTATGATACAGTTGAAGGGCATGGCACAATGATATGATGATCTGGGACTACAATTCTTTCTATTGCCTTTTTTGAGGCATGTAAAGAAAGTTAAATCATTGTTATGTATAGCACCTATATAAAATATATGTGTGTATCTATCTTTCTTTCTCATTAAAATAAAGCAAAACCAAACCTAGCTTTGCCATCTGGCATATACAAAATGTTCTATGCTCAGGCTAATTTGCATGACACTTTTTTTGCAGTAAAACTATATTGTGTTGTTAGTAATGTGCAATACAATATAATTATGTTACAGTAATTGTTTGCACCTTTTAATTGCAATCAAGCTTTGTGGATACATGAAGGCTACCATAGCCTTCAGTAGTCCAAATGCAAGGGTGCCACCAGATGAACGTTTAAAGCTGGGGTAAATCATGCCAGACACATCGCATATCTGATAAGCAGTGGCATATCTAGGAATCGCTGCCCCCCCCAGCAAAACTTTACCAGTGTATGGTCAGTATTATTCCCTGCAATCGGTTATCTATGTACTAAAGATGGATACACAAAGAGAAGTATTAATCACGAATAAACATCGATTGGACTGTCAGTAATTTTGTCACATCGTGTGGTCTTCAATGTTTGACTGGTTAATGGCGATGACACATTATGAATTCCAACATGTTTTTTTGTTTAGCAAATTTATACTTTGTCAAGAAGCTCAATTTGTATAATGCCCATTTAATCTCTATGATTTATCCAACAATGTTGTAATATTCCTTTAAAAATGAGGTACCTTCAATTACTATGAGATAAATTCCTGGGATATTGGGGTTTCAGAGGCATAACTAGCATAGGTGCCTCCCCCTATGATATCATAGATGCGGCCCCCACCTGACGCGGACTGCCGGTCCCGCCCCTTGCTTGCATTCTCGCAGCAGAGGGCCAGCAGTGCGGCGGGGAGGAACGAGGGGAGGTAAGTAAGAGTTTGGGGGGCTTTCTGAAAAAAAAATTAGCGGTTGGGGCTGGGGGAACAGCATATTAAAAATGAGTTTTAAGGGTGGACATACCCTTTAAATATGCTTCACAAAATATTAACAGAGGGTAAAGAACAAGCCTGCAATGTAGATCAGTTTTCTCTTCTGAAGACTTCATATTTCCACTTCCTTGTAGAGAGACTGAAGAGGTCACTTAAAGTACCCATCTACATGTCCTTCTCTTTAGACACCATGTACAGACCAGCTTTCCCTGCTGCTGGCCAATCAGAACAAGTACTAAACCCATATACATTTTTGGTAGGCAATCTCTGAAAATATGAAACTTTCAGAAGAATAAGATCCAGAGTACTGTCATGTGCTATCTTTTGCAAACATGTAATGTTTAGTCTTTTAGTTTTCAGCTTAACATTTAATAGACAATTTTAATATTTTCAACAGACATGGCATAAAAGAAAAGCGCTAGGATCCACTATACAAGAGACAGTGAGAGTACGAAATAATTTTTAATCAGCTAAGGACACGGCAGGTTTTTAAGTATTATCTATAATGACAGCTTACTGGGGCCAAAAAAGCATCATACAGTACAAAACAGTGACCACAGTTGGAGTCTGAAGCAAGATTTTAGCAGGTTTGTAGCAGACAGCCTCTAAAAACAATCAGGTAAGAGTGAAACAAGAGCTTCTCTGGTTACAGATTCTATCTCTGTATTTGGCTTGTCAGTGAGATGGCTTGACAAAAAGGCTGAAAATCATGTAATACCTAGAAAAATGAGGTTGACTAGAAGGGGAAAAAAAAGAAGAATTAGGAAACTCTAGTTGAAGACCCCATTGCTAATGCCAGATAGGAAGAGATCAGAAAAACTTTGGAATATGTATAATTATATTTAATTACCATTCAGTTAGATTATGCATTGTTTATTCCAAGCCCAGTGTTTAGGTTTTAACACTTTTAAACAGGACCCCTCCACAGTGGATTGTGGATCCTATAGTTACAAAGTACACACAATCCCCCCTTACACTGACATCCACAAGGAGAAAATGGGGATCAGATTAGAGATTTCAAATATTGGAGATAAAATTGAAAACCGTGGGGGAAAAAAGCTAAATAATCTCCTTTAAGTAATTTAAGGCGGTCTGGGACAAACTGATGACTTTTGGGAGGTGTGAATAAGCAAACCGAAACTGTGGTCTCCATACAAATGGCCTTTATAAAATAAAAAGCACCACTTCTACCTTTAGATGATCAAATTCTAGCTGCATTCTTTCCAAAGCAACAGCATGTAAGGGTGGTTCCATGCTAGCACTGTGAGCTGTAACATCACCAGCACCACTGCTCTGCACCTAAATTCAGGTTGGAATATGGCAATTCTCGAACAGAGCATCGTCAGCTGAATCATAAGCCACCCCGAACTTCTTCACTCTATATAGGTGCCAATAGGCAGATGTAAGGACGAGAATGGTTGCAGGTCTGCAACTAGCTTCAGAAAAGATTGCGTTTTTGGGGGTGGCACTTTTTACACTGCACGTCATGTCACTGTCACAGACTAGACATACAGAACTGACAAGCCAGTGTAATTATACAAGCAATATAACTTAAGATCCAGGGAATTTGAGATATCATTGTAGGCTTGTTTGAAAGGTATTAGAGCTCTTTTAGAGTGAACAATTGTATGAAGACCACAGTTACAAGTAATGTTGAAGATTAGTAAATGTTACAGAAAATCTGGAGGTTAAAACCGTATGAAAGATGTGTGAGCAGTGTGGTTGTTTTTACTTCATATAATTGGCCTTTGTGTGACGATGAGTAGTGCTGGGTGTATCAATATATATGTTTGTATGTAAAACCATAAGCACAGATCAGAGGAAGCAACAACACCTCCTCTTTTTGGTACAAGTGCTTGGCAGCGGTGCAACCCATAGACATGGTGGCATTATTGTTTGTGTACACGTAAATACTGCTGTGGATTACATGATGTAATAAAAACGTTGAGGGCGCTTCAGCAGTGCTAGGACAGTGTCACTAACAAGTTAGAGATTTTTTCCTAAATTTCTACTAAATAATTTGAAGTCTATGGTGCAGTAAAAAGGTGCAAAAGTTTGTCCGAGCCGCTGTAATAATGTGCCACAACCAATCAGAATTCATCTAACTGCAGTAATCTAGTAAATAGACAACATCTGATTACGCCTGTAAATATAAAGCACAGGAAAACGTTTGAATCAGCATCTATATTTGCAGAACAAATTCTGTTCCTTTGTAAGTCCCCTTCAGTTTTGTTAAGTGTAAAGTTTTGTATCAGCGAAGCACGGTGTACCAACGTTTGTTTCGGGTGATAATCGGCCCGTGTATGAGCACTTTATCGGCCGAAACGGCCGCTCGTTCAAAGATTGTTGCCTGATCCGCCGAGCTGATCCGCCGAGCGGATCTCTGAACGACCGGTCGTTTTGTTCCCGTAAAGTGCCTATACGCGGGTCGATTATCACACGTGTGTACGAACCTTAACTTCTATGGTGATCTGTTAACAATCTAATTGGCACGATAGCTTTATCTAGAATGATTCATTTACATGAGATAAGAAATTAATAAAATATAGATATCCAGATATCTTTGGCAAAGCTGCTGGTTACCACAATCAGCAATAATGAGCTATACTAATCACCAATGTTCGAATGGGGCAAGTCCCTGTTAAATATTTTCCAATGTAAGAAGGTCTCACTATGGTGGATTGTAAATATTAATTAAATGGCACTAAGAAACCATAAAAGTAATAATAGGTTAGCAGCATTATAGCTAGTAGAGATGTTCATAGTAATAGTATTTCTCCTACAGACAATGAAAGAACTGTAAGAGCAACTTTGAATGCACTTCACCTATACAATGATAATATAGAATTGACACGCCAAAAAAAAACACGACAAAGAGTAATGACCTTTAGGTAAATAGGAATAAACACACCAATGTTATTCAAAAATAAACACAACTGTCCCTAACTATAGAAAATGTACCTGCCGATTCACTTTCTGCCCACAGAGCTGCGGATCCAGATAAAGTTCGTGCAATTGTCCAACGTTCCCAACTTTGATGGAGATAATTAATGAGAAATGGAATTGGTTGATCTGGGGTCTCGGTTATCAACTTTGTCTCATCTAATAAAACAAAAACATTCAGCCGTGTGAGAACAATATAACGGAACACAATGCTTAATCAATTTTAAGGTGCTAGGACACTGCATTTGAAAACAATAACCTGTAAAGAAAAGGTATTACTCCTAACAAGCAAGTCTACTTACTGACCTGTATCATCAGCATCATGTGATAGGGCATTGTTCCTAATACTCCCATTACAAAAATGTGCTTTCGACAATGTGTAATAATAATATTATGATTAGAGCACATAATTGATAATTGTGCACTACATAGTATAGATGTGTGTTTGTGGGCTGTTGGAATTTGCAGGGGGGGGGGGGGGGAGTTTTTTTATATGGTTATGGAAATCCTTGGTGACTTATATCTGTATTATTTACAGTTGGCAGTAAATCAGGGATGCCCAACCAACCCAATGCTTGAGGGCGCACTATGCCCCAGACACGCCCCTTGTCACGCCCACATGCAAAAGAAGGTAGGGCAGCACTGGGGTAAATAATCCACTATATGTTTCTATAGATCAGTGTGGATGTTCCCCCCAGAACCAGGCTGTCATGGGAATATTTTTACAGATCTGAATCTTCAGGCTTTAAATAATGTACGGTATTACTTATATGTATGTATATAAGAACTAAATAAAATGATTCATAAAGAGTATTTTTAACCATCCTATCCATAAATCCTGCATTTTCATAAAAAAACTATTTGAGCCATTTCCTCACTTTCTGGCCTAGTGTGTATAGACATCTTAGTGGATTCACCAAAGGGGAATAGTTGCAGAGGATCTCCTTGAAGAGCAATATCTCTTAAGAGAAGTGACTGGACTGTCTGCTCCTATGTAGGGCTTTAAACTGCTGGATCTCTGTACTAAAATAAAATGTGTTTACGTACATAGCCAAAGATTCTCTTAATTCTGTTGTGTTAAACTACTTTGTATGTTTTGAAGATCTGTTAAAAAGGCCAAAAAATAACTGTTGCACTCTATTGAATCGTTGTTTCTTATGACTGTAATGGAACCAAAACGGGACGGACATTGCTACAAACATAAAAAAGCAAGTTAATAATGTGAAACCAAATGACAAATTACATGAATGGAGGTTTAATCTTCTTTATAGCCAAACTGAAGGCAAGGTGCCCGTCAATTTTATATACTTCACATCACAATTTTTTTTTTAGTGTAACAGATTCCTTTCTGCCTTTCTGTTATAAGATGTGCCTTTGATCTCCCATGTGTGACAAAGCTTGTATAGCAATTTATTTAGATTTTGTAACATGCGGTTACCTGTGGATTAAACTCAAAGAACAAGATACTCATTATCCCTGACATTTTCTAAAACCGAGCAAAAAACCTTTAATGCCGACATGTGAAGCTGGCTACAGATGTAAGTAGCAAATTCACAGTGCTGCCTATAATATATATATATATATATATATATATATATACATACTGCCAATTTTCAGTGCTAAAGGCTCCTCAATCTGTAATGCACAACTGCATAGTACAATTAAAGTGACAAATTGGCAGAGGTGTCAAGGTAAACTAAAAGGCTTTGTGAAATGCCTACTTCTACACAACAGTATAATTAAAAGTTTTTTAGCTTGTTGAATACTGTGTTACAAGGTGATCACAGCTTGAATCAGAATAGAATTTGATTGAATACTAGCTTAGTCAACAAGAAAACTACAATTTCAGCATATTTCAAGCGAAAAGACATTTTCACAGACCTGTACTGGGTGCATAACTATTTACGACAACCTTATTAATCATCCTCTGTATTCTGTACCTGAGGTTACTATTACCAGTTCATGAGTAGCAACTGTGATTTTAACTTATTGTGAAAAAGCAATGGAAAATGTTTTCGGAAGAAGCAACTAAACCCTAAAAAGAACTCTACCACTATAATTCAATGGATGATAGGAGCAAGTATTGATACTTTTTTGTATGAGTGCTTGCAGCTCTTAGGAATAGGCATTTTGCAATATAATTGCATTTCCGATTTGCATTGACAGAACAGCGAAAATAGAGTGGCACCACGTGCGTATGCTTACCGATTGATTAGTGTGTGATCGGGGGTCAGGGTCTGCTGCAAAATCGTACGTGTTTATGAACTTTAATTTTCTTAAATGCCTTGTGTGAGCCCTGATCAGGCTTACTAATAATGAACCAGAAGCAGTAATCAATTATTATATATTTATGCCACACAATCAAACATCAATAGAGATATAGCATTAAGGGACAACTGTAGTGGTGTGGTTCCACCCACTTCTGGCCTGGGCTTAACCAAGGTAAAGACTGCAGAAGAGCCTTTTCCTATTGGACAAAGTCAAGACTGAGGGTGGGGGCAGAGCATGGACAGTTGTCCTTTAAAGGACAACTATACTGTAAAAATTAACTTTTTAAAAATGAAAAGCACCCTGGGGAAGGGAGATGGGATTGATTATTCCTACTCCCAATATTGCTTTGTGAGGAGCTACAGAACATACAGTTTTCATCTGCCAGGTTATGGCCATTCTATATTAAGATAGTGCTGAAGCATTCAGGAAGACTGGCAGAAGCAGTTTTTATTCATCCTGCTGCTCTCATAGAAAGGATATTGGGAGGTACAAAGCACCCATCCTACTCCCTGCCTCAGGTACTTTTTATTTTAACTGTTTTTAAAAAACTTTATACGCACATAGGTTCCCTTTAAGCATCAAACAGGAAAACTGTCAGAAAAGGCTTCCTTTTTGTTGTTGCTATACCTCAAAGCACCATACCATGAATGCAAAAATAAAGGGAAGGCATAAGCGCATATTAAAAATGTAACCATTAAATATATAAACCAGACCCCTATGATAATGACTTTAAGACTATGATTACAAACTGGCTATATCACTGAAGTAATAGTGGAACAAGTGTGTTGAAGCCAAAAGGGATTTCATAAAAACCTATAAATGTTTATCCTCTGGTTTATTGTCATCCTCAGGAAGACACTTATTGAACACCACTCATCCTTCTGGGTTGTAAGATATAGAAACATAGTAATTGAGGTTGAATAAAGACATATGTCCATCAAGTCCAACCTTTACATCCTCCTTTTTAACCCTATCTAGCAGATGATCCAGAGGAAGGCAAAAAAAATAAAAGCTTAAAAGAGGGGGGGAAATCCTTCCTGACGAAATGGACTTGGAAAGAATCCCTGATTCAAACAGAACTACAGTAGTTTGTATTAATACAAGTAATTCTCAATATGTTTTGTTTTTAAAAATGTATCCAGACCACTTTTAAGTAACAATAAATGAATTGTCATCAAACATCTGTTGGGTTCCAAAGTTTCACCATTTCCACTGTAAATAAAACCTTTCCTAACCTGAACCAATCTTAAAGGGTGTCCACGTGTCTCTGATATGACCAGTTAGTAAACATGCGCCAGAGAGTTTAGTATGTCCCATTAATATATTTGTATAAAGTGATCATATTCCCACGCAAACGTGCTTCTCCAATGTAAACAGCCCTAACTTGTCTAATCTGGCTACATAGTCAAGCCCCTCCATTACCCTTATTATTTTAGTTGTCCTTCTCTGAACTGCTTCCATTTCTAGGATGTCCTTTTGTATATGGGATTCCAAAACTGCACTGCATATTCCTAACGAGTCCCTTACCAGTACCTTGTAAAGAGGGAGAATAATGTTTTTCTCTCTTGAATCTATTTCCCCACTTTATACAAGACGAATCTATTCCCCACTTTATACAAGACAATATCTTGCTAGCTCTAATGGTGGCTACCTGGCAGTTTGCTACAGCTAAGTCTGTTATCTACTAGAACCCCAAATGCATCACCTTACATTTATCGATATTGATCTCATCTGCCATTCTGCTGCCCATTTTGATAATCTATTAGGTCCGCTAGATAGATTTGAAGTTTCCAAAGCTCTGCATAGTTTAGTGTCATCAGCAAACACAGAGACCTTGCTCTCAATGCCCCCATTTATGAACAGAATAAAAGAAGTGGCCCCAGTAAGGAACCCTAAGGGACTCCACTTTAGCCCACATGGATGTAGCTCCATTGACACACATCTTTGTGATCCAATTACGTTTACAGAGTAACCCTTTTGAAATATAAAAAAAATTACAAAAGTGGTGTAAAGGCAATACCTTTATTGGCTAACTAAGATAATCATAGCAAACTTTTAGAAACATTCTAGGCCTTTTTCAAGCTGATTACCTAAGAGAACCCAACTGAAAGCGTGCTTTGATTATCTTAATTAGCCTATAAAGGTATCACTTTATAACACTTTTTATTTTTGTATTTCAAAGGGTTACCTGTAAACATTGACGGCTAACATGGTATACCACCTTTTCCTGATCCAATTACCAATCCTCTATCCATGTACAAATGTTTATTCTAGGCCAACAGTCTGTTATACATAGTCGCCTATGTGGACAGTATCAAAAGCTTTATCAAAAGCCAAGTATACTACACTCACTGCTATGCCTAAATCTAAATTCTTACTCACTTCTTCAAAATAAGTAAATTTGTCTAACGTGATCTTTTTCTCATAATTCCATGCTGACTATTACTAATAAGATCAGTTTGGAGTCAAGGATATGATTTTCCAGATTCCAGACAAATTTTCAGCACCTTCCCTACCACTGATGTTAGCCTTACAGGTCTATAGTTACCAGGCTGGGAATGACTGCCTTTTCTGAATATTGGTATTACACTGGCTTTTTTAAAATCCAGTGCACATCACCAGACAAAAGTGAATCTGAAAAAATAAGAAACAGTATTCTAGATAAAACTGGACTAAGCTCTCTTAAAGGGTATGTCCACCCTTGAAATAATTTTTGATATATATTCCCCTGTCCCCCCAGCCCCAACCGCCTATTTTTAATTTTAGAAAGTGCCCCAAACTTTGCTTACCTTCCCTTTTCTCCGCCGCGCTGCCAGGCCTTGTTGCGAGAAATGCAAGCAACGACGGCGGGACCGGCCGTCGCGTCTGTGATTGGCTGAGCGACAGCCAATCACGGACGCGGCTGCCGGGAGTTCAGTGTGGCGGAGGAAAGAGGGAGGTAGTAAAGTTTGGGGCACTTTCTAAAATTAAAAATAGAGCGGTTGGGGCTGGGGGGACAGGGGGATGTTATATCAAAGGGTTTACACTAGGGGGGGATATCCTAATGGGAGGGAGAGGGAGGGGGAGAAGGGCTGCAGTGCGCATGCCAAACTTCTCCCGGAGGCCGATAGGAGGCAGAGTCCTATATGGACCTGCTATCCTTTGTGGCAGTCAGTTGGCTTTCTAATAAAATAAATATAGCGGTTGGGGCTGGGGGGACAGGGGGATTGTTATAGCAAAAATTTATTTCAAGGGTGGACATACCCTTTAAATTTGTAGGGTGGAGATGCCCTTTAAGATCCGAGGATGTATTTTATCCAGTCCTGGGGCTTTATTGGTATTAACTTTGTCTGTTTCCATACTATATCCTCTGTCAGCCAGACTGTATTTTTCTCATTTATACCCTTCATATTATTACAGTAAACAGTATCTGCTATGACGATTAGGATTTTCTATAGTGAATACAGAGGGGGGGAAAAAAACGTTTAGCAGATTAGCCTTTTCAGCATCCTCTACGACCATCTCTGCCCCATTACTTAATGGTCCCACATTGCAGACCTCATCTTTTTGCTATTGATATACAGTACTTCTAAAACATTTTGGAAGACAACCTGGCCAGCTCAGTTCTATGGACTACAGAGCATGCCTTGCCTCACATGGTGCTAAACAAAATATCTGCCTATACTTAGCATATTGGAATGTTTTGCTGTGAAAATTGTGCCACTAATACGTATATTTAATTAAAACAGGCGCGTCCTGTTATTAGAAAGATCTCTACAGGCTTAAAAGCAAAATGACAGCACAATCGCAGCTAAAAACTCCCTCACTGAACATTATCAATTATGTACAGGATGTAATAGCAGTGAATAAAAACTACACACTTAGAAACACCTAATTAACGCTACCTTATAATTGGAATTGTGATTAATACACTGTGACTACTAGTCTATTTATTACATGCATAAATGATCACAAAGTGTTTATAAAATAAATGAGAGAGACAGAAGGAACCCATTCAACTGTCGGGATCCAAGAGCAACTAGGCTAACGATAATACAGGCGATACACAGTACAACTACACAAACTACACAGAGAAAGTAGCAAAATAGGGCAATGAGAAAGGAGCAGATAAAATACTTGCTTAGGGCTAGGCTCCACTGGGCTATTTTAACACAATTTTGTCTGCATTTTGTGTTTTGTCAGCGCACACCAATGTAAGGTCAAAGTGCTAGGCCCCACTATTCCCATTGCCTTGCCCTTTGGCCTGTTTTGGTAGCGCATGCGATCACCTACGATAGGGCCACATCAAAGAAAGCTCAAGCACATGGAAGCATGCATGAATCACACAACATTGCGATTGTGCTGCGCCGCTTGATTCATACGCGCCTCTGTGCACTGGGTAGTGGGGCCAAGCACTAAAGTAATTATCAATAAATCAAATGCAGTTATACACTATAACATACTATCAGGGTGAAGCACTGAGAGACGCTATTGGCAACCCGGTGCAAACAGCCCAGTGATGTTATATGCCGATATCTGGCGTTTAAAGTGCCTCAATAGAATGCCGCTTTTGGCACATAACATTTCTTACGGTGGCTGCATGGTTAACTTTCACGTTAGCCGTGCAGCCTCCGCAATGAAGGAGTTTAAGTCACACTAACCTCTTGGTGCATCTGGCTGTAGGTTTTAAACAGCTGAATGTGTTTTTAATATACCGTAGGTGGGTTTTTCAGTGAAAAAGATGGCACCTATTAAAAACCCATGCAGCAAGATTGAGTCAGCAGTAAGGCTGAGGCCACACTACAACACTCAAAAAAAAAAAAAAGCGATGTGCATTTTTGCTTGTGTGATTGCGATTCCCAGGGGATTATGGGTAAAATGCACCTTAAGCAGGTATCCCACCTCTCCCGGATTGTCTGGGAGTCTCCCTCATTCCGGGGGCTTGGCTGGAGAAAAGGGGCGTGACCGAGGAGGTGACTTAAGTCGCGAGACCACCCCAGACTCCCGCAACTGAGAGACTTTAGTCTCCTCCTCAGTCACACCCCTTTTCTCCAGCCATGCCCCCCAGAATGCCCCTAACCCCTTACCACACGCCCCTTTCCCACCCTAACCCAAAGCTAAAAAACAGCAGGGTGGGATGTCTGTCTTATGGCCTATTGATTTGTGCCACTTGTATCTACTTTTTTCATGTGCTTCCCAAGACTTGTATTAAATGCAATTTTGATAGAAACGGACCAAAAACGAAGATCGCATGCTTTAGAAAACCACAACAGATCACATTGCCCACAAAAACGCACTAGTGTGGCCTAGCCCTAATCAGTGCATCCCTACAAACATTTATTAAGATTGTCCTACAATAAGCAGGTGAACTAGAAACCTTAAATATAGGTGTTTTCAAATCTATTAACCCTAGGAGTAGATCTTGCAAGGTAATTTGACTGACTTCTCTTAAATGCATTATTTGCCTGTTAAATGGAAATTTATTTTAAGAAAAATTTGCCACTTAAAGGGTGACTGTTTCCATATACGTGTTCTCTTGCATACATTTCAAACAAACCTAGGATGATGTCTCTAACTTTTCTGTGTCGTAAGTTACAGGATTGTAAAAATTAGACTCAGACAGTCAGGATAAACAATGAAGTGGGTGCTGTTTAAGAAGCCCCCCAAAAAACACAATCTTTTCTGAAGACATTTAAAGACCTTCAAACATTCTCTGTCCCGAGGTGGGGTGCAAGGAACTGCTTAAAAGGGGAGCCTCCCCCACCTTCATAGGTAGGTAACCCAGTGGTCCTTAAAAGAGCCTTTTGTGGCTTAAGGAATCCTGCTGTTCAAATCTAGGGCTCCTCTCCCCAGCTGTATCCTGCTGTGCTACTGTAACAGCATCATCAGCTGCATCATAAGCCCATCCCAAAACTTCTAGATCACTGTAGGGACACAAATCAGCATACCAGGGGGGGTAGGAGGGGGTGTCAGAGTGGCCCACAACACCTGTGAGCGGGTGGGTCTTAGGCACCCATGAGTGGGCGGGGCCACGACACTCGCAAGATCGGGATGTAAGGGAATGGGCCAAAGGGGGCCTGCAACTGGAGGGACCATGGAGTTCATGAGTGGGAGGGACCAGGGGGACTGCAAAGGGGAGGAGACACAGGGCAGATTGACTGACAGGTTTCAGAGCAGGAAGCAGGAAGTGCAGGGGACCTGGTGATGCTGCTGCCATATCACACACAAAAATGTAAATATCTTCAAAACTATGTAAAATAAACACTGAAAATAAATAGCAAAAATTCTCAGGAGAGCAATTCCTATCAGTCATTTTTGGACCACAGTTCCCCTTTAAAGTCTCTGGAGGGTCCCCTCATTTATTTTAAATGTAGATATGACAAATTGTAATATGCAGCAAACATGTTCATGCTTTATAGCTTATGACACTATCAGGGTAAAGCCGCTATCGCTCTGGGTAAATCTTTTTAACATCGGCTACCATCCAGCGTTAAAATAATGCGCTGAAAGTAGCACAAACACGATATTAAATCGTAAGCGCGGGATGCGTCTTATCTCCAGCTGTGCAGCTTTCGCAAAAGACTTGCGCATTCTGCATTCGTGATCTAATTTGGCGTTTGCGCTACTTTTTGTGCAAGATTTTAAAATTGGCTAATCCCTTTTGGAATTTGCTCACGGCCGTAAAAGAGATATTGACTCACGTACGGGGGATTTACCCAGACTAATAGCGGCTAGAGTAAATCTACCCCTTTGTGTACAAATAAAACATCAATGAAAACAATGCAATGAGGATTATTGTCTAAATAAATATACAACGGAATCAATACGTATTTTAAATATAAGATGAAATTTTTAAATATAAAACATATTTACATTTATTTAAAAAAAAAAAAAAAAAAAAAAGATGAAAATTTTAAAAATGAATTCATCCTCTGAGGTTTGGGAGCAGGGGAGGAGATGCAAGAAACACAGAACTTGCCCATAAAGCTTCCCCAAGGTAGGGAATATGGATTCATATTGTATGAGCCATAAAAAAAGCACTTGAGAAATAGAAAATATTGATGCTTCCAGTGGGTTGTGTTTCTCAGTATCTGCAAACTGATAAAATACGCAAAGTTTCTCTGTGACAAAACTGTGTAGTGTATAATAAAGGATAGCTTTTCATTAAGTGAATTTCCCAAGTTCTTGTTCATAAAATGTTACCAGCTTCTGTCACTAAGATATATTTGTGTCCTTTGTCCTGTTCTTAAATTACTTTAGTACACAGCACACCAGCATTCCAGAAGAGAATTTCCTCAAAAAAATCTCACTTTAACACTTCAAAGATTAGATGAAAAGCAGAAATCGCTGCTCGCAATATATATACAGCTATATAACAAAACAAGACAGATGGAGCTGGAAAAAAACATATAGTAAAAGAATTATAAGGGCTGTGGATGCAGATTAATTCAAATCAAAACAAAAAATTGCTTCCCGACTCCAAATGGCAAACGTAAAGTATCCCTGGATCAACAAGAACTACAGTATATGTATTAATACCAGTAATTCTAAATATTATATAGTATCCCTGTACCAACCAGAACTACAGTATATGTATTAATACCAGTAATTCTCAATATTATATAGTATCCCTGTACCAACCAGAACTACAGTATATGTATTAATACCAGTAATTCTCAATATTATATAGTATCCCTGTACCAACCAGAACTACAATATATGTATTAATACCAGTAATTCTCAATATTGCCGTATATAGTATCCCTGTACCAACCAGAACTACAGTATATGTATTAATTCCAGTAATTCTAAATATTATATAGTACCCCTGTACCAACCAGAACTACAGTATATGTATTAATACCAGTAATTCTCAATATTACCGTATATAGTATCCCTGTACCAACCAAAACTACAGTATATGTATTAATTCCAGTAATTCTAAATATTATATAGTATCCCTGTACCAACCAGAACTACAGTATATGTATTAATACCAGTAATTTTCAATATTATATAGTATCCCTGTACCAACCAGAACTGCATTATATGTATTAATACCAGTAATTCTCAATATTATATAATATCCCTGTACCAACCAGAACTGCAGTATATGTATTAATACCAGTAATTCTCAATAATATATAATATACCTGTACCAACCAGAACTACAGTATATGTATTAATACCAATAATTCTCAATATTATATAGCATCCCTATACCAACCAGAACTACAGTATATGTATTAATACCAGTAATTCTCAATATTATATATTATCCCTGTACCAACCAGAACTGCAGTATATGTATTAATACCAGTAATTCTCAATATTATATAGTATCCCTGTACCAACCAGAATTGCAGTATATGTATTAATACCAGTAATTCTCAATATTATACAATATCCCTGTACCAACCAGAACTGCAGTATATGTATTAATACCAGTAATTCTCAATATTATATAGTATCCCTGTACCAACCAGAACTGCAGTATATGTATTTATACCAGTAATTCTCAATGTTATATAGTATCCCTGTACCAACCAGAACTACAGTATATGTATTAATACCAGTAATTCTAAATATTATATAGTATCCCTGTACCAACCAGGACTGCAGTATATGTATTAATACCAGTAATTCTCAATATTATATAGTATCCCTGTACCAACCAGAACTACAGTATATGTATTAAATATCAATAACTCTCAATATTATATAGTATCATACCACTAATTCTAAATATTTTTTAGTTTTAGAAACTTATCTAGCCCACTTTTAAAGCTATTCAATGAACTTGCTATTACCACCACAACTGTTCCACAGTTTTACCGTTCTCACTGTAAAGAAACCTTTCCAAACCCGAAGATAAAACTTCTTTTCTTCTAATCTTAAAGGATGTCATATCCCCACGCAAACGTGGCTTCTCCAATGTAAACAGCCCTATCTTGTCTAATCTGCCGGTATTGTCAAGCACCTCCATTCCCCTAATTACTTTAGTTGCCCTTCTCTGAACTGCTTCTAATTCCAAAATGTCCCTTTTGTATATGGGATTCCAAAACCACACCACATATTGCAAATAAGCCCTTACCAGTGCCTTGTAAATAGGGAGAATAATATTTTTCTCTCTTGAATCTATTCTTCTCTTTATACAAGACAATCTCTTGCTAGCTCTAGCCATTGCTGTCTGTCATTGCTACAGCTAAGTCTGTTATCTACTAGAACCCCCAAATCTTTTTCCATTAGAGATTCACATAGCACAGAGTTATTTATGCTGTAGGTGGCACAAGGATTGTTAAACCCCAAATGCATCACCTTACATTTATCAACATTGAATCTCATCTGCCATTCTGCTGCCCATTTTGATAATCCATCTTGGTCTGCTTGCAGCAACTGCACATCATTTGAAGTTTCCAAAGCTCTACATAGTTTTGTGTCATCAGCAAAGACAGAGACCTTGCTCCCAAGTGGCCCCTGTACAGAACCCTGAAGCACTCCACTTAGAACTTTAGCCCACGTGGATGTAGCTCCATTGACCACCACCCTCTATTTGTGATCCAATAACCAATTCTCTATCCATGTACAAATGTTTTTTTCTAGGCCAACAGTCCACAGTTTATACATTAGTCACCTATGTGGCACAATATCAAAAGCTCTAGCAAAATCCAAGTACCGGTATACTACATCTAATGCAATGCCAGAATCTTATGTCTTATTCACTTCTTCATAGATCATTTGTCTGACATGATCTATTTCTCATAAATCCATGCTGACTGCTACTAATAAGATCAGTTCTGGAAACAAAGTAAAGATATGATACCATAAAGTTTCCATCACCTTCCCTACCACTGATGTTAGGCTTACAGGTCTATAGTTAGCAGGTTGGGAACGACTTCCTTTTTTTGAATATTGGTATTACAGTGGCTTTTTTCCAATCCAGCGGCATATCACCAGACAAAACTGAATCTGAAAAGGTAAGAAACAGTGGTCTAGATAAAATTGGACTAAGCTCTCTTAAGATGCGAGGATGTATTTCATTCGGTCCTGGGGCTTTATTGATACTGTATTAACTTTATCTAATTCATTCCTCATTTATACCCTTCATATTATTATAGCAGTTCCTGCTATAACGATTAGGATTCTCTATAGTGAATGCAGAGGGAAAAAAACAGTTTAGCACATAAGTCATATTATTTAATGGTCCCACATTCTCAGTCCTCATCTTTTTACTATTGATATACTTTTATGGGGTTAAACATGCTTTGTTCCACTATCAGTATTTAATTATCTATTTTAGCTAGTTTAATGGCTTTCTTGCACCCCTTATTACAACTTTTATTCTAAATATAAGCCTGTTTCGTTCCCTCTGATTTAAAATTTTTAAAAGCCTTTTTCTTTTTTTCCCCATTTCCCTTTTTACCCGAGCATTAAGCCAGGCAGGAGTGGACCTAATTTTTTTACACTTGTTCCCTAAAGGTATTAATTTAGAAATGTAATAGTTTAATACATCTTTAAAAGCAGTCCACTTCTGCTCAATATCCTTACCTAGGAATAAATTCCACCAGTCTATGAGCAGGAGTGATTCCTTTAACAACGTAAAATTAGCTTTCCTAAAGTTAAAGGTTTTTGTTAACCCAGTGAACTTTTGTTTTTTGCAAAAGTATATTAAATAACACTATATCATGATCACTATTCCCTAAGCTTCCCATTACCTTCTCCAAAATAAGATCAGGGTTATTAGATATTACCAGATCCAACAATGCATCCCATCTAGTAGGAACTTCTACCATCTGTGAAAGAAAATGCTTGTATAGAAAATGTAAGAACTTGATACCCTTTGAGGTGTTTGCAGTTCCCTTACTCCAATCTATGACAGGGTAATTGAAATCACCCACAACCAGAACATGTCCCATACCAGCAGCCTTTGCCAAATGCAAATGGAGATTAATTTACATTTCTTCGCTGGCATTTGGAGGCGTATAACATACACCAACAATTTATTTACCCACCTTTTTGCTTCCCGTACACCGCTCCACCCGTATTGTTTTTGCTTTATCGTTTATACCACCATCTATCTCGTCTTTTAGATTTGGCTTCAATTCTTGTTTAACATACATACATACTCCCACTCCTTTAACTATGTCATGTCTAAATAAGGAGTATTCTTCAATATTTACCGCCCAGTAATGTGAATCGTTAAGCCATGTTTCTGCTATTCCGATCACATCATACCTTTCCTTTAAAGCTATTAGTTCTAGTTCCCCAGTTCTTGCATTTATAAATATACATTTTGAAGATTCCTGCAATTTTATATTTGTACAATTTGTAAAAATTTTAAAAGAGGTATTTGTTGATATATTAGCACTTACACTTCTTGTGTTTCCCATTTTTTTGTGCACATGTTGTACTGTAAGTGTTGCCATAAATAAAAGAATATCATACTGCTCACCTATGCAGTAATACAATTATACAATGTTTTGCACATCTTTTCTTGCAAAAGGCATTAACCTGTAACTACAGCCCTATTAAGTGACAGATGAAACAACTGGGAAGAAGATGCTCAGCTCCTAACCAAAGGAAACAATGGTTCAGTCCAACTCTAGAGCAGTATATATTGAAAAAAAACAATGCATCTACATTATGGATGACAAAACTATTATTGTTTCACTGTAAATATTGATAAAAGGGCAGCTAAGATATGTTGTCTTGACCTCTGGTGCTTGTCTTTTTTCATTATACTGATTATAGTGGCATTTTAGCATTCACACATCACGACTCTTCCAGCTAAAGCTCTACCTCTGACGGTTTTCGGTAAGATGTTGAAGAATGTCACAAGATGCCCTGTGTGAGGTTGTGGGAAATAAGGTAAACCAGGCAACACAAGCTCTTTTGCAATTGTAAGAGCTTTATTATAATGCACCAGTATCAAGCCCAACTGTATCCTACCGAGCAAGCACTATTCTTGGGATGCAGTCCCTGGGATCTCCGGGCTCCATTGCCTTGAGTCCAAACTGCTGGGCTGCTGCTGGAGTCTCCTGGGCTGCTGAATCCTTCCTGGCTCCTGGATCCCTTGCTCTCAAGCTAAGGGACAGGATAGTGTTAATCTGCTCTTAGCTACAGGATACTTCCTCAGCATGTATCCTAGCTCTCCTTTTGTCTATGTGCTTCCCATCATGTGGACTAAAGCTGCTCTTTTTATTCCCAAATTCCCTTTGAAGTGCAAATGACAAACCTTTAACCAGCAGCCAATCATCAGGCAGACCAATCAGCAATTACTTAACTCAATCCAGCCACATAGCCAAGCTGGCACCATACTAATGGGTTTATGACAAGCAGTCCCAGGAGTTTTACCCATTGAGCCATCTAGTGGAGAAAGGACTAAAACTGCATATCCCCAACAGTGTGCTTGGTACATTTTACATATACATTACTTACATAGTAAGTGGGAGAGGTGGAGCCTGGAAGAAACACTGTTGTATTATTTATTAAATACTGGGTACCACTCTCTCACTTACATAGAGTTAATCACAAAAAGGTATTAATGCCCCTGGTGCTCTATCACAGAGATGGATAACCTCATATTGAGAGGTAAATGTTGGTTATTTTTATAGATTATTTTATGGATTTGGTTCTCCAGTCTTCCAGCTTGCTTATTGTTATAGTATATGTGTTTAACATATTCAATTCAAATCAACTGCATATTCAATTCAAAGTAATTAGAGATCTACAAAGACACATTTCTCTTCATTTTCCCAAGGGATATTTACATATAATACAATATATACAAGTGTGATGCACAGATTAGTAGCTAATGTGTGTAGGAAGGATAAATAGGGATATAAATATACATAAAGAGAAAAAGAGAGAAAAAGTATCCCCCTATAGTATTATCCTATCCAGTGACATAATCCAGAGGAAAAAAGGGTGAAAACAATCTTTATTGGGTATACATTAAAAGCGAAAAAATACACACAATGTTAAAAGGTATACGAAGTGAGAGCACATACATAATATACAATATATAGATAGAGGAGGGGACAGGGTAACGAAACCTCAGTTACCCAAAATAGCCAGAATTGGGGGGTGGACCCTCCTCAAATAGGTAGTTATCATACCTTTACGCTGCCTGCTATGACTTAAGGTTCTTGCTTTTGTTTTTTAACTTTGTGGGACTGCACACACACCAGCATAGTGACCTAGACTAGGGATCCTTAACTTTTTGGACTAGTAGAAGCACCGAGTGCTTTAGGGGTACCCCGGTATTTTCGAGGTCTTGGCGAGGTGGAGAGGTTTCTCCCATCCCCAATTTGGGCTATTTTGGGTAACTGAGGTTTTGTTACCCTGCCCCCTACTCTATCTATATATTGTATATTACGCATGTGCTCTCACTTCGTATACCTTTTAACATTGTGTGTATTTTTTAGCTTTTAATGTATACACAATAAAGTTTGTTAGTTTTAACCCTTTTTTCTTCTGGATTGTGTCACTGGATAATACTATAGGGGGGATACTTTGTCTTTTTTTTTCTCTTTATGTATATTTTCATATAAAACATTACAGTTGCCATGTCCACTCCGCATATCTTCCAGATATTTCTTAATGCATCCTGTAAGCTTCCACCAAGCAAACATTGATACATATAAAAATACTTACAAACAGTAAACCAATGCGTTAAACATGTTTATTACCCACCAAATGCATCAATTACAGCTTTCCAGGAGGTTGCTCCCCCTAAAGATATGAATACCCTAGTGCTAATGAGACCACTCCCAAGTGAGAGGAACATGAACACTAATAAATGACACAATTGAATAAACGCTGTCACAGCTTAGACTGTCCGAGTATTGGGCCCTTTGTATCATATAACTGGACTTATTATTTAGAAGAGTTTTGGTGAAACACAGTAAATCTGGGTACACGCAGTACCGATAAAAGGCAGATCCCCCCAGGTACAATGGATTGTCCATTTATTGGGTGTGCAAATGGTTGTGCGGCCAATGAGAGCAGTTGGCCGTGAGCAGAAATTTCTATCAACCACTATAGGGAGCTGATAGAGCTGCTTGCTCACCCGAACAGTCAACCTCTACAAAGTATAGAGAGAACATTGGTACTGTGTGTACCCAGGTCTGTAGGCAATGACAGACAGCTTCCTACAAATCTGTACTGTGTATACCCATATTTAAAGGTGCAGTACCCTCACATACAGTACCATGATATGCTGCTCTCTTTTACTCCCAATACAACCTCATAACTGCTACAGCAGGAAATGGAGATTAATGAAGCAGCCCAACAGTGTAGAAAAAAAAATCAAAACATGTAAACCAATTCAAACAACCAAATCATAAATCTATTAGTCTGTTGTATTAAAGTTAAACAGTCGCTAACTAGTCTACTTTATATTCAAAACACAAGTGAATTTCAATAATAAACCTAATGGAGTTTGATTACTTTCTATTCAAATGTCTTCCAAACCAAGTAATTATGTTTGCACAGTGGAGCAGAATAGAACACATCAAAGTTTACATCCAAACAATGTATTTGCAGTAAACAGAACAGTATACTACATAGAGGCAGACATGAAAATGGGTATAGTTGCTGTAACATTATCTTATCAATAAAAAAAAAATACAAATTTAAATGGTCATTTGTTGCATTTAAAGGGTATGTCCACCTGCAAAATAATTTTTTTAGCATATGGTAGGGCACCCTATCCCACCATCACACCTAAGTCCATTTGTTTTAAAAACTTCAGAACTCTACTTACAATCTTTTGAACCTCAGGCGCTGTAATCTCGGCCCTCTGCTTGCCAGAACTGCACACGACTGAAAAGCCTTCCAACCCCGTCAAGGTAACCCCAGTCTGGAAGGTCCTAACTTCTAACCTCTCTTACTTCAATTACCATTAGCAAACTTTTGCATTTCTCATAGTTGTGCACTGGATCCATAGAACAGCCTTTCTCAATCCCCCCAGCCCTTTGGCTTTTTAAAATGAGGGAAGAGGCCATCCATCCAGTGCTTTATATTAAAGGCACCTTTAATATATTGTGCCTTTAATATAAAGCACTGGATGTTACCTTGACGTGGTTGGAAGGCTTTTCATTCATGTGATCACAGTAATGTATACTAAAACCCCTTTGTTTATAAAGTATGCCAGTGTGCAAATAATGTGATATTGTATGGGGCCTAGGAATGTGCATTGATTATCTTTTCTATGTTTGTATAAATGTTTGACCAGATCAGTAGCCCTTCTGCTAAATGTAGTTGCAAATTACCCAAATTGGAGTGCTTCCACAATCCTTGTATTGTTTACCAGAACTGCAAGCAGGGGGTAGACTGGCAGCCGTGTCTCTGATTGGCTGAGAGGCCGCCAATCAGAGACGCGGCTGACGCAATACAGAACGCCAGAGGAATGAAGGATCGTTTGTAGAGTTCTGCAGCTTTTTTAAACAAACGGACTTAACAGTTGGGGGTGGGATAGGGTGTTCTACCATATCTTAAGAGGTTTTAGAGGTAGGGCGTCCAGCAGCAAAGAGGGCTACAGATGGATGGAGAGGGGGAGGCCCCCTGCACATGCCACTGTCCTCTCAGAGGACAAGGAGGAGGCGGAAACCTTTCACAGATGAAGACAGCTCTTCAGTTTACTGGACTTTGGGAAGACACTGCAGGAGAACCATTTGTTGTATATAAAGTTTTGCTATAAACATATGTGCTATACCTCCCTCAAGCAATGTCACCTCCTCAACTCATATAACTATTAAATACATGACATACATTACCAACTGTGCACCATCTAAGTCAAACACACACCTGCACATAAATATACTATACCCACATGAGTACACGGGCAAAGCCTATTATTCTAGGAGCAGAATAAAAGTATGGGATACCTGATTAATAGATTGTTTACCACACACAAATACAATATACACACACCCAACAATACAATATACACACAGTAATACAATATATTACCGAAGCACAGGACATCGATCTAGTAATGTGTTGTATTGTAGCCTTGAAGACTGTAGTAGGGATAGAACCAATGACCCGTCGCTGGGAGAGAGACATCCCTTCTGCACAGTGGACATCCACCTTACACAGCATGGATGTATAAATCCTTGTAGATGCTTGTGAAGGTTCTCATTCATCCAGGTCATGGTATATCTGTTGTATTCAATTAGATCAACTGGACTTGAAATGTAGTTCTTGAAGACGTTTCGCTAGTCATCCGACTGGCTTTCTCAATTCAGAATGACTTGTACAAGAATCTGTGGCAATTATGTACCCTGGAAAATCCCAATTAGCATATCACAGCCAGGTGTTAAGGGTGTGATTAGATAGTGGTATTATAGGAACGCCCAGAGTAAGGTGTTAAAACAGCATTGTACATGGCAGACAGTTGGTATATCTAGCTAACATCTTAGGACCTTTGGTGGGAAGTTCTAAGCATCACATCCAGAACTCTCAGGATTTCACCAACAAGATTGAAGATATAGTACTCGGTGTAGAAAAAAACGATGGTGTCCTATGATGTGACATCTCTCTTCACTTGTATACCCACCAAGGAGGCTGTTGACATGGTGAGAAAACGGCTGGGCCAAGACAGCACTCTTACCAGCAGAACTGATCTCAACCCAGAACAGGTGTGTTCCTTGTTGGACTTGTGCCTGAATACCACCTATTTCAAATACAGGGATAAGTTCTATAAGCAAAAACATGGATGTGCTATGGGATCTCCAGTTTCACCTATTGTGGCCAACCTTTACATGGAGGAGGTAGAAACACAGGCGCTTAATACCTTTAAGGGCATAGCACCCAGCCACTGGTTCAGATATGTTGATGACACCTGGGTTAAAATCCACCAGAAGGAAGTACAAGCTTTCACAGAACACATTAATGCGGTAGACCAAAACATTAAATTCACAAGGGGAGAGGTACAAAACAACAAACTGGCTTTCTTGGACTGCTTGGTAGAAGTTAAGGAAAATGGTAAACTGGAAGTAGAGGTTTACAGAAAACCAACACACACAGATCAGTATTTGATGTTTGACTCCCACCACCCTTTAGATCACAAGCTGGGTGTCATCAGAACCCTGCAACACAGAGCCGAGAACATCCCCACTAGCACAGAGGCGAAGGCTAAAGAAATGAAACATCTCAGAGGAGCCCTTAAAACTTGTGGATATCCAGACTGGGCCTTTGTCAAAAGAAGTAGAAGGAAAGAAAAGAACACGGATACCAACAGTGAAGGGGAAAAGCAAGACAGGAGGAAGAACATGGTCATCCCATATGTAGCAGGGGTCTCCGAGAAATTAAGAAGAATTTTCAAAAAACATCGTATCCCTGTCTGCTTTAAACCGAACAAAACACTGAGGCAGCAATTGGTACATCCGAAAGACCCAATACCTAAACACAAGAAAAGCGACATCATATATGCAGTGCAGTGAAGAATGCTCTGATTTGTATGTGGGGGAGACCAAACAGCAACTGCATCAACGTATGGCCCAGCACAGAAGAGCCAATTCCTCGGGTCAGGACTCAGCCGTGTATCTGCATCTTAAGGACATACCTTTGAAGATTGTAATGTTAACATACTGGCGAAGGAACGTGACTGGTTCAAGAGAGGTGTTAAGGAGGCCATTTATGTGAAAATAAAGAAACCAAGCCTAAATAGAGGTGGGGGGGTTCGACACCAACTGTCTGCCATGTACAATGCTGTTTTAACACCTTACTCTGGGCGTTCCTATAACACCTCTTAGCCACTATCTAATCACACCCTTAACACCTGGCTGTGATGTGCTAATTGGGATTTTCCAGGGTACATAATAGCCACAGATTCTTGTACAAGTCATTCTGAATTGAGAAAGCCAGTCGGATGACTAGCGAAACGTCTTCAAGAACTACATTTCAAGTCCAGTTGATCTAATTGAATACAACAGATAAATCCTTGTAGAGTTACTACGACGCCGCCGCTAGGGGCGCAGCACAGCCTACAGGTCTATTACACACCAGGGCGCTCCTCGTCATGGCAACAGGACGCTTCGGAGTCAGCATTTCCCCGTACACAATAGCCTATGGAAATGTACAGCACAACACGGGGACTGTGCTCCTCCCTGATCCAGTGAATATCAATGCCCTCCCTCCACCCAAGTCCCCAGAGCGGGCACCCCTCATTAATATTACAGATCCGCTGGGGGTCCCCCACACCCCGGGCACCGACCTACCCTGCTCCCGGCTCATTTACCTCAAACAGCGGTCCGATCCCGTTCTTCTCCAGATACACCTGGATCCTGGTTTGCTGTCGGGAAGCCATCGGGCTCAGTCCGAGATCCTGCGTTCAATATACAGCGCGGTGCGGAGAGGAAAGCGGCTCCCAAACTTCCCAGGGGATCGCAGTCTCCTCTCCTCGTTCTGAGACGGACGGTCACTGGAGATGGGAAGCTGTAGGTTTCGGAGAGGCTACTAGAATCCAGGGAGAGCGCATGGTGCGGGCGGTGACAGCTCCCACCCCTCTCCCCCTCCCTCCCCGCACCGCCTGTACCAGAGAGACTGACTGTAAAGACCCCGCGATGATTCCTCAGCTCAACCTGCAGCGTCCAAGCAACCGCCTCCAAGTTACAGCTGCAAACTGAACTCTCATTGGTTGTCTAAAGCGGCGCGGCGACCTGTCACGTGAGCACATCCTTCTGATTGGCTGGATGCAATGATCTCTATGCGCGGCACCGCGGGTGTCCCCTCAGTATTTGTTAGGGTAGTGGGTACCAGCCAGGCGCACTCCCGCCACCCCTCCTAGGTGGAAACGTTTTAATCTGCAGCAACCAATGAGATGTTAGTTGTACTGCTCAACCGCAGTTTGACAGTCACCTCTAGTCATTGTGTACAGTGTAACAGTATAAACCCCATAGTGTGGAATGTAGGTTGTCTGGTTAAGGACGGGTTCACATTTGAACCTCATACACACGTCAGATCGCATGAACGAGGCCGACGTCCGATTGCATGCTTGGAAAATATTCAGCAACCCGCCTTGGACTGACAAGCGACCCCCTGACGCATACACACGCAAGACTATCGCCCTAAATAGGGCAGAATTAGTGTGTCAGACGTTGGGACTCATCCTCATGGTTGGACATGTACAGACCTTTATACATCACTGGGGGTTATCAGGGGCCCTGACTGAGCAGGGTAGGGGCGGGGTTAAAGGGGAAGTTCAGTGCAAATACATGTACTTTTCAGAAAAAGAGCGGTATTTGTCCATCCAATGACCTTAACCTGCCCATTCAGCATTTTGTCTGTGTATAAATAAATGCAACTGACCCCTATATAGAGACCGTTATGGTCTTGCCCTTGACCCAGTGCCTGGATTAATTCAATTGCTCAGTAGAGATCTGAGCATGTTTGACCCATCCAACAGCCAATCAGTAGAAATAAATGTTAGGAACATTCCAAGGTGCATCTTGGGAAGAAGAACCTGAAATGTCAGCTCACTAATATCTCTAGCATGGAATACTAAAGGGTATAAATTCAACTGTTTTTTCAAAATGAAAAAGAATGTGTAGAATAACTAGGTATGCACAATGGAAACTAAGAATTTACAAAAGTCCACTGAACCTTCCCTTTAAATCCACTCTATTATGGGTCATTATTTTGGGACAGAGACATAATAGTGTTTTTTGACTAGGCTTGCTATCTCTAAAGCCTTGTACGGACACATCGCGATCGCACGATGTGTCCAAACTTTCATTTTGGCCAATAATCGGCCTGTGTATGGGCCCTTTATCGGCCGGTCGTTCAGAGATCCGGTCGGTCGGCTAACGACCCACGGCCGCTTCGGCCGATAAAGTGCCCATATACAGGCCCATTATCTGCTAAAACAAAAGTTCGGACACATCGTGTGTCACGGGTAGGGACCCGTATTCGCACGCGTGTACGAACCTTTAGAGTAGCACAACTAGATAGGTATGAATCTACGATGGAATGGCACGGCTTTAAATGTTAACATCTGTTACATCCTACCACATCGGGATGCTATTAGTGGTCACTACCACTAATTTTACAAGACCAAAAAAGAACAATTTTAGAAAAAAATGCTATTTATATTATGACCAATCAGTATTTTTAGTGGTGTATTTTACAGATATTACTTGGAGAAGAGAAATTTCATTGCTTCCTAGATCAAGGTGCTGGATTGCTGCCCAATCTGCATGTAAGTTCCTGCAAATGTGGATCGATTGTAGTTAAAGGTGAAGTCTTTCCAAACTAGAGACTTACAGTCAATAACAATTCTCTCAGCTTCCATCCAATTAAACAGTTAACCATTGATTACTACTTCTGTTCACAGTCCTTCAACTAATTCTTTGGGTAAAATGTAATGTCCCAAGACTGACAGATTTCAAATATGTATATTTAAATCCCTTCGCTCTGTTGCTCCTCATTATATTTCCTCTCTATGTTCCTGCCAGCACCCTTCAATCATCACAGAAACATCTCCTGTTCAGACCCCCCACTCATACTGCCATACTCAATCTTTCTCTCCTGTGGCTCCCATCCTCTGGAATTCTATTCCCCTCTTTCTACATCAAGAAGGCTCAATTAGCAGATTTAAATCTAGAATTACATCCTACCTATCTGGTAACCAGCACAGTATATGATTGTTTTATTTGCACTGCATACATCTCACTCCAGCACTTATACCCACTCCATTGTTATCTGTATGTTACCCACCTTACTAGATTGTAAGCTCTATGGAGCAGTGACCTCCTTTCCTCTTGTGGCAAAGCTCTAGCACTTCTATTTATATAATTTATGTACTGACCTACCTTTGTATCTGTCCCCATTGTATGACCTTATTGTATTTTGTTACTGTACAGCGCTGTGTCCCAAAGTGGCACTTTATAAATAAGCTATACATTCATACATTCATAATTTATGTGGCACTGTATCAAAAGCATTTGCAAATCGAAGACCACATCTACTGCAATACTCAATACCAGTCTGGGCATGAAATGCAAATTAAGGCAGAAGGAATATCAAAAACATAAAATACTTTATTTATTACCTAAAATGACCCTAGATTGGTACCTATTATCTTCTTTCTTCACAAATTATTTTTTGAACAGTTTCAATTCTAACAATAATGAAGCCTTTTTTGATGGTATATCAAAAAAATATCATAAGACACACAGGGAGATTCAATAAAAGTTCTAATCGTTTAAAATGGTGCTAATTTTGCCCCAACCAATCAGATCTTTTTAACATTTGAAAGCTAACATCTGATTGGTTGGGGCACCATTTTAAACAATAAGAACTTTTATTGAATAACCCTGTAAGTGTGTGTGTTTACAAATTCATCTTCCCTGTACCAGACATATGCAGCATACTGTGTAGTTTCCTTATTTTGATCAGTTGCTTATGATTCCCTTTGGAGCAATTCACGGTACTTCTGTCCCCTAAGATGTGATTAAATTGACACTCCCTAAATCCTTAACACAACTGGAGTGAGAGTTCAGTTAATTAGCTTCACTGAGTCCTTCATATTGATCGCCAAGCTATTTTAGAAGAACTGACAAGCACACAAGTGAAGATAGTGTCTATTACAGTAGAGACCTTATAGAAAAGGGTAATTTCAATTTCCCAGAACTGCAATACCCTAAAATGTATTTAAATTGATAGGACCTAGGAAAGGTTTGGGTGCTCAAGAGGAAGTTTAATAAAAAGGTAATACATATATAGTCTTTATAGACTATACATATATATATATAGTGCGTTCCTGCCAAATTTTAGTATTAGATCTGAACAAAAATCTAATGGAAAAAAAGTTTTAAAGCAGTTTTTCAACAAGGGGTCTGGGGACCCCTAGTGGTAGGGGTCCTTGAGAGGTTGCATGGGGGTCCTCAAGAGATTGACAGAAACTTTATGGATCCACCATTTTGATGGATACAGATATATTTCTATAAATTTATCAATATTCTGTATGGATTATTTTTTATTTAAGGAATAAATTATATTTTATGTAAGGGTTCCCGCCCTGCAGTGCATAAGTGCATTTTTTTAAATAGAGATAAAATTACAGATCTATCATATATTTGTATAAATTATGTATTTTTTAATAAACATTTTTATTAGCAACACTTCTTTTTTAAATACATCTTAGTATGACCAGATGTTTGTGACTGAAGGCTCAGTAGTGACACTTGTTAAAAAATAATTTTCATTATCCTTGGTGTAATGTTGCATCTGCATAGAAAATATATTGTAAATTGCTTTATGCAGTTGATCATTTTGAAGAGGAATGCTTGAAAAATGCAACGAAAGGTGCACACAGGAACCTATGCACGTGATGTCTTAAAAGTTTATATGTGCTTTATTGAAACAAAAATATGGTAAGCCTAACGCATTTCGAGCATAACTACCACTCTTAGTTATAGGCAAAGAGAAAGAGCCGGGCAAATTTGTGTCTTAAATTCCCGCAAACTAGAAGGAATCTGACTTCCCATCAAAATTATTTTAAAGGTACACCGACCCATAAGCCTGTGATAAAGTGCTCATTGCTGTATTTACAACAGTGTTTACTGCACAAAAAAATAGCACTTATTCAGCACCTTATATTGTTATCCTTGTTTCCTTGGGGTATAAGAGAAGGGTCTGTGGTGTATTATGCATTTAGGCCATAATGGACTTAGGCATAGGGAGTACTAGAGTTCTTCTATAGTTTACGGTATGTGTTTTAATATATGCTTGTAATACAGGGCTTATTCACTTTTATATATATAAAACCTCCTCCAAATTGCATTCTATATTATAGTCAGCAAGCTATCTGGTTCTGCACTGTAACACCTAGAATTACTTTATGTTTTAGCAGTTAATGAAGGCCACAATGCAGTAATCAGGCTTACCTGCGCTAAAGTCGAACCAGTTAATAATGTATATAACCCTCTCACTTAAAGACCCATACAGCCACTTGTAATCACTTTCTTACTGAATGAATATTTTCTTGTTTAGGGATATTATGTTCTTAGGCTGGTGCAATAAGCCATGTACACTATATAACGTTTGTTTTTTCTGCTGTTTTAGTAATTATTTACACCACTGACAGTTAATCTGTTTTACCTTGACTTTAAACACAATCCTAAGGACTCAGCAATGTAATTTTCCATCTGTATCAAAAACATTGCATGCTAATTTCCAAGAATTCATTTCTAACCCTTTGAATGAAATGAGGTCTGTACCTCTATAACATATACACTGACTGCTATCAGAGCAATTGTCTGGCACAAATTATCTGTTCTACAGCAAATCTAGGATTTTGGAAACCCATCTGCAGTTACGAGTGGATCAAATGCTTTTCATTTTGATTGAATGGTGGAGAGTGTTTAATATTAAAGGGACACTAAAGGACCCAAAGTTTTGTCAATTTTAAATCTATATTATTCTGATAGGAAGGAGACAAGATTCCTACCAGCAGTTTTGCAAAAGAAAATGAGCAGTGAATGCTGCACATTACTGATGGATTTCTTACATGTCCCTCAAGAAGTTTCCCCAACATATTTAAAGTGATATAAGAGATAAACTATACCATATTTTTGTTATAGTTACTTACAGGGAAGGCCAGGGAATTACAGTTCCAGAGGTTACTGTTTTTTTGTTTTTTTTTATCAGAAGTATTTACATCCAAATGGCTGAGATTCAGTTGGACCTAAATTGCTCTGTTTACAGCTCAAATGCTGACTGAGCTAAGCACAGCTTCTGCCGTGTGTAAAAACTGCTTAATGCTGGGTGCACACCAGCAGATATTTTCGTCCGACCGACCGATCCACGGCACTATCGGTCGGTCGGACGAAAATATCTGCTGGTGTGGGACGGCCAGCCGCGACTGACCTCATTCGGACGATCGGACATGTTTGTAAATCACGGCCAACAGTTTGTGTGACTCACAGCGAACGCTCGGTCGGGACAAAAAATCCTGCAGTGTGTACCCAGCCTATCAGCAAAGCATGGGCCAATGGGTGTGTACAGTGACTGTGGTGAGTAGATGGGAATGACTAGATTAAACAGTAGAAATGTTTTTGGTGGAATTCTTTTTATTATTAATATGGATTTATATAGTGCCAACATCTTCTGTAGCACTTAATCCCAAAAGGAATTTGGGGTGTGGGGTCTCAAGCTTAAAGGGCAACTAAAGCCACAGAACAACACTGAACCAGAAGGCAGAACACCTTGATATATAACCAGTAATCTGTGTGTCTTACCTCTCATTTTGATACAGGAGCTGGGAAATTTACCTAAATAACATATGGTTTGTGCTTTACTTCTCAGCATTCTAATATCAGACAGTTTGGTCAACGACCATTATGTTCTGCACATGCTCAGTCCTTAGCTATGGCACAAACTTGTTACAGTTAGTCACACCCATTAATAATCTCTATCCAATCCTTTTACAGGACAGATAAAGCAAGGAAGCATGTGACTGAGGTCAGGAGGTGTGGTCTGACACTGAACATACACACAGATACTTCATCCAGTTCTTAACAGGCTTTAATTTACTTTAACAGAGTTTACTAAAGTGGCATTTTATAGTTTATTGGTGTTTTTAGGGGGGTTGTTTTCAGATTCTGGAGTATATAAAATTGGGTTTAGTTCTCCTTTAACAATCCTGCTACCGAACAGGCAAAGGAGGATGTGACGGAGATCAGGAGGTGTGGCTAAAATGTGCACTTGCACACATGGTTATTTAAAGGTCATATAATGTACTGAGAAGCAAAATGGTGGCACTGACTTTCACCTAATTGAGTCATTCTGGGGGTTACATATGAGTACACGCTACTTCCAGGAGTAGTACTTTACCCTTATTTGTTTTTTCAGGTGGATGGTTTTAGATTATGGGGGGTGTAAATATTTTTGGTTTACTTCTCTTTTAAAGTAAGAATTAATAAACTTATTGTCAAATTCAGCTCATTTTCCTTTCCAAAAGAAAGGAAGAAAAAAAACGTGGATACATTATTTACTCCTAAACACCATGTAAATGTCAAGCACATTACCTTTATGGTAACTTGCTATTTAACATTGATTTCTTTTGTCTGGAAAATGAATTAACACCCCGGGTGACTTGTAAGCCTGCAGTCACATACTATGGATGTATATTTAAATAACTGTAATATTAAAATAAATGGGAATAAAGTAATGTGTTGGCGTACAATGAGAGCTATACTTTGCAAAAAGGAAAGACTATTTGACATTCAATTTACATAAAAGGTATAACACTATTTTAACCACACCTGTAAGCAAATTACCCAATTACAGCAGTGAGGGGTTATAGCCATGGAAGGCCATGTGTGTAATTGTGTAAAGGACATTGGTTACTACATTCTCACAAACTTTATACAGTAAATAAGGCCAAGGTAACAAAAGTAGAAAAGGAGTGGGAAGGAGACAAGGAATAAAATGACACAGAAATGTTTCCCATTCACATAACAACTGGAAATCAGTCAGGGAGTAGTAACCAGATTTCAATGTATGGGCAGCTTATAATTATTATATAGTATATATAGTATAGCAGAAAATGTACTGTTGTATGTGAATAAAATGTGTCAATCCAACAGCTCCAATTTTGTGTTTGCATTAGAACAATTTATAGACAAAATAAATGGTGTAGCATACATGTGTGCACACATGTTTCTTTGATAATAAAGCAGCTGTAGTCCCGTGTCATTGTATTCTACAACATATTATTATGTCATCCAGAGCGGTGGAAACTGGAAGAGTGTAGCTTACTTGAATACTCCGCTTTTATACTTGGATGCCCTAACCTGCTACAGAGCATTAGCATTCATTAAACCCAATATGTTCCCTAAACATACTAGCCATACACTACAAACTTACCTCCCAACATTTGAGCATGTTCCAATAACCACCTGGCCCAATTATTTTTCATCATAATAATGATTGTAATTACAAAGGCAAATATGATCCGTTGCGGGAACTTCGGCAGATAAAACTGCTGCTCCACTCAAGATTACAATCCATATGACATCTCAGATCGAATGTCTAATCGTAATGTTGAGTGTTATGTTATTCTATGGCCACATAGAGAGAGAGAGTACAAATAGCTTTTATTCCAACTGTTTTTCTTTCTTGTTTGAAGCAAAACATTTATTCAATAATTTAACTTAAACAAACAGTGGCCTATAGTCATTGAACTCTGTGTATTTTATTGAAGAAAAGTTTGTTTACTATGCAGGTTAGACCAACCTTACCCCTGGTAATTCAGCTGCAAACAGAGCCAATGAGTGAACCAGGAAGAATAATGACTAAAGCCTGATTTTAAATGAAGTTTAAGCTTCACAACGGGGCTAATGCTGGTTAGATTACTCAATTATATAATCAGGGCAACAAAAACATCTAATCAATGAAAAAATCAATTGGCTGAACTGATCTATGTTAGGGTCCAGACTGTTCATTTTAGTTTGAATGAGCATAAAATCGCTTTAATATCAATCGTTAAAAAAATCTTAATGTATGACGGGCACAAGGCAAATGTGGAAATCAGTGCTTCACTGTCTCTGGCAATAAGGTCAGTGACCTAGCCACAATTAACCCTACATAAAATACAATGCTTCAGTTTGGGTTTTAAATGATATGTCCAACACCAAATCTATCTTTTAGTTCTTAATTGGAGATTGACATACCCTTTATATTCGACTATATGACCTGATGAATGTGTGATTGCCAGGATTGCAGTTTACTGTAATATAGCTTATTTCCCCTTTAGTAAACAGACGGAGCCTTTAAGTGAGATTCTAGCTTGGATTCCTGTTACAGTATAGAAACACTAATATCCAGAGTTATTAGATCTGTTTCCCAGCAATAACCAATCCAGATTTCTACAGATTTAAGCAGAAATATATAAATATAACTTTGTGTTTTGCGTGAACAAGAGAATGGCTTTTGAACTAAACCACATATACTGTCAGTATATTTAATAAGTAATAAAAAAAATTTCATGCAAAATAACAGATTTATGAATTAAATTACAAATGTGCTTCTCATTAGTAACATAGTAATTGAGGTTGAATAAAGACATATGTCCATCAAGTCCAACCTATTCACCCCCCCCCCTTTTTTAACCCTACCTAACAGGTGATCCAGAGGGAAACAAAAAAAAAAAAAAACGCTAAAAAAAAGGGGGGGGGGAATTCCTTCCTGACTCCAAATGGCAATCGGAAAGTATCCCTGGATCAACCAGACCTATATGTATTAATACCAGTCATTCTCAATATTTTTTCGTTTTAGAAACTTATCCAGACCTTTTTTAAAGCTATTCAATGAACTTGCCATTACCACTTCTGCTGGAAGACAGTTCCACAGTTTCACTGTTCTCACTGTAAAGAAACCTTTCCTAACCTGAAGATGAAACTTCTTTTCTTCCAACCTTAAAGGATGTCCACGTGTCCTCTGATATGACCTATTGTTAAGGACTCATCAGGATAAGGCCTCTATGAGACCCCCTCTGGACGCGGAGTCTAAGTACCTGCTGGTCTTCACCAGAGCCTCTAATGGTGAGAATGTTTTGCGGTGAGCGGGCACCAGGTCGTGGCTCCAGAGGAGAGAACCACAAAGACCAATCCCACAATGTGGGAGGCAACAGAAGTGTAGATCGGAGGTAGGAGCTGTGGTAGATATGCAGCTCGGGGGTAACTGGAGGTGGAGCTGTGGTACATATGCAGACCGGAGGTAGGAGCTGTGGTAGATATGCAGAAGGAGGTAACTGGAGGTAGGAGCTGTGGTAGATATGCAGACCGGAGGTAATGGAGGTAGGAGCGTGGTGGTAGATATGCAGACTGGGGGTAGGAGCTGTGGTAGATTGCAAACTGGAGGTAACTGGAGGTAGGAGCTGGGTAGATATGCAGACCGGAGGTAGGAGCTGTGGTAGATATGCAGACCGGAGGTAACTGGAGGTAGGAGCTGTGGTAGATATGCAGACCGGAGGTAAGGAGGTAGGAGCTGTGGTAGATATGCAGACCGGAGGTAGGAGCTGTGGTAGACGCGCGGGGGCGCAAACGAGCGGTCCGCCCCCAAAGCGTGCCCCCGCCCGCCGGCGCGGGACCACGGGCTCGGGAAAAGGTAAGTACCTGACACCTATTAGTGAACAATGCACCAGAGAGTTCATTGTATGGCCCATTAATATATTTGTATAAGGTTTTCATATCCCCACGCAAACATTGCTTCTCCAATGTAAACAGCCCTAACTTGTCTAATCTGCCTGCATATTCAAGCCCCTCCATTACCCTTATTATTTTGTTGCCCTTCTCTGAACTGCTTCTATTTCCAAGATGTCCCCTTTGTATATGGGATTCCAAAACTGCACCGCATATTCCAATGAGGCATTACCAGTGCCTTGTAAAGAGGGAGAATAATATCTTTCTCTCTTGAATCTATTCCCCTCTTTATACAAGACAATATCTTGCTAGCTCTAGCCGTGGCTGCCGGCATTGTTTGCTACAGCTAAGTCTGTATCTACATAACCCCCAAATCTTTTTCCATTACAGATTCACTTAACACAGAGTTATTTATGGTGTAGGTGGCACAAGGATTATTAAATCCCAAATGCATCACCTTACATTTATCAACATTGAATCTCATCTGCCATTCTGCTGCCCATTTTGATAATCTATCTAGGTCTGCTTGCAGCACTTGCACATCATTTGAAATTTCCAAAGCTCTGCATAGTTTAGTGTCAGCAAACACAGAGATCTTGCTCATCACAAATAAATCACAAGCATTACCTATTAATATCCTGCAAGACCTTATCCAAACTCTTAAGACTTCATATAGTTTTGACTGGCAACACTCTTGTATCTCATATTTAGGTATTAAAGTTGCTACAACGACCAAAGAACTTTTTAAATATAACTATGCTCCTATTCTTACCACCTTAGAAAATTGACTAAAGATTGGAAGCTTCAAGACATCTCCTGGCTAGGACGTATTGTTTCCATCAAAATGAATTTGCTTCGTAAACTTCTATATTTATTCCGAACTGTCAACATACATAATATTTTATTTTCTAAAATCCAGAAAATATTCATAAACTTTGTATGGAAGGGTTCTAAACCAAGAGTCGCTACTGCCACACTTACTAATACTAAGCTACAAGGAGGCCTCAGCTTTCCAAATGCTAAAGAATATTACCAGTCTTCCTTACTTGCACAATCTGCTAAACTTTTTAGGCCAGATAATAGACCTACATGGACTACCATTGAAAACAACGCTATCTCTCGTTAACATATCTCATTAGATCAATTACTATGGGCTCCAACAAAATTTAAAACATTTATTTCATATATATTACCTAGTACTGAGGTTACTTGGAAACTCTGGAATACCTTGATCTAACCACCACCTTCCAAACAAGGTCTACATCCTAACCTCCCTCTCCAGGTACTAACTCTTTTAATTCCAAATCTAAATCTCTCTCTTTGGGTTCAATATAATATTACTAAGTTATCTGATATTTTATCAGCAAAGGGTCTCCTTACATTTAATGATCTGAAATTACGTTACAACATCCCCAACAATTCTTTTCTTATTTATCTTCAAATCTCTAGTTATTTTAGAGTTGATAAAACAATGAAACTTAATAATACGTCATTGCAAGAAAAAACTCTCAAGAATATAAACTCTTCAGAATCTGAAAATAAAATCTCTCACATTTATAAGTCTTTGCTGAATCTGACACACACTGATACTAATAAATAAAGAAATGACAAGAAGATTTAACGATTTCCATTGATACAGAAGAATGGAACCATGCTTTTCTTTCACTTCATAAAGATATATCAGCTGTAAACTTCTTAGAAACTAGTATCAAACTTATGTATAGATGGTACAATGTACCAACTAAACTTGCAAAAATGTATCCTAGAAATGTATCAAATAAGTGCTGGAGAGAATGTGGACAGGAAGGATCTTTTACATATCTGGTGGCAATGTACTAACTTGCAAACATTTTGGTGTTCTGTTATAGTTTTAATTAAAGAAATCTCAAATATACATGTCCCACATTCACCTGAATTTGCTCTTTTAAATATAGGTATAGCTGATATTCTGCTCTTTATTAGAAAACTAATACTACACATTCTTGCTATAGCCAGAATATTAATTGCAAGGAACTGGAAAAAGACTAATCCTCCCTCTGTGAGTGATTTGATACAAAACATAAACACTACATCCACTTTAGAATATCTCACTGCTAAAAAAAATAATAAAATAAGATTTTATAACCAAAAATGGAATATATGGAAAAATAGCCAATCTTGTATACCTGCAAAAGGATAATTTTCCAACTTAGATGATTAACAATCTAGTGTCCTTCTGATTTATTACAACTTTCTTTTAAATACTATAGGACTTATGTGATACTTTTTTTTTGTTTTGTTTATGTACTGATTTATAACATTTTTCTTGTGTTATCCTGATTAGTTATTCTTTTGCTGTTGTATTAATTTACTTAACTAGCTAATACATATGTACTCAAGTGAAATATATGATTTTTTGTTTTAATGTTCATTCATACAATTGTTATAAATGTAACAGTGTATAATGATATGCAACATTGTATGTAACCACAGCTGTATCACTTTTATTCATCTGTTTATTTGAAAATAATAAAATTGTTAATAACAAAAAATAAGAACTTTAGCCCACATAGATGTAGCCCCATTGACCACCACTCTCTGTTTGTGATCCAATAACCAGTTCTCTATCCATAAATAAATGTTTTCTTCAAGGCCAACAGTCCTCAGTTTATACATTAGTCACCTATGTGGCACAGTATCAAAAGCTCTAGCAATATCCAAGTATACCACTTCCACTGCTGTGCCTGAATCTAATTTCTTACTCGCTTCTTCATTAAAACCAAGTAAATTTGTCTGGCATGATCTATTTCTCATAAATCCATGCTGACTACTACTAATAAGATGAGCTGATGAGCATAAGATTAGCATTTCATTCAGAAGTAAAAGGGTATGTCAATCCCCCAAACTAAATTTTGATATGTTGCGGGGAATTACTATAAACCTCGCAAGGTTTATAGCACTCACAGCAGTCCCCAAATATACTTACCAGCCTTCATTCTCCCGCTGCCATCTGCTTAACTACCGTATCTTTCCGTGCACAAAAGTTAAGCAGGAGGAGCTCGACCAGCAACCGCTCCTGTGATTGGCTAAGGCACAAAAGTAAAGAAAAAAATGACTTGCCTTTATCCATTACTATATTTTTAGTGCTTTCAGGAACTTCGTCCCTTTTTGTTCTCAGTGCTCCCTGTCACTAGATCTCCTCATGTCCTGTTCAGCTCACTCCTAGTTAGTATGCATGTCTCCTGCTCTCCTCTCTCCTGCAGTGGAAATTATCTGTGACCTCCTACAGCCAATAGCATTCACCCAGTAATTTTGTGTTATGAAAGTAAAAATGCTTTGCCATGGGAAGGTAAGCAGCACTGGGAGCTGTAATAACTTTTTAGCTGTAGGAGTTTAAAGGTGTGTATGTGTGTCTGTGTGTGTTGGGGGGACGACTTTGTAATTTATTTCTTTAGGTACAGTGCTACATTAGGACTTCAGTAACACAGACAGCAGCTAACTGCAGGATTGGGTTTATCTGTGCAGAAAGAGCACAGAGAAACAGATAATGCTTTTTTTTTTCTCTTAATGCTTTATCAATTAGCCATGCAGTGACAGAGAAATAAACTTTACTATAGAATGGATAGTCTCTACATGTAGTGTGCCAGGGGGAAGGGCTGGGTGATTGGCAGTTCTTTACTGACTAGCTGTGCCCCACCCCCTTTAAGAGTAAAACTCCAAGAGCTAACAATACAAAGGATAGGAAGGTCAGAGAAGAAAAAATAAGCAGATTTAAGATTGGTGGTAATTAATCCTAAGTATTGTGTGATTAACTAAAAAATGATTTGCCATAGTTTAAAGGGCAAGTCCATCCCCAAATGAAAACTTACATACAGGTAAATCACCCTCCAAAACCCTAAACTATAATTGTTTGAAATGTGAACTATATAAGTCTAACCTGAAATCTTGCACAATGTCCTGTTGCCCCTGTTTCTGCTTCCTGGTTCTTACAGTTAGTAACTGTCAGTTATGGATTTGACATTTGACATCACAGCCAATGACTGAATGTCAATCCCCTGTCTGCTTTATCTGAGCAGGCTCAGTACAGGCTCAGTACAGGTTTCTAAATTGCTCAGTTTCCATGAGGCATCCAGAAGCATAGCAGGCATACAGTAATGAATTCATAGGACAAACTATGATATATCAATTCAACATATTATATAGAGACCATTCTTTTTCATGTTATTACGAGGGTGGAGTTGTCCTTTAAATGTCCTTTAACCGTGTTCTTTTTAGAACAGTAATAAATTATACTATGGTCTTGTATCTACCTGAATGTACAACCTACAGCATGATTATATATTTTATACACATTATAAATGCACAATATTGTAAAATAACAATAGTGAATTATCATTAATTTATGATGGAAATATATAATAATGACTGTTATTGTTGATTTAAAACACAGATGTAAAATAACAACATGGTCGTACAAAATTATATTTATAATATTTTCTTTAAAGGGTCACTATACTCACTGAAGCAACTTTTTGTGAAACTACAATTTGAGACAAGTCTGTGCTTGTTTTGTCATTAAATTATTATTGTTTAGTGAGTGCTCCTAATTCCACCCCCGCTCACTGCCTTCTTGTAGTGTCTTTTTTTTTTCTCTCTTCTCTGCTGATTCTCCTAAATGTTGCAGAAAGTGTGCTGGCAGGCAGGCAAAGAGGTCAGATATGGGTCACATATTATGATTTCTGCTTCTGGAGTAAATGCTGAGATTTCAAATAATGATTTCTCAGAATCTACAGCTCAGATTTTTTGAAAACTTGATTTTTAAAAGATACCGTTTAAAACAAATTAAATAGCTGATTAGATAATACAATTTGATGGTTACATAATGTGGCTGGATATGTATTATTGTATAATCCAAAAGCATGCCATACACCTTAGATGGCTGTATGATGGTGCAGCAGATCCATGATCTGATTGTGCAGGAAACCGCCAAAATTACATCAATTGGATAATACTCTTACTCAAATGTATAAGTGATCTGGGGCCCTATTTATAAAAAACCGTTATCGTTATCGTAAAATACCGATCGTTATCGTAAAATAACGACCGGGGTTTTACCGATAATGACCGTTATTTACCGATAACGGTCGTTATCGGTAAATAACGACCGGTATTTACCGATAACGGCCGGTATTTAACGATATCGGTAAATAACGGTCGTTATCGGTAAATAACGGTCGTTATCGGTAAAAACCCGGTCGTTATTTTACGATAACGATCGGTATTTTACGATAACGATACCGATCTTTTATAAATAGGGCCCCTGGTGCATTGCCCTAAACCTCCTCTAAAACCATGCCAGCAAAAGCTTGTCTGGCCTGTAATATCCAAAATATTCTTTAAGTATACCAATAAAGGCAGATAAAAGTGTTATCTCATCCATACAATCCAGCATGGTGCACTCCAGATAAAAGCTGTATATTAACATTCAATATAGTTGAACGTAATTTATTAGATATTTGCACCATGATAAAACCAAGGTCCCTGACGTGTTTTGGGCTACTCGCTCTTAGTCATAGGGATTCCTGATTGTAGGCATCCCACCCCTTCCCTCATTCTGGGGTGGTCTCCCACACTCCCAGCGAGAGCATCCCAGACTCCAGTCTCCTCCATGGTCATGGCCCTTTAACGGCCAAGCCCTGGAACACAAGCCCCGCCCCCTAAGTGACATAATCAGACACCACGCCTCCTCATTACGCCCCCTTTCCCACCCTGCCCGGAACCATGAAACGAAAGGGTGGGATGTCTGTGATTGAAATGTGATCAGAAGTTTGAATGAAACTGAACCACCGAGATGATGCTGCCACTCATGGGTTCATTATAGCAATTTATGACCAATGTATATAATCATTGGTAATAATTTACCAATGTATGCCATTTGCAAAAATGTAGTGTAAATTAAATACAAATTCTCAGAAATACTGTAAAGGAGAATGTAAAAAGTACTATAGTAAACTATAGTGTTTACAGTCTAAAGTGTGCAGCCCAGTCTAAAATACTCTTTTTTTATCTGCATGCAACCACATAAATATGTGGACAACACACAGGAGTTTGTGAGCTACCACTTCTGAAAGCATGTTGGACAAGTGTTCCTTGTTGTAATTGGATAATTAATGGGTCAACCAGTGGAAATGACTGTAAAGGTAATCTAATTCTGTAAGCGCATACGTTAATACAAAAGCTACTGTCCTTCTATGATTGTTGTAATTATAGATTTAAATTTGTACCAATTTTATTTAAAGGTCATGTTCACCGCCAAAACTAAAATTGAACCCACTACTGACCCCATTGTGTAGTAAAAAACAAAAACATCGCTGCTCCTTATGGTTCTACTCCAATGTCTTTTCAAAGTCCAGGAAAGTGAAGAGTAAATGCTGTCAGTGAGTCATCCGGTCCCTGTTTCTTCCTCAACCTCAGTAAGGACTGAGGCATGCCCAGGGGAGCCTTTTCCCCCCCTTCCTCCCACCATCCGGATCCATCCTCTGAAGCCGTGGCACCTAACGTGAAACCCTTTGGACATAAGGTACCTTCTACCCACCCCCAAATGCCAAAATATTTCTTCAAAAAAATTATTAGATTGATACTTACAGCCCCTTCTCTCCTGTGGCATCTCCATTGGAAGCAGCCGCATATGTGATTGGCTGTCTCTCATCCAATCACAGATGTGGTTGCCAGTCCGGCCTGTTTGCGACTTCCTCTAAACAGGCAGCCGGGAGGAGATGCCGCAGGAGTGTAAGGGCTGTAAGTAGCGATCTAAACATTTAAAAAAAGAAATAATTATGCGGTTGGGGGTGGGCAGGGGGTACCTACCTTATGGAGAAAGATCATTTTCAGGGTGGACATGCCCTTTAAGGGATTTAATTCCTGTTTTTGTTACTCTATTGGGGCAATTTATCCAGCGGCGCTGGGCAGGTATTAGGAGTTAAAGTCACGCTCAGCGGTTCACTACCGCTGATAGCCGAAGTTAAATTCACACTGTGGGTAAATCAATATTAGGATTTACCCACCTGTGCAAACGCGATATTGAATCTCATTTGTAAAATTTATGTCTTCAAGAACTAAACTTCAAGTCCAGTTGATCTAACTCTAAATAGAGGTAATGGAAGTTTTATTAAATACAAAAAATGTACTTGATGGATTCAGTTAGAAAACGAGGAAAAAACAATACGTTCAGAATAATTTAAAATGAAAGCCCTGCTGTTCCTTATTACGTCTAAAATTCCCTTTTGTTTTTTAACACCAGGGGACATCATTTTCTTCCTGAATTGATTGCAAACCGCACTAGAAATAGAAAGTAAATATTTGGGAATTAATATTACTTAACTAACAAATATTACTTGGCTGGGGGAGAATAATATTAGTACAGTAATCAGGAGTTGTTGTCTTTGAAGCAGGGGAGCCAGGCCAAAAGGACTGGGACCTTTTGGCCTGGGGAAAATGTGGCCCTTTTATGGTAGATGGCAACATTTTTGACCATGCCCACTTTGCAAAGGTCACACTTTGTTTATGTTATGCCCATTGTTAGGCCTACTATTGCCATTTTACATGGTTTCCTGCAAGTGTATGATGTGGTTAACTAACAGACTAATTAACTCGAGAGCTGACTTAACACTGGCTAATGATCTGAAGGGCTGGTGACACTGGCTAATGATCTGGAGGGCTGAAAACACTGGGTAATGATCTGGAGGGCTGAAAACACTGGCTTATATGATCTAAAGGGGTGAAAACATTGGCTATTGATCTGGAGGGCTAACAATGGCTAATGATCTGGAGGGCTTACAACACTAAGTAATGTTCTGGAGGGCTGATAACACTGGCTATTTATCTGGGGGCTTACAACACCGAGTAATTATCCGGAGGGCTTACAACACTGGGTAATGATCTTGAGGGCTGATAACATTGACTTTTTATCTGGATGCCTGACATAACACTGGCTAATGATCTGGAGGGCTGACGTAACACTGGCTTATGAACTGGAGGGCTGATACTGAGTAATGATCTGAGTAATGAGGGCTGAAAACACTGGCTAATGATCTGGAGGGTTAACACCGGGTAATGATCTAGAGGGCTGATAACACTAGCTAATTATCTGGAGGGCTGATAACACTGGCTAATTGTCTGGAGGGATGATAATACTGGCTAATGATCTGGAGAGCTGATGTAAAACTGCCCAATGAACTAGAGGGATGATTAACACTGGCTAATGAAATAGAGGGCTGACGTAACACTGGTTAATTAAAGAGAGGGCTGACTTATAATATATGTGATTGTATAATTGAGACCCCCATATATTGCTCTACTTTCAGCTTCCTTCAGTGTTCTCCCCAGACTATCAAAGAGTAATCTGCTAAACTTTAGGCACTGCTGTGCTGCTTCAATTAATCTGACAATCTGGGCAGGATTAAGAGCCTGATTGGTCCGAAACGCGTCAAGCGGCTATTTTGAAATAAATATTTTCTTCAGACAAGAACTGTGCTCCGTATGTATTGTGTTCCAGTTTACATGCGGCAGAATCTTTAACTTACCTGGAGTTTGAAGGGCGCCAAGAGCAGAACAATATAGGCAGTCTCATAGATAAGTGCGTGCTACCCCCCTCCCCCAATCATCTTTTAGCATGTCAGCCAAGGCAGGCAGCACATAGTTGCTTAAAACTATCAGGGAGATTCAATAAAAGTTCTTATAGTTAAAAATGGTGCTAATTTTGCCCCAGCGTTCAAATGTTAAACAAGATCTGATTGGTTGGGGCAAAATTAGCACTATTTTTAGCGATAAGAACTTTTATTGAATCTCCCTGTATGTGTCTCCAAAACCTTTGCCCCTCAGCCAACTGGGCCAGTCCTCCCCTGCTTCGAAGTTTGATATTTTAGCATACATTTATGCATTGGTGCAAACAATTTAACAGCCACATCGCTTTGGTTGATCCAAAGACAATTGGGCTCATTCATCGAGGGGCGCGGGACAAACCAATTTAATATCGTGGGTAAACTTTTATCAAGCCAATATCACCAGGCCAATTGGACATTCAGCCAATAATATTGCTACATGTATGGCCTTCCTGACTCCCATTGGAATAAATAGATTTTGACGGGTCAAACAGGGGAACATTTTTGGTAAAAACCCAACATTTTCAGTACAGAATTCAAATACTAAAAATACTGTAGTGTCTTCAGAATTTAAACAGAAAATGAAAATGCATTGCAATTCCAACAAAGATGCCGGGTTTAATTGCATGTCGTAAAATTCAGATTTAATGTGGTATGGTAAAAATAATCGTATAGTTGTTTAAAAAATATTGTGAGATATTTTTAATATCTAAAATAAAACATTCTGGCTATTTACCCTTATTCTGCTCTATTTATAAATGTCAGTGATAAAGACAATGAATGAATATGCAATGTAACCTTGCATGCTAAAGGAAATATGATTAAAACAGAAGCAGCACCCCAGATAGATGGTTTATTGTTCTCTTTATACTACTGTATCAATATGGCTTTGGAACAGAAAACACTGAAATACTTTGATCCCCATTATGACTGGGTTACCAGTCAGAGAAGCTATCCTGGTTAATTGGCAACCATTTATTGTTCATATCCATTAGAGCAAAAGAGGTTATAATAGATATAAACAAAAAATACTGGGAAGCCAGATCTCTTCATCAAATAAACATGAAGTTTATTGGAGAACACAGCACCACAAGTTTTATACTCATGGTGTTGGTCTTGATTAGGGATGGCCGGTTCGCAGATCCGAACCCGGATCCGCCGCCGATTTACCTCGTTTGCGAACGGCGGATTATTCTGGATTTTCCGCCTTCCGAACTTCCGATTCGCAGATTTTTCGTATTTTCGAAAATTTTCGAAAATACAAAAAAAACATGTATTTTCGCAAATTTTCGAAAATACAAGGATTTCTCTTAATTCCATACATCCTCGTATTTTCGAAAATTTTCGAAATTACGAGGATTACTTGTATTTTCGAAAATACATATTTTCGAAAAATACATGAAAACTCTTAATTTCGAAAATTCCCGAAAATACGTGAAACTCGTAATTTCGAAAATTTTCGAAAATACGGGAAATCTCGTTATTTCAAGGGTATTTTTAATTTTAACGGGTCCGCTCGCGGATTTTCGAAATTTTCGAGCGGACCGGATTTTGTGAAGTTCGGACATCTCTGGTCTTGATATGCCTGAAGCACCTGAGATCTCTCTCCCAATATTTTTGAAGAGTGTTGGATCATTGTTTAATCTTTTGTAAAGTTTTTGATTTTAACTTTTAAAATGTAATCTCAATGTATTTGATTACTTGCATATGAACATATCCAGAGACAATGTGATTGTCAAATAAAAAACCAAGGTGCCGGTTTTGACACCAATAACTCAAGACTTTCTATAGTAATAAATGCCTACGTTTATTGAGAATGGAATGATGCTAATGCTTCTTCATAACAAATGTTAACAAATTAGCTATTTATAGGTAAAAAATACTTTCAAGTTAAATGTCACATGAATAAAAAACATTACTAGTTGTTTTGTTTGATAAAATTGACCCTTATCTTCAGTTAAAATATCCAACATTCATGTGGAATGTTTCCAGTCCTTAAGTGCTTCGTGCACTGTTTCCAGTGTCAATGTCCTTCAAAAAAAGCCAAGGACTTTTAAAGTTCTGTTTTTAGCTTGTGGTTAGAAGAATACTATCTTATAAATATCAATTTCTCATTTTACTAGTGCAGGTTATAGACTAAGATTTATCTATTTATCTGTGCTGAGCATCAAATTCTACCGGACGCTCTTGGAATCATCTTCTGCATTCAAGAGGTAAATTCTTAGTCTCTTATTCAGTGGACTTGTTTTATGGTTCTCCATCAGCTGGCGGTGGCTGGCACAACTTGTACAATCTAGAGAAATCACACATGAATCATGTAAATAAAAATTAAAAGAACATATAGGACCTAACTAATATTAAAGGGACACTATACTGAAAAAATACTTAATCTATAATTGAATACGTGTAAGTAGTACTTACTCTGATTTGTGTGTGTTGCTGCATGCCTTCTATCCAGCACACATTTTGTTTAGGAGCAGTATCCCCCCTCCCTCTTTTAACCACTCGCACTTCCACCCGACCTGACTTCTTTCCCCACAAATCAACTGTCAAGCCTGCACACAGCATACAGCATTCCAACTGTCAAAACTCTGTCACCATTCCAGCTACAGTATAACTACTCACAGAAGAATAGTTTTTGAGAGCAAGGAACTTGATTGACAGCTAATATATAAATATATTTATATAGATATTTAGATATCTAAAGAAATAGGGGGCATATCAACAAAAATGATAAAGTGGTGGTTGGGAAGAATTATAGTTTCCAGTTTTGGTCAATTTAAAATAACCTATTTTTCTGTATAGATGCCCTTTATGATATTAAAGAGAAACTATTATGCTAGAATAAATTAATGATCCCCAGTCCCCAGTGAGTATAATTTGGGGAGGTGTGAACACTGGGATATCTAATGTGAAAGTATAAGAATGAAGACAATCTTACATATTTTGTCAATTTAATTGAATTATATGTGACTTAATGGGAGATTTAATAATACCTCAAACAAAATATGGCTGAGGTGTATATTCTTTTAAAGCAAATCCTTTATTATAAATCACAAAAACAATGTTTCAGGGATCTCATTGTCCCTTTCATCAGGTGAAAGGGACAATGTGATCCCTGACATATTTTGCTTGTGCCATAGCTACAAGTCCCTGGTAGAGGACTGACTGTGGTAGCACATTTGGATACACTGGCTAATAGCCATAGAGAGTGCCTGGGCCCAAAACCCATATTGTGAGAAAAATGTAATATCTCCCCTCAGTGCTCCTCTTCCTTCTGAGTTCTCACAATTCAGTATTCTCTGAGCATGAAGTACTGCATCATGGAAACCCGGAAGGTAAGGAGCGTGGAGGTAACACCTCTATTTAAAAGGCATTCATTTTTGCTCTACCGAGTAAACAAATGTATGGGTTTTGCATCAATCTGCCCTAATATTACATCTTACATTACATATTACATTTTACCCCATACATTACATCTCCTTGTCTTAAGGCTTCTTCAATTAGAGGTTCAAACTTTATCCCATGTTCTTATTCTGCAGCAACCATTTAAATGTTATCAAATGTTTTCTAACTGTAGCAGACCAGTAAAAAGCTATCATCTGATTTGTTGAGGCAAATTAACAGCACAGGCAAATTGACCTCTTATCGAACAGGCCTGTATCTTTTTACATATGTAACTGTGAATTATTTACATTTCTCTGTAAAGAAATATGAAAATGTATAGTTATTAAAGTACATTATAGCACACATGTCCCAGTATAATACTGCTCCCATTATAATTGCTATTTATTTATAGTCTGCAAAAACCCATGGTTGTCTGAACTGGCTTTAACCAAAGACTCATTTGATGCAATGACTTTTGTACAGCTCCACAACTGCAATGCTTCACTTAAGGCGGCCATACTCTTTAGCGATATTAGGTAAATCCCGTCAGCCCACAACAGGATTTACCTAAAATTGCTAATGTGTAGGGGCCAAATCCGACCAACCTCCGTGGTCGGCATTTCGTTCGGTCAGGAAAGACGGAAAATTTTTGCATGTCGGCATCCTGTGTATGGCTACATGGCTGACTGATCCCCATACCGCTTATGGGCAATCAGTTGGTTCCATGTGTGTGGTTCCCTTTCGTAATGTGCCGACAGATACCAATGTGATCTGTCAGGACATTGCAATGGAAATCGCACGTGTATGGCCACCTTTACAAATTAAAACCACATATTTAATAACAGAAAAACCGAGGCAACAGGATCCAAAAATCTAATTAAACTAACTAAAAAATTTTTTATAAAATAGATTTTCTTTGGAATTACTGATTAGAAATAATGGATTTAAAAATCGCATGATCTGATTGTTACTATTAATCATGAAATTGACTATACACAATTCCCAAACAGTGAAAATCTTGGGCTTTCGGACTATCGAATATAACATTCTTTACTCATAATTAAAAGTAACAAGCAACCAGATTGCATAAAATAATAATGTTAAATGCTAAACATGGTGACTATTAAACAAATTAAAGGACAAAAAATATTAAAAAGGGACTTCAACAATTTCCTTACTTGTAGTCCAGCAACCTATTGCCTTCTATAAACCATGGTACATGTCAGGGAACAAGGAGAACTTACCCACGATCGTGTTCCAGCGCTGGCATACTGGAGCTTGCACTGTACACGCATAACTTTGTTGAGTAGATACCCTTTAAAAATGTTTGTTACATTACAAGCTCCTACGCATTTTACAGCTGCAATGCTATCAGCATTTTTCCCCCCAGAGTTTATGGCAAAAAAGATATATAGCAGAAAACAGTATGTAAAGTAAATAGTAGATGTCTAATTTGCCTTTATAACAATGTCTGTGTATCAAAAGGAAAAGGAAAGATAAGGGGAAGAAATTTCCTTCTGGCTGTTTTATATCAGCAAGGGAATATTTCTCTGCCACATATGAAATGCGTTGAAAACTGATGTTTGAAAGATGGTTTTGTTTTTTCACTGTCGGAAAACCTCAGTGGAGCAGAAATCACCTAATCTCTGTTCTGCTGGTTGGACATTCTATGTATTAGAAGAAGGGTCCTGCTAGCAATTCCTGCTGTTTTATGACATTGTTTGTTTGCCAAGGAAAGTTTTAGATGAAGCATGCTCACTACACAGTAGGAAATGCTGTGATAAGTAGAATTACACAAGATACAAAAAAATCAATAATCAGTGATCTGGATTTTTAAGGTAAGTATTAGCATTTTAACATGAGGAACCATTATGGGAGATGTACCAAGAGACAAATTCAGAAATAATAGTTAAAGTCACACTAACCCATTTGCAGTGATGTACCGAGGGTTGGCAGAGCTTTAATACTACAATAGCAAGACAGACAATGCAGCCCCACTGCAGATCTTTTGTGTGACCACCTGCCACACATCCCCTTCCCAACAAGCCCTCCCATTCTCCTGCCCTGTACACTCATGGGGAAGGCAGGGGCCCGCTGGGGGGTGGAGGGACCCTCCAGCGGGGGCCACTGAGAAGTGCCTTTTGGGGCTTAGGCGGCCTGCAGCTCAAACCGGGACCCCCCTCCCCTGGCCCTTGGAAGGGCCTTTGCGGAACTTAGAAGTTCCCTTGCAGCCCTTGGAAGGCCCTTTTAGGGCTTAAGTGGTCCCACAGCTCGAACCGGGCCCCCCCTCCCTGGCACTTATAAGAGCCCTTGCGGCACTGACAAGTGCTCTTGTGGCCCTGCGCTTATACCCCAAGAGCCCTTTGGGGTATAAGGGGTCCCACAGCTCGTACTCGTACTGAAAAGTGCCTTTGTTGGGGGTCCTGCAGCTCGAAACAGGACCCCCTGTTGGTTCTTACGAGAAACTTTAAGCGCATCTTCTTTCTTCCATCTGGTGACACCAGCTATGTTGAAGTGGCCAACCACGGGAAGTGTCCCTGCGGCTGCCAGGGGCACCTCCGGCGCTGGCTACTTCAACGTAGCCTATGTCTTTGCCGTCTTGATCCGGTCTTCTTTCTTCACAGCCAGCGCTGTGCTTCAACAGAGCCAATGTTGCTGGCCTATTCTTTCCTTTCCCATCAACTGCAATGACTTATTTTCAATGCTTGCGATCACATGGTTATACTGTAACCAATCCTATTTCTGAAATAGGATTGGTTACTGTATAACCATGTTTCCAAGGGCCGCAATGGGCACTTCCAAGCAGGGCCGCATCTGTAATGAGGCTCACTGAGTCATGTGACTCAGGCGGCACTCTGCCAAAGGCGGAAAATTTAAAACACACATACACAAAAAAATTTCATTGTACTACTACTAAGCGCTCGCTGGCGCGATCGGCGCAAGAAGGCATGCTTTTGCTTAGTGGGAAGGAAGCAAGTGAAGCACGGTGCACGCACCTTCCTGTGTCCTGTCATGACTCACTGTCATTGTTGTCTGGCGGCTGGCCTTAACTCTCGCGCTGCCGGCTGCTGCTGCTGTAACCGACGCGAGGCTATGGTAGGCGGCCCCGGCGTCAGGTAGGTGGAGTCGTGGACGAGAAGGTCCGAGTGACCGAGTCACCGCGTGGTCATCAAGGGTAACAGCACTGCAGTGTCAGTGCACAGGCGCCGCGCTGCCCGCGCAACTTCCGGAATTTGCGCGCCGGCGCTGGACTTTTCGCGCGGCTAAACTGTGGAGGGAGTGGCCAGCCCAGGCAGCACTGCACTGAGAAGAGAAGAAGATTGTGTCTGTTGGGGGAAACTTGTGGAGCCGGAGGCGGGAGGCCAGAGCCGAGCAGTCACTGTGGCAGAACGAGCATTGCGAACCGACCCCACCACCTTAAGCTGCCTGCAAGCTGAAACTGTCTGTAAGTACTGTCTGTAAGTACTGTCTGTAAGTACTGTCTGTAAGTACTGTCTGTAAGTACAGTCTGTAAAAAATGACTATCTATGGTCACTGTATAACGGTCTGTGACTGTCTATGATGTGTGTCACACAGCTCAAAGCAGGACATCCAGCCTGGGGGAGGGGGGGGATTAGGCCGTTAGGGGGCTGACAGTCAGTCGCTGACTGGATTCAGTGGCCTCAGCCCAGCCCTCATGGCCTGCATGTAACCTACCTGCTGGATTCTTTATCATGGGGGGGGGGGCTGGATTCATTGGCCTAACCTCCCTGTCCCTGTTGACTGGGGTCTTGTCATGGGGGGGGGCTGGCCTGGCTAGATTAAGTGGCCTGTAAGCAACTGTAAAATGTTAGCCACGCCCCACCGACAAAGCCACGCCCACCGACATAGCCACGCCCACTTAAATTTGCGGCGGCGGATCGAAGGCGGCATCTAGAGTTTGCCCAGCAGCAAAAACCCTAGAAGTGCCCCTGCTTCCAAGGGCCAGGGAAGAGGGGTCCTGGTTTGAGCTGCGGGACCCCCTAACCCCCCCAGCGGCCCCTCCCCGCGAGATGTGCGGGTGAGGCCGGGGTGGGTGTACACCCAGCTGTGCCCCTCTGGCGAATGGACCACATGTGGCGGGCTTGGCTTCAACCCCTGCCCTCTCTGGCGGTGATCTCGGCCGAGGTTAACGCCAGAGCTCAGTTACCGCTGCTTTATAAATGAAGCGAGCGGTAACTGATGCAAAGTTATCGCTGTAACTTTCCGCCATTTTATAAATCGCGGTAATTCCGATTTTGCCAAAATGGCAGGAAAAACAGCGTCGGAAAGTTACCGACCCTTTATAAATATGCCCCTAAGTGTTTAGAAGATTTTTGTGATTTTAAGAGCCAGTACATCCGATTACAGATACTGATAATTAGAATGTATTTCTCCTTTAAGGCACAATAAACATGATGTATAATTTTATGTAATATGTTGGATATAATTTACCTTGGAGCTGCAGAGGAGTTCGTCTCTTACTCCAAGATTCTTGGCAGTATTCTGAACCCTTGCACCCTGCAACAGAGTAAGAATAAAGAGTCACAGTGAGATATTGAGTTTTATAATATACCGGTACATAATATTTAGTCTGAAAACCTATATACCTATATATATACCTATATATATATACCATATATGTACTTATTGTTTGGTATACATATATATATTTCATGGGAAGTTTAGATTTTCAATTAACAAAATAAAGGGGGTTATTCAATAAAAGTTCTTATCATTTAAAATGATGCTAATTTTGCCCCAACCAATCAGATGTTAGCTTTCAAATATTAATAAGTTCTGATTGGTTGGGGCAAATTAGCACCATTTTAAACAATAAGAACTTTTTTGAATCTCCCTGAAAGTTTCAGATTGATCCATATACGTATGCAATCCCAGGCCTGACCCACAGCGAACGAGTATGAAATGATAGTCAGCTGTTTCGGCTGACTATCGCTTAGTGTATGGGCGCTGAGTCAGGAAGAATGGCCATTGGTTCTGGCATCATTAATGATCTAACCTAGCAGATCATCAACGAGGCATGACTGAGCGTCCATACACTAAGCGATATCGGCCAAAGCTGAAATTCAGTAGCTGAAATGGCTGCCATTTAGGTAATGTACTGTATACATGGGCATACAAGGCCAATTAGCAGCAACTAGCCCTGTGTTCAGTGGAATGTTGTGTTTGCTAATACAAGTTTATCAATTTTCAAGGAACATTGATTATTAAAAATTTTTTCCAATTAAATATGTAAACTGTTGGTCTTTTAAGGATTTGAAACAACTACAGGCTCAAAATTGGGTAGAAACATAACATTTTCTTCTGAAAATTTTAAGCATGAAATGTCAATAAAAATGATTATCTCATATAACACCCATAGCAGTGCAAACAGATTCTAACAACATAAAGAAGACTAGGAGGCCTAGCCTAAAGCATGGTACACACCATGCAATGGTTCCTCCTGACTGGCCGTTCGGCTCTTCCGACCGGACAATAGTGGCCACGGCAGCTAAAATCCTTACCTTACATCCCAGATCCAAATGGCTGCCCTGCAATGTCCCTCCAAAGTCCCCAAAACTGACCAGGAGCCTGGCAGAGTCCATATAGGACTCTGCCTCCTGTCTCTCCTCCGGAGAAATTTTGCCATGCGCACTGCACCCTCCCTCTCCCTCCCCTAGTGTGTAACCCTTTTGGGGTATAGTAGGGCTTCCTCCCCCAGCCCCAACCGCTATAATGGATTTTACAGAAATTCCCCCAAACTCTACTAACTTACCTCTCCCCCCCGGCGTTCTCGACTGCCGGCAGCCGCGTCAGTGATTGGCTGCCTCTCAGCCAATCACTGACGCGGCTACGGTCCAGCCCCCTGCTTGCAGTTTCATGCAAGCAGAGGACCGGGACAGTACGCCAGAGGAAAGAGGTAAGGTAAGTAATGATCGGGGGATTTTCAGACAAATCTATTATAGCGGTTGGGGCTGGGGGAGGAAGACCTACTATATAAATATATAAAACATTTTAAAAGGGGTGGACATGTCCTTTAAAAAAAAAGTGATCAGAACTGTACTTACAAACCTTTGTTCCCTCTGCGCTCTCCATTGACAGCAGCCACGTCTGTGCCAATCATAGACACTGCTGCCGTTCTGGCCCCCCTTGCTTTTTCCCGCACAAAGGAGCCGAACGAGCGACGTGGGAGCTAAGGCTGTAAGTGGTGGGCAGGGAGGAGATATCATATATTAATAATGTTTTTAGGCCGGACATGTCCTTTAAATTAAAAGTCTTTTTAACCCAGTGCACTTTTCCTTTTTCTAACATAATGAAATGACAATCAGGGTTATTCAATAAAAGTTCTTATCGTTTAAAATGGTGCTAATTTTACCCCAACCAATCAGATCTTATTTAACATTTGAAAGCTAACATCTGATTGGTTGGGGCAAATTACACCATTTTAAATGATAAGAACTTTTATTGAATCTCCCTGAATATTTCATGGTCACTATTCCCTAAGATTCATACTATAATATGCTCTGTGTCATTAGATATGACCAGATCTAACAGAGCACATTTTCAAGTAGAAACTACCCATGTAGCAATTTTATGAACCCATTACCCTTTACTATGTTGGCAGTTCATCTACTCCATGTCAGGGTAATTAAGTCCCCATAATCAAAATTGCCCCAAACTTGCAGCCCTTTCCATCTGCATTTGAAGCTCACTAACTTTTCTTCTCAACAGCATTTAGTGGCTGTGAAGCAGACACCACCAATAACTTTATCCCCCTTCCTATTCCCATTTACACCCATATTGCATCCACTTTGACCTCAATATTGACAGTTATCTCTTCTTTTAAATTTGTCTCCAACTCTTGTTATAAATATAATCATACTCCTCCCCCTTTCCTATTTTCTTATTTTTTGTCTAAACATAAGAAGTATCCTTCTAAATTTGAAACTCAGTCATAAATGATTTAACCATTTTTCTGCTATACCCATTACAACATACTTTTCAGTCAAAACCATTCTCTACAATTCTTACATTTTACATAGTGGAAGGTACCGTTAACACACCATTCTTAAACAGAACTATGGTGTATTTATTAATGCAAATGTAACTTATGGTTTGAAAGTATAGGGAACACATTCCATTACATATTACTGATTATGGTATTCTGTTAATTTCTCTGCTTTTAAAGGCATGTCCAGTCAAAAATAAATTTAGCTATAAATGTTCTCCAAACCCTAAACCCAACTTTCGCATTATCAATATTTTCCATATTGAGGTTCCTTACCTGACCCGTCCCTCGCCGCTCCACCTCTGCTCTGCGGCTGACACCACTCCACTTCCTGGTTGCAGCTGTCAGTAAAGGCTCAACGTGACGTCACACCTAATTGCCTGACAACCGCGACCAGGAAGAAACGCCAATCAGTGCAGAAACCCTCTGCTCCTGTGTTTGCTTGAATGAGCTCACAACAAGAGCAGGGGGCAGCACATTGGCGGCAAGGGATCGGTCAGTAGTCCCTTTAGGGGGATAATTGGAAATTATGATAATGTGAAGGTGGAGTTTGGGGGGGGATTTATAGCTTAAGTTATTTGGACGGGACATGCCCTTTAAAACACGGTGAGATCCATTGGAATGAAAGGAATTACAACATTCTATCTATTAGCTTCAAGTTGAGCTAAAATAGAAATGAAATGCAATCATTTAAAACTCTACAAATACATGACTGCTTTAACAAATGTAAGTGAAGTCTTTGATTAAGTCGTAATGAATGAGGAGTAAAAGGCAAAAATCCATTACTAAAACATCATTATGTCTGATTCAGTGCAACACTTTTACAGAAACCTTTCCCCCCTCATATATATAACATATTTCCTGTGCCTATTTTAGTGAAAACACAGGCCATAATAGGATGGAATAGAGAACAAAACAAATACAATAAATGGAGAGGGAGGTTAGAAATTTATTCTGTAAATGAACCTTGGTCTTGGTTTCCTAATGTTTAGTGTATCTAACAAAGGGTAGGTACAAGGGGATATTTGTTTTTATAAGTTGTCCATTATTGGAAATTATTCTGTCCTCTATTTCTTTAGATATCCAATGTGAAGCTTACATTTTAGCTGCCAGTCAAGTGCCGAATTATCATCAAACTTTCTGTGCAGTTTTGCTGTAACTGCAATGGTTTACGGTAAGTTGATATGTGTAAATTGCATCATGGAAATGTTCATTTATAGTGGTTACAGAGCAGTTTCCCTCACTCGTCTGATAAAGGGGGTGGTAGTTAAAAAAAAGGGAGGGGATACTGAGCTTGAGCAAAACAAGTACTGGATTGAAGGCATGCAGCAACACACACCTCAATTAATGCTGCTTACATATAATTATAATTGCTGCTTACATTTAATTATAAATTATAGGTTAATATGAGTCAAAGACATTTTTCATATCAAATCCTTAATAGTAAAAGGCCTCCTGAACCCCAGTCCATACTAAACATGTTCATTAATATTTGTATAAATGTTAAAGGGCATGTCCACCCAAAAACTAACATTTTATATTATTTGGCCCAAATAAGTGCTCCAAAACAAACTTTACAGCATGTAAATCGGCCAGTGGTTCAAAAGTTACAGACCTTTGTAGCTGGCTTAATCCTGCAGCATGGACCAATACACGCATGAACAAGACAGGTTACATTTACCTTGCCTCTGTTCTTTTCATGTTCTTGAGCATGTCTGTTAGCATCCGCAGTGAGAACAGAGGAAGTTGTATCAGTAATGGTCTACCCCTGGATCCCTCCCTCTTTTCCCTCTCAACCAATCACAGCGTTAAGTTATGTGTGTACTGAAGAAATCCAGGATCAACAGCTGCAGACAGCCAGCCCAGAGAGAGACAGAGAGAGACACACACACACCAGGCAAGAATTTTTTTTTTTTTCTAAGCTGCAGCTCGGGGTCATCTAAAGTGGAAGTGGAGAGGAAGTGCAGCCTGATATATATCTCATTAAATATCAGGCAAGGCAAATGATTTTTAGAAAAATAACATGGCGTTTGAGGTTGGTGCTATATATAAGAACATATAAAAAGTTTATTTTTGGGTGGACATACCCTTTAATAAAAAACTGTCAGGAGATTCAATAAAATTTCTTATCATTAAAAATGGTGCTAATTTTGTGTCAACCAATCAGATATTATTTAACATTTGAAAGCTAACATCTGATTGGTTGGGCAAAATTAGCAAAATTTTTAATGATTATGAACTTTTATTGAATAAGTTAACCCTGTGTATGTGTGTTATTCTGTACAGAGAACCTTATTATAAACAGAATTGTATTTATAAACCTGATTAGGGGTTGCCATAGTGCTCCCTATACCAAGGTTAAATTAAATGTTGGAAATAAAACAGCAGTCCCTGTAGGTTATTCTAAATCTTTGGTTTGGCGGATTATAAATCATTCAGTGATAAGAAGAGAATAGGAACAATATAAACTATTTTCAAAATTATGTATATTGATCTACCTAATGTTCCTTTTAAGGAAAGCATTTCTGTACTTAATGTAGATAAAGAGATTCCTTCTGTTTATCTATAAACATTCAGTAAACATATTACCATGGATTATTCTCCTCAGTGAATATTTTCCATGCTTGATCACATAACTCAAAGCTGTCAGAATGTTCTTAACAAACCAATCAATTAACCTTAGCCTCAGTCTCTAGGGAAAGTGGCCAAGCGGTAATGTAAAGAATGATAAAATGCCTGCTTAGCTTTAACAACTAGTCTTGAATCGCTATCTCTCAGCTCTTACTATTGTCTCTCCTCGTACTACTATGATTTGCCTGTTGAAAATCATTTTAAAATTCCGAAGATATTAACCCATTTTGCCCAGGGAACTGGTTAAACCCAAATGTTTTTTGTCATAAACCTCTATCAAAACGTATCATAAGGCTCTAAGACAATTAATCTGAAATACTGTAAGTGGCAAAAAGATTGTATGCAGCAATTATAGATTAATAGTTTTGTTTAGTCACGCCATGTCCCCAAAAGCCTATTCCGTCCTTTTTTCTTCAAAGGCAGATCTATTATACAATGTATATAACCATGGATTCTTATCCTTTTACCATTCTTAACCCCAAATGGTTTGACGAATGTCACCCTATTTTTCCACCAGATATCAAACCCAAAATCCCTAGAAATCACTTAGAACCAGTCCAATTCCCCCTATCATTTGGTGGCTACACCCCAAGGATTTGGGTACCCTCCGGTTATAGCCCCTGAGTTTAGCCAACATTGTAATTAGATATAAACGTAAACTGACATTTTTTCACCATTATTTTCTTCTAAAGCTTTGTGCATACTCAGGTGCTGTTTCAGAAATGATTGACATGCACCACAAAATATAATTTTCATTATTGTGCTGACCTGTTTTCTCATCACATCTGTTGCTTGCATGATATAGCTGGAGGTAATCCGTGACTTCTAGCAAGAATAAGAGCCTGCTCAAGGGTGACACTTAAAGTCAAGCTGCAAAGAAAAGAAACATTGCATCAGATGCAACAACAAATTTAGGACAACAACGAAGAGACAGTTAATTAGGCATCTCAAGGTAAAAGATACGTTTTCACGGACCTCTGGTCCAATTTAAATGTTAGCGATGCAGGAAATAGTGAAGAGGTTTATGTTAAATGCAACAGTAATGAGTAGTTTACATTATGGCCATATTATTTATGGCCCTGACAATTATAAGTACAAAATTAAGAATCTGTTTTTGCTGGTTGCTAACCACATTTGAGTTTACTAAGAAAGGGAGCAACATTTTCTGTGGTTCGCAATCCATGCAATCAGTTATGCAATATATCTAATCTAATATAATCTCCCTGGCCCTGCTGTTTAACCCAAAACTAAGGAGCTCACTTAAGAGCTGTTTTTTTCCAGCTCTTGATCCTAGTTCTTCAGTTAACTGCTGCTACTCTCTGCGGTTATAGCATTGCAACTGATTGTACCTGACTGAGTTCTAAAGACATTGCAATGTTCGGAGTGTGCTACAGTTAATATTTCTGGGTTTACAAAGTTGAAACTTTCTACAAAGCCACTTTAAAGGCAAACAATAAAATCAGGAAAAATGTTTTAGCCTATAGTCCTATTTTGAGATTTTACATTTAAAGACAATTGTTTCAAAAAGGACTTTACACATTTTCTTGTCAAGCACTGAGAATAAATAAATTAAATGTAATAAGTCTGCGATTTGGAACCTGTAACCTCATGGGCTGTTTCTAAAAGTAGAGCATTAGTACAAAATGGATTAAACATTTCATGCATGTGGGTTCAGGGGGTGTAGCCATAGGTGTACATCTCACAAGGCTCTTTGAAGACTACATGGACTGAGTTGTACTGGAAATAACATGGAAGCCTTCATACATAAAATATTTTTATCATGTATATAAAAGCAACTTACTACAGAAGCATCTTACAATGTATAGGTAGGTGTTTTGGGGAGAAAAAATTTCACATTAGGATTTTTTTAAATTTTGCTTAGTTTTCCTTAACAATTATTCACTCTTTCACTTTTATCTCACGCATAACATAGTTTCCATAGGAAACCCACACAAGCACAGAGAAACTATAAACCCCGTTCAAGCCCAGGACTTCTATATATGTATATATATATAATTATTATTTTTTGTTGTATATCGCTACATATTCTGCAGGACATTCACATCAGGCCTTTTCACCAAAGAGCTTGCAATCTATGCTATTTTAATGCACACACAACCTATAAGTATGTCTTATATGATTGTGTGGGAAATCAGAATGCCCAAAGGTAACCCAACAAGTACAGGGAAATATACAAAAAGGTAGATGTGGCCAAGAGAGGATATTAACCCAGGACAGTGCTGCAAGCATCAGTGCTAACCACTAAGCTACAATACTGCCAATATTAAAATGATCTATCAATGTCTGCTGTATCTTTAGTCTCTCGTGCTCTAAACATCCATATAGATAAACTGTATGGTATTTGCCGTAACATATCCCGTTAAAAGCCCTTAGAATAGAAGTACTTCATCAATTTTCACACATCCACCTAATGAGAGTCTCACAACAGAATAAGAATATCTACCAGCAGACAGTGTAAATCATCTAGCCAACAACAGACTGAAGAAAAATGTCCTTGTTAATATTTTTAATGAGGACATCATTAATTGTTTTTATTTGGATGCTAATTACGATTAACACTATTTAGAAAATAAATTTGAATTAACAAAACAACAGTTATTAAACATGTCCGCCGTTAGCCGAAGATACAGTCAATTGTCAAAATATTTCAATATACAGCTAATTTCAGTTACCTATAATTAGAATCAGGTGTACCAGATCACATGCAAATATTTAGAACAGTGTTGTACAGGAACCTAGTGGATTTTTTTTACTTCTTTCTCTTGCAGTTGTATTGGTCTGTGTTCACACATAACACACACAACACTTGAGTGCTAAACAGCATTCCTATGGGCAAACTGTTTCAATGCGATTTGTAACAGACTAAATCCGAAAATGCACCGAAATGCCGCTCGTGTGAATGTTTAAGCGGAGGGGGTAAGGAGTAACTGCATGACTTACTGTAGTGAAAGAGTTTAACATATTTCGCACAGGTGTTTCTATGTGTAGAAACAGCTTGAAAGGTGAGAGATTTTTGACAGCTCTGTGATCAGTTTAGAGAAGAGAATGGGAGGTAGGATTACTGGCTCCTATCTCCCTGGGAAATACTTCCTGCAGTTAAAAGTCATTTAGTGTGTGTTTAAGATTTGTATTGAAAATGCAAAAGCTTGGGTACACCACGTAATGATAAAAGTTACGAGTTGTGTAATAGAAAAATAATTGTTCTCAAAGCTGTAAAACATTTGCCGTCAGCCTCTGGAAGATCGGTACCATGACCGTGAAGATTTCCATTGTTAGGGTATGTGGCAATCCCAAATGATCTCAGGACTGTGTGAAGCCACAAATTAAACTGATCACTGATGGATTCTTGAGATTTGTCTGAGATCTGGTGAAGGATTGATACGGTGTGTAACCAACCTATCTGAATAAACAACCTTGAGTGGTGGCTTTCCTTAAAGGTTAGTTCACCAAAAGGTAACACTTTCTTAATCAAATTTATAGTTGCAAATCAGCTCTTACTCTGTCTCTGAATATGCCCCCAAGCAGAGATCACAGTAACCAAACCGCAATCCTGCGGCGCTGCTGTGTCTCTCTTGTCAGTGTCCCCACACTCCCTCCTTTCTCTTCCCTTGTGTGCAGTTGTGGCTACACACAGTCCTAATTGGTCTCCCTATACTTAAAGGGCATTCTTTACCAAAAATAGGTTATTTTAAATTGACTGGAAACATAATTCTTCCAACCACCACTGTGTCATTTTTTGTTGATCTGCCCCCTATTTATTTAGATATCCAATCTAAACATCTTATATTTTGCACTAAAGTGCACTAAAATAAGGGTAAAACACATGTTAAACGGATGACATCAGGTTAAAATGGTATTTACCCTTATTATAGAGATATTGAATCTCCCTAAATATGTCCAACACCCAATGCTGCTGTTAGAATTCACACATTAAACTGGATATTGCTGACATAGCGCTTGAACTGGCATGGTATATGTTCTAACCATAGGACTAAAAAAAAAATCATTCATGCCTATCAGATCTTTCAAACCTGGTGGCATTAGGGTCAGGCCACATGCGTTTGCCACCGCACAACAGTGTGTGTTAATATGTCTGGTCACAACTGGTGTTCTGGCCCAACTTTAAAACTCATGTGATCACCATTTTTGTTTCTGTTTTTATGCATTTTAATACAAGCTACGGGAAAAGGAACACACGTGCACAGGAAAACTGCATGCAATGCATTCCATTCCATTCTGGTTTGGTTAGGCCATTCTGTAGGAAACTTTAAACTCCAGTTTGTACATTCTCAAGTATTTCATGTTTAGAACTCTGATAATATAGTAATTAGTATTTAATAAGAAAATGTCATTATCAGTGCTTTACAGCCAAATGGGGTAATCATGGGACTGTATGATGCGTTAATAATGCTGTGTATAATGATGCTGTAAGATAATATGGCTCCTACCATGTTCCAAAATAGTCATTAACACATTACTAGAACTGTCAAATCAACCACATATTACCACATATATCACATATTAAACTCACGTGACTCCCCTCCAGGTGTGACAAAAAAAATCACTGCTACCCGAATAGGAGTAACTACCGTTTCTATATGTGTGTGAAAGGGTGAAATTCTCACATAGACAGCACACATACTGTATTTTATTTCTAGAATATAAAGACAAAGATAATGTTTTACATATTTTTCAATACCTATGATTAACTGAGAGAATGTGGATATACAAATTATTGATTGATTCCGAATATGGGAGATTAGGGAATACGTGAGCCCTTAATTTTGAATATTAGAAAAAGCTTGAAAATGTGATACGGAAACACGAAAATACTGGCGCGTAAAGAAATGTGTTTTTTTTTAAATAAATTTTGATTTATGTTCGTGTTCCCCAGACCATTTCACGGTCCCTGAGCCATTTACACTAATTTAATTCGCTGTTTATTCGAAATCCTATTTTTGAGATGGTGCTTGGGAAATTTACCTATAAACATAGGTTTGTACTTTACTTCACAGCATTCTAGTATCACACATTTTGGTCAAGACCATTATGTTCTGCACTGCTCAGTCCTTAGCTATGGCAGAAACTTGTTACAGTTGGTCACACCCATTAATAATCTCTAGCCAATCCTTTTACAGGAACGATAAGACAAGGAAGCATGTACTGAGGTCAGGGGGTGTGGTCTGACATTGAACATACACAAAGATACTTCACCCGTTCTTAAAGGACATGTCCACCCCCACTACTGGCCCCACTGTGTAGTGTAGTAAAATCCTTACCTTATTTCCCAGCTCCAAATGGCTGCCCTGCTATGGCCTTCCAAAGTCCCAAAAACTGCCCACCGCGCTGGCAGAGTCCATAGTGGTCCTGTCTCCGGAGAATTTGCACATGCCCAGTGCAGCCCTCCCTCCCGCTTTCCTCTTCCTCCCCCCAGAGTAAAAACCCTTTGGGTATAGTAGTTCCCCCCCCATCCCACAACCACCATATTATTATGTCCAGAAACTCCCCAGAATTATTACTTACCTTAACCTCTCTCCTCCGGCCTTCTGAACTGCCGACAACCCGTCCATGATTGGGCTGCCTCTCAGCCAATCACAGATGGGGCTCCGGTCTGGCCCCCTGCTGCAGTTTCATGTAAGCAGAGGGCCGGGACAGTACGCTTGAGGAAAGAGGGAAGGTAAGTAGAGTTTCGGGATTTTCTGGACATAATATATGGTGGTTGGGGCTGGGGGAGGGAGACCTACAGTACCCTAAAAGTTAAAAAAATGTGGACATGCCCTTTAACAGCTTACTTTCACTTTAATACAATTTACTGAAGTGGGATTTTATAGCTTATTGGTTTTTTAGGGGGTTGTTTTCAAATTGGGTTTAGTCTCCTTTAAGCACTGAAATCTCATGCCTGGGTCACATCTGGAATCACTTTATGTGTTCCATTTTCAGCTTATTCCCTTTCCATAGAATCTTTATTCTCTTTCTGTCCTTACGACCCCTCAGTGTGGCCTTTATATATTTTAGAAACGAATAGACTATTCACACATTCTTTTAATGGTAAATAAGCTGACAAGTAACCAGTCATTCATATAATGCTGCATAATAACAATGTTGAATATTTCAAGAACATGATTTATTCCCTCTTCAGAAATGTGCATATGGCAGAGAAAACCTTGTGTTTCTCTATTGAAATCAGAAGCAATGGAGAATGTACACATTTTCCCATGGAATGCAATGATTAAGTAAAACAATATTGCTAATTAATGATATGATTTTAACGCTTGGAAATGTACAATGACCATGAAATATAGAACTATAACTACAAATGCTGTAACATCGTATAATGAAACACATGCCAGTGGGATTTTATTCTGAAATCTCCCCAGTTTGCATTATGAAGAATTCCTCCCCTCCCCATTACCACCCTCCTGACATTTTCTGCATGCATATAACATAGTAATTGAGGTTGAACAAAGACCTGCGTCCATCAAGTCCAACCTTTTCACCCCCTTTTTACCCCTACCTAATAGTTTACCAGAGGAAGTCAAAAACCCCAGCTAAAAATGGGGGGGGAAGCCTTCCTGGCTCCAAATGGCAATCGAAAGTATCCCGAATCACAAGAACTACAGTATATGTATTAATACCATAATTCTCAATATTATATAGTATACCTGTACCAACCAGAACTACAGTATATGTTTTAATACCAGTAATTCTCATATTATATAGTATCCCTGTTCAACCAGAACTACAGTATATGTATTAATACCAGTAATTCTCAATATTTATAGTATCCCTGTACCAACCAGAACTACAGTTATATGTTTAATACCAGTAATTCTCAATATTATATAGTATCCCCGTACCAACCAGAACTACAGTAATGTATTAATACCAGTAATTCTCAATAGTATAAAGTATACCTGTACCAACCAGAACTACAGTATATGTATTATACCATTAATTCTCAAATTTATAGTATCCCTTACCAACCAGAACTACAGTATAGTATAATACCAGTAATCTCATATTTGTTAGTTTTAGAAACTTATCTGGCCCACTTTTAAAGCTATTCAATAACTTGCCATTACCACATCTTTGGAAGACAGTTCCATATTTTCACCGTTCTCACTGTAAAGAAACCTTTCCTAACCTGAAGATGAAACTTCTTTTCTTCCAACCTTAAGGATGTCCACGAGTCCTCTGATATGAACGATAGTAAACAATGCACCAGAAGTTTATTGTATGACCCATTAATATTTTTGTATAAAATGATCATATCCCCACGCAAACGTCGCTTCTCGATTGTAAACAGCCCTAACTTGTCTAATATGCCTGCATAGTCAAGCCTCTCCATTCCCTTTATTATTTTTGTTGCCCTTCTCTGCTGATTCCATTTCCAAGATGTCCCTTTGTATATGGGATTCCAAAACTGCACCGCTATTCCAAATGAGGCCTTACCAGTGCCTTGTAAAAGGGGGCATAATGTTTTTTCTCTTGAATCTATTCCCTTCTTTATACAAGACAATATCTTGCTAGCTCTAGCCGTTGCTACCTGGCATTGTTGCTATAGCTAAGTCTGTTATCTACGAGAACCCTCAAATCTTTTTCCAGTCGAGATTCACTTAACAGAGTTATTTATGGTGTAGGTGGCACAAGGATTGTTAAACCCTAAATGCAACACCTTACATTTATCAACATTGAATCTCATCTGCCATACTGCTCCCATTTTGATAATCTATCTAGGTAAGCTTGCAGCAATTGCCCATCATTTGATGGGCCTCATTTACCCAGAGCCGCAAATTGATCTGCAAATAGGCTTCAGTATTTAATACTGGATTTGCACCTTGTGGTAAATCCCAAAAGAGATTTTACTCCACCAGACATTAGCTCTTCTTAAATTTGGAGAGCTAATCTTTTATTAAATACATTGCACCGGTTGCACTGGTGTCTTTTGTGAAACTGGTGCAGCCAGTGCAATTATATAGTTAAACTTGCGCAACCTATTCAGTATTAGTTAGCACAAATTTAACCCCTATTTTTAGCACAGTACATGTGGGTAAATCGGCCCCTAGTTTCCAAAGCTCTGCATAATTTAGTGTCACCAGCAAACACAGAGACCTTGCTCCCAATGCCCCCCTCTAAGTCATTTATAAACAGATTAAACAGAACGGCCCCATCAGAACCCTGAGGCACTCCGCTTAGAACTTTAGCCCACATAGATGTAGCCCCATTGACCAACACTCTCTGTTTGCGATCCAATAACCAATTCTATCCATGTACAAATGTTATTTGTAGGCCAACATCCTCAGTTTATACATTAGTCGCCTATGTGGCACAGTATATCAAAGCTTTAGCAAAATCCAAGTATACTATATCTACTGCTATGCCAGAATCTAAATTCTTACTCACTTCTTCATAAAACAATAAAATTGTCTGTCATGATCTATTTCTCATAAATCCATGCTGACTGTTACTAATAAGACAGTTCTGGAGACAAAGTCAAGGATTTGATCCTGTAACAAAGTTTCCATCACCTTCCCTACCACTGATGTTAGGCTTACAGGTCTATAGTTACCAGGTTGGAAATGACTACCATTTTTGAATATTGGTATTATATTGGCTTTTTTCCAATCCAGTGGCACATCACCAGACAAAAATGAATCTGAAAAGATAAGAACAGTGGTCTAGATAAAACTGAAATAAGCTCTCTTAAGATCCGAGGATGTATTCCACTGGCCCTGGGCTTTATTGATGTTAATTTGTCTTATTGTTTCTCCCCCTATCCTCTGTCAGCCAGAGTGAATGTTCCTCATTTTTACCCTTCAATTATTACAGTTTTTGCTGGATTCTCTAAAGTGAATACAGAGGGGGGAAATGGTTTAGCACATTGCCTTCTCGGCATCCTTTACAACCATCTCACTGAATTTAATTATTTTCTATTTTAGCTAGTTAAATTGCTTTCTTGCATCCTTACTACAGCTTTTATACTCCCTGTATGTCTGTTTGGTTGTCTCCCTTCTTCTCTTTTTTCCACTTTCCTTTTTACCTGAGCAATAAGTCAGGCAGGAGAGGACCTAATTTTTTTACACTTGTTCCTAAAGGTACAAATTTAGAAATGTAATTGTTTAATATCCCTTTAAAAGTGTCCACATCTGCTCAATATCCTTACCTAGGAACAAATTCCCCCAGTTTATGAGCAGAAGTGATTCCTACAACATAACCAGAACATCCCCATACCAGCAGCTTCGCCAACTGCATATGGAATTCATTTCCACATCCTCACTGGCCTTTGGTGGCTTATAACATACCAATAATTTATTTACCCACCTTCTGCTTCCTGTACACAGCTCCATCCATATTGTTTCTGCCTTTCGTCTATCTCATCTTTTAATTTTGGCTTCAATTCTTGTTTAACATACATACATAACCCCCCTCCTTTTCTTTGTGCACTGTCCTTCTTGGCACATTGCACAGTGCCTAAACCAGGAGACCCCACCCTACTTTGCTATAAGTCAAGGAGATCAGGGGTCTCCTAAGTTAAAAGAAAATAATCAAAAGTTATTTACTTTAGGAATTTGAGTTTTGGGGTGCCAGCTTTTAATGAAATCAAAATAGGAAGTAGGAATAATCGTATCTACCTACCATAGAATAAAGATGGGGGTTGATTTTAAGATTTAGTGTTATAACTTTACATAATAACTCCCTAATATCACAGAAAAACATAATGAATTGAATGATTTTTCAGAAAACTAGAGATTCAAGGGAAACAATCTAATTTTAAAGGACAATTTTACTGAAATGAAACGATCTCCCAGGGGAAATAAAGCACAGGCAGGAATGTGTTTAGTGTTCCCTTTCAGACCCTAATAGTGATCTATATAAATCAGCCCTAAATCCTGCATCCTGCTGTGTTTGCTCTCTGCCAATCCAATCAATTTAGAATAGTCATTCCTTTAGATAACAGGAAAACAGACAATCTACTGCTAGATTATTAACCCCTTGATGACAAGGTGGTTTATGGTTTACTGCGAATAATATAGTTCATATAGTTTGTTGATTTGTCAGACTTTACCATCAGTTAAAACCGAGACCAGGAATATTCTGTCCAATCCTCCTCAAGTGGATACCAAATGGATTGTGTAAATTGCTTTTCAAACTGAATCCTGGTTCTCTCTACTCTCTAATAGTCACAAAACTGACTTTCCTTTAACATCAGATCAATGTTTTACACATATTGTAACAGCAGCCACAGCTGCTTAGAGTACTGGAAACAAATATAAGGTAAAGGGAGAGAAAAAGTCCCTAAAGAACCACCACACTATAGCCTGAAATAATATGTAAATAACAAAAATAGCAAAATATCCATAGATGGCATAATCTATCAGATACCAGTTTTCTATCTGTGCGCCTGTCACTATTGTTATGATCCCTCTTTTTTCATTGAGGTATATATAGTTACAGTGTAACAAGTAGGGTTACTGCCTAGTCAGTGAATGTGAGGTGCATGCTGACAGCTAAGTAATGCTCTTCTAATAAGATTCTCTGCATAATTAAATATTCATATCCCCGAGATGAAGTCTGCTGATAACACATCATAATTCAGGTTGGAGGGCACTTAATATTCCCACATCAATAGCATAAAGTAAATCAGTAGATACAATAACATTGATGATCCTTTTTTGTCTTTAAGTGAACTTCCAGATGTGTAGAAGGACTTGGGCTATTTGTATCCAAATATATTATGAACATGTAGAAAAATGACTAGAAAGGACATGTGGATTTTGAAACAAATTCAGTTGGTATTAAAAAAACTTTCAGGAACATGTATGTATCTGCCCATTAATGGAGAGCTATACAATATATGCTTTACATTAACCACATTGCCAAAGAATGGACAGAACATTTATAAAAATGAAACCAGCTACTTATGTGACTTTAGTGATATTAAATTTCCCAGACTGTTTGGGGGGTTCTTAGCAATACAATACATGTTGTCTGAATGTGGATTGTTGGTGTGTGGTCTTTAATAAATTAAGCGTTTTTTGGAGTGCGACCCTGAGTTCCATTTTTGAAGGTGGGATGTCTCTTTAAAGCAAGAATGTGTACGGTACAGTAAAGCGAATGATTTGGTGTAAGGAAGAAAGATCTGACTGTCAATACATTGTTGCTACCTACTGCAGCAACTGTAATATAATTACTATGTCAGTATATCTGTAAATACATCCTGTCGACTGTGAAATAACACTGCACATTATCAATCTATTATATCTCTCTAGGGATAAATAAAGAGGTTACATACAGCTATAACTCTATATAGATTGTTATTTCCGGATGTAGCTACATCAATGTTATTAGTCAGTAGATGCAATAACAGACAATGCAGTAAACAATGAACATACCCTCAGTATACAACATATAGTAACTAGGGATGGCCGTTCGCTGCCAACCCGGATCCCGTTCGCGAATGGCGGATTTTTCCGGATTTTCCGCCTTCCGAACTTCCGATTCGCGGATTTTTCGTATTTTCGAACATTTTCGAAATACGAGTTTTCACGTATTTCAAAATTTTCGAAAATACAGTAAAACATGTATTTTCGCAATTTTTCGAAAATACAAGGATTTCTCTTAATTCCATACAATTTTCGAAAATACGGGAAATCTCGTTTCAAGGGTATTTTTATTTTAACGAATTTTCTAATTTTTTCTCTGATAGTAACGTATAGATAAAGTAAATAATAAATACACACAAATGATTTAATACATTTATTGTTGACTTTGCGATTTTCATGGCTATTGGGAGTACGATTGAGGTTGGTGCGTGCATGGGTGGCCATACAATATCCGATTTTAGTTACCCGACCAAGCGATCCCGCGACATTAGGCCGATCCTGTTGGAACTGGCTTTTTCGCTCTTCTATGCGACCACATGCGAATCCCATTCATTTTGTGATCACATGCCGCATAGAAAATGGGAAAAGTGGTTCCGGCAGGCTTGGTCTATTGTTGCGGGAGCGCCCGGTCAAGTAAATAAAATCAGATATATGTATGGCCACCTTGAGGGCCACTTAACCTGAATCCTGGGTTATACAAGAAGCACCCCTGGCCCAAGAATACAAGAAACTGAATTATCCCTCAGTAAATAGCATGAAAGTCACTATAATCCCATGAAGAAATGGATAAGATAATTGTGTGTCTGGCCTCAGTCACACAGTCTACTGCCTAATACAGAACTATCTGCCTGTCCATCCATCTATCAATCCCACCATTATTTTTACGTTTATTTTTTTCCTATTTCCACCCTCACCTGTTACTAATTTTAGAATTTCCATTCACTGTCTTAATTGCCAACCTTGCTAATTAAATGATTTCTTCTGCAGCGCTGTATGCAACTTTAACACAATGTTAATTGGCAAGGACACAATAATTCAAGTGCAACAAATAAACACCAAATAGTCTCCATCGGGTTACAAAAATCCATTCGATTTTAGGCATTGTACATTAATGGTTCAGCTTCAAAAACTCTTAAGTACTGTATTGTAACAAAGCATTATAATACCGAAGGCAAGTTAAAAAAAAGACCATTCCCTGGCAAATAATTAGTTTAAGACACAGAGCCAAGAAAATCATTTTTCTCTTTCTCCAGCCATAGCATGATATTAAAGTAAAAAGACTCAAGAGAAGTTAAAAATAAAACAATGCAGGTAAGATGCTTTGTTTATTTGCTAGCAGTGTTCTGCTTGATTTCATATTGCTTATGATTAATAGGAACGTCAATATAGCCTATAATGTTTTAATTGCCTGTGTTTGTGCACTGTACTGCTTATGTAATTATGAATTTACAAACCAATGCATTCTCTGTTATCACGATCACTGTAGAGATTGGGAATTTGAAGATTCATTTAAAGATAAACTGGAAAGTGAAAGATTATGTGAATTTGGCTTGAAAAGCTGCATTTACAAGGGAACACACTGTGGTTATCTGGGTGGCTATGTGTGCTGCGAGTTTTAAATCTCAGTAAAATTGCAATGCCAATGAAGGAGATCGTGTAAAAAGAAGTGAAACTACAGGGGCCTGGCACCCTGCAAAACTTTTCACCAGTCCCCACACAACCCCATCACAAACCCCACCCCAAAGGGAACTTAAGTAGCGGAACTCGCAACAGTGGTTTACCCCTTTTTACAAACACAGCACAAATTTGTTAGATAAGTTAATGTAATAAATTTTATAAAGATACCAAGTGCGTCTAATATGTGGGTAGTAATCTTAATTTATAACTTCCCAAAAAACAAGGAACAACCCACTAGACATCTAGATCTGTCTTGAAAACCCAACATTCTTGTGAATCTACTTTTAGTCTGCGTCTACTTTAAAATCAGTAGTTCATTATTCCTTTTGTGCCTTTTTTTTAGATTTGTTTCTATTTATTTTTCAGCACAGCGTTATTTTAGTACATAGATAAATGGAACAAAAAACAAGCCTCCATACCGGTGCACTCCACTATTGCACATTATGACATGGCACGCTCCGAGTCGGTTGCAAAGCTCTGAAGTTACTGAGAGCAATCCTACTCCCCAGGCACTGCATGCTGTGTTGGCACAAGCTGCCGTTCGTTTAGAATGAATAAATGAATCTACCAGTCGATAGAGTTCATCCAGAGCATTGAGAGGCCTCAATAACTGTAACAGGAAGAAAAAGAAAAGCAATTTACATTTTAATGAAATCTCCTACAAAACAATCATCTCTGCTTGGAAATTAAAAAAGGGTGTTAATTGCTGAATTGGCACAAACAGATAAACATGCTTTGGACTATTTGCTAGAATTACTGTTTACACAATGGGGTTCCCTTAACATTAAATTTACATTAATTGGTTCTTTAATGTCTTTCTATTGTTTGAAAATGTTTTATGGTTTGCCATTATATATAAATGACATCTGTGATCTCACACAGATCCACCATTTAGCTGGTCAATACACCTGTGATCTCACCCAGATCCACCATGTAACCTTGTCAATAACGTACTCACAGATTCACCATTACCTTGTCATACCTGTGATCTCACACAGATCCACCATGTACCTTGTCAATACCTGTGATCTCACACAGATCCCCCATGTACCTTTGTCAATAACCTGTGATCTCACACAGATCCACCATGTACCTTGTCAAACCTGTGATCTCACACAGATCCACCATGTACCTTGTCAATAACCTGTGATCTCACACAGATCCACCATGTACCTTGTCAATAACCTGTGATCTCACACAGATCCACCATGTACCTGTCAATAACCTGTGATCTCACACAGATCCACCATGTACCTTGTCAATACACCTGTGATCTCAACGACCACCATTACCTGGTCAATAACCTGTGATCTCACACAGATCCACCATGTACCTTGTCAATAACCTGTGATCTCACACAGATCCACCATGTACCTTGTCAATAACTGTGATCTCACACAGATCCACCATGTACCTTGTCAATAACCTGTGATTCACACAGATCCACCATGTACTCTTGTCAATAACCTGTGATCTCACACAGATCCACCATGTACCTTGTCAATAACCATGATCTCACACAGATCCCCATTTAACCGGTCAATAACCAGTGATACAACAGACCACCATGTACCTTGTCAATAACCAGTGATCTCACACAGATCCACCATGTACCTGGTCAATAACCTGTGATCTCACACAGATCCACACATGTACCTTGTCATAACCTGTGATCTCACACAGATCCACCATGTACCTTGTCAATAACATGATCTCACACAGATCCCACCATTTACCTGGTCATAACCAGTGATATCACACGATCCACCATGTACCTTGTCAATAACCAGTGATCTCACACAGATCCACCATGTACCTGGCAATAACACCTGTGATCTCACACAGATCCACCATTTACCTTGTCAATAACCTTGATCTCACACGATCCACCATGTACTTGTCAATAGCCTGTGATCTTACAAAGATCCACCATGTACCTTGTCAATAACCTGTGATCTCCCACAGATCCACCATGTACCTTGTCAATAGCCTGTGATCTAACAAAATCCCACCATGTACCTTGTCATAAACCTGTGATCTCAACAGATCCACCATGTACCTTGTCATAGCCTGTGATCTCACACAGATCCACCATGTACCTGTCAATAATCTGTGATCTCACACAGATCCACCATTTACCTGGTCAATAACCTGTGATCTCACACAGATCCACCATGTACCTTGTCAATAACCTGTGATCTCACACAGATCCACCATGTACCTTGTCTAAACCTGTGATCTCACACAGATCCACCATGTACCTTGTCAATAACCTGTGATCTCACACAGATCCACCATGTACCTTGTCAATAACCTGTGATCTCACACAGATCCACCATGTACCTTGTCAATAACCTGTGATCTACACAGATCACCATGTACCTTGTCAATAACCTGTGATCTCACACAGATCCACCATGTACCTGGTCAATAACCTGTGATCTCACACAAGATCCACCATGTACCTTGTCAATAACCTGATCTCACACAGATCCACCATTATACGGTCAATAACCTGTGATCTCACACAGATCCACCATGTACCATGTCAATACCGTGATCTCACACAGATCCACCATGTACCTTGTCAATAACTGTGATCTCACAACAGATCCACCATTTACCTGGTCATAACCTGTGATCTCACACAGATCCACCATGTACCTTTGTCAATAACCTGTGATCTCAACAGATCCACCATGTACTTGTCAATAACCTGTGATCTCACACAGATCCACCATGTACCTTGTCAATAACCAGTGATCTCACACAGATCCCACTTTACCTGGTCAATAACCAGTGATATCACACAGATCCACCATTTACTGGTCAATAACCAGTGATATCACACAGATCCACCATTTTAGCTGGTCAATAACCTGTGATCTCACACAGATCACCATGTACCTTGTCTAAACCTGTGATTTCACACAGATCCACCTGTACCTTGTCAATAGCCTGTGATCTTACAAAGATCCACCATGTACCTTGTCAATAACCCTGATCTCACACAGATCCACCATGTACCTTGTCAATAATCTGTGATCTCACACAATCCACCATTACCTGGTCATACCTGTGATCACAGTCACCAGTACTGCATACTGTGATCTACACAGATCCACCATGTTACCTTGTCAATAACCTTGATCTCACACAGATCCACCATGTACCTGGTCAATAACCTGTGATCTCACACAGATCCCCATGTACCTGTCCATAACTGTGATCTCACACAGATCCACCATGTACCTTGTCATAATCTGTGATCTCACACAGATCCACCATTACCTGGTCAATAACCTGTGATCTCACACAGATCCACCATGTACCTTGTCAATAACCTGGTGATCTCACACAGATCCACCAATGCCGCAATGATTTACCTTGTCAATGATGCCGCTTTAGAGGTGGAAATTTGGAGGATGATTTGTCTTATCCAAGTAGAAGGCTCTAGAAAGGACACACAAATGCTAATAATAATTACAAAAAAATAAAGAAACATTAATTTGACTGAAACAAGCTGTAGTCATTTTACATAATAGTTAAAACATAAAACTTTCAGTGTTTAGCCTGTATGAATGGGTGATGTGGCTGACATTAATCTGGCGATGTTAGTTTATTGACAATTCAAGCGAAAAGAGATAAATTAGGGCTGTCTGCCAATTGTTGGAAAAGGCCATGGCCCATGGTGGTAGTAAGGACTAAATAGGGCACCCAACAGGCATAACTTTTGTGACATGACTTAAGTTTATCAAAGAAAACTAGGCAATCGCCTCTGAAGAAGTGTGTTCTGAAAAACTCTTCTTACATGGCAAATTGATTTCTGTGAGCAGCTGAATATAGAAATCAGGAAGCTCCTTGTACATGAATCTGGTGGGACATGGTCCCCTTCTGTCACTGAATGATGCATTGAAGTAAAAAACTGCACCCAAGTCCATTGGGGACACAGGTGGGAACAAAGCTACTGAGATCACAACTTGCTGTAAATGACATTTTCATAGGTTCGTGCTGACTGTACCATGGCTTACTATCAGTTTTTATAGCATAAGTAATCATTCATTATATAATAGCATGTTTTTTTTACTGCCCCTACACACATCTATAGCTAGGGAAATACAGAGGAAAATAGTAAAATAATTTTTTTTCAATTAGTCAAAGCCAACCATGGTGTGTATAGCTTATTTGTACTTCAAAATGAAAGAACACAATGGATGTAAAATAAAGAGGGTGCAACATTAACAAATTCACTACATATACAGTATACATGTGTTTAGTCCATCCTACTATTAGAGGTCACATGACTTCCAAGAACTGTGTAAGAGTACTGTAAATGGGAATCATATATGTTGATATCTAGTTCAGTTGAGGTTATTTTTCCACCATTCCCAGGTTTTCCCTTTCAAATCAATGTCTATAATGTGATTTGTTTCCTTAGACATTACCTCCTAGCAGTTGTATAGGATTATTTACGTTTATTACACAGGCTTAGAATGAAAAAATAGGCTTAAGGGGGAAATGTACATTTCTTCTTGGCTACAAGATCTCAGGTGTGCAGCTCTCTCTATAATGGTGCCTGTAAACTCAAAATACTGGCGGTTATAGTTTTCCCAACTATTTTACATGTGTGTGGTTAATTGTGTGGTGTTGTGTCTGATTTTTATCAGACATGCGGGAAAATATTCCTAAAGCTGAAAAGATTGTACAACAGAGATTGTTGTACCCTCCAGATGATTGCAACTTCAACACCCAGAATTCCTGGCTGCAGTAGCCAGGAATCCCTGTACAATATTGGATCATATGAAGGTCTCGTTGGTGTATGGACACAAATTTATTTAAGGGCTGGGTCACATAGGGATTTTTACCCTATTCAGTTTTTTACACCAACATTAACTTTAAAGTCATGTTCCCTCTCAAATGAAAAGTTATATATAGGTAAATCACCCCCCCAAACTCCAAAATGACATTAATTAGAGAAGAGAACTGTATTATCCCATGTTATCCAACTAAATGTTATTCTCCCCCTTGCCTTGCCCCTCAAAAGATCCCACCTTATCTCCAAGCTCTTTTAATTCTTGCACATGCTCAGATGAGGCACTAGGGGAACAACATTAATCATTCCTGTGATGTCAACTGTCACATTCATTACTGACAGCTGTTAACTGGGAGAACCAGAAGAAGAAATAATAAACAAACATTAAGCAGCATTTCAGGGTAATGATGCATCTCTCCGGTTTGTAACTATTGCACGATTTAGGGCTTGGGAAAGATTAACCTATATATATAGTATGCCTTAATACCAGTGTTAAGTGAGATGATAATGACACTGCTTTGCAAAGCATTATATTAGATGTAACCTAATCTTTTCTGTCGGGTGAAGTGAGGATACTGGTAATTTTATTAGTTTTATGGTCCAGGTAGAATAGCTGCTACAGAATGTGGCCAGCTTTATTAAACATCTAAACCTACACTGTTTAGTTACTTATGTACATATGTAGACAATTTAAACAGTTTAACTTGCCAGGACTTGGTTGCAATGTGCACTAAATTTTTTACGTTAGAGACACAGGTCCAAAATGAGTTTAATAGTTAATAAACAAATGGAATTTTTGGATGAGCATGAAAGATTTATAGTGAAATTACTTTTCTGATGTCCTTTTAACTTTTATTCTGAAACACAAGGATCTGGCTTAATGTTTATTAAAAACGTAATGAAGAGAAGTGCTGTACATTCAGTTAGTTATACCAGTGTATACTATAGTATTTAGAGGACACATAAATGAATACATGTCATACATAGAGTGACATTCTTTTTCTCTTTTCCACAGTCACTGGGTTTGGGGGGGAGGGTACTGTCAAATCTCACTGAGGTAGATAGCACAGGGGTGTATATGGGTAGTGATTATCTGATTAAAAACCCATAGCTTTCTACAATTTTTTATTTCCATTTTTATTAATACTCATGAATGAACCACTCGTAGGTGTCCAATTTACTATAAAGGCACTTACTCTACATTCTACCTTTTTTACTATGCAGGTCGGCCAGCCAATAGGCAGAAGCACTCTGCAAATGCATCCTCCCATAGGCAGTGAATTCCCTGGTCTTGCTGGCAGTGGGGAGGAAGATGGGACATAGCTGACTGCAGAGCTGTACTTTAGGAATTGGTTTCTTTCTTGTTATCTAGTCTAATCTGTCTAATGTAATTACAGTGTGAGGACCTAGCATTTGTACTGTAGTTTCCCACCCTGGGTACTCAAATGGAGGGGTTGGTTTTGGAATTTAGTTCCCCTTTAAGCTAAATGACTTTAAAGTGGGCTTATGAAACCGATGGGTGCAATGTTTGCCCATGCTTTTAATCTGAAGCAACCAATAAGATGTTAGGTTTTTTACTGGTCTGTAACAGTTAGAAAACTTTTAGCAATGTCTGATTGATTGCTGAATGTCTGATTGGTTGCTGCAGATTAAAAGCACTGGCAAACTTTTGCACCTTGATACATAAGCCCCAACATTTAACTTTAGAGACCCAAGATTTTTCCTTCTCCAGGCAAAAAGCCTGGCCTTTCTGTTAGAAGCAAATGTATTTTGATATTTTACAACATGACAAACTGTAGACAGCATATGCATCTTCTAAACCACTTCACTTATACTAAGGCTTGCTTTGCTAATTAATCAATTTTAAGAGATGTCCTTAATGGAAATACTGGCTACCTGCCAGAACCAAACAGTATACAGAGAGCAAAACTTAAGTCTTCGTGGCTTTCCTGAATACTAAAAAGCAACTTGTTTATCTAAACACAAAGAATTCAATGAATCTGAATGAATGAAGAAAATGAATAACACAACTATCTACATAGAAACTACTGAAACACAAACATTCATAACCATATTGCTAATTAAGGGCTCTTTCTGGTGTCTAAAAAATATTAACAAGCAACATGTCTAAAACTTTTTCTTTGGTTAGAAGTTTATGTTTTCCTTGACAAAAATGTGGAGCTTCCATGTTAACTCAATGTACAGACGCTTCCATTAAATATTGGGGAAAATTCAATAGAATGGAATTTAGGATAAATTGAGCATATACCCATGTGTGAAATATTCCCCAATGGGGCCTGTGTGACAGAACAAAAAGTGTCAAAGGGCCTGACCCACATAGAAGATGCAATTTAACCTGCAAAGGAATGGATTTAAGGGGGAGAAGAATGTCAGGCGAATGAAGAGGAGAAAATAACCTACCGATTGATAAACAAGGGCAGAAAGTTAATAAGGCTGAAATATTCAATATCTACTTGCATGTACCAGCTCTAAAGGATTCTACTAAAGCCAAACCAAAGTCAAAGGATCTGATGGCCCCTAGGACAGGGAAAACTATTGTACAATCTATTTAAAGGATCGAACAAAGTCAGATGGCCACTAGGACAGGGTAAATATCATAAAACCTATTTAATTTATTTTCTCAAAAAAATAGCATTGCATAGTAGAAAGGAGCATGTTCTGTCAAAGAAAATATTAGTACATGTTTGCAAACCAATGACTTTCAACATTTATTTTATTTTGTGTATCTGTTTTCCGTTTTTACTTTATACTGCTAATGCTTTCTAAACAAATAACTTTTATTACAAACTAGAAGTTAAAGGAAAATGCTCAAGGAGCATTTGTTTTCAGGATGTGTAAACGTCATCAACCTACCGTAGCTTCTGATTGTACTGTTTTTGACTTTTCCAGTGAGGCAGCATTAACATGGGACTGAAATTCTTCAATGGAAACATTGTCCTTGTAGTAATAACCATCCATACTCTCCAAGGCTGAAAATGAGAAGGATATTGTATAAATATTCCCTGTTTGCTTAAACGATGCTTCCTTTAATATTTGAGTTTAGGAATTAAGCTACAACAAGGTGAAACTTTGATTTTTAAAAGATACCGTTTAAACAATTACTACGATTAGATAATAACAATTTGATGGTACTAATGTGCTGTATGTATGGGTATAATCCAAAAGCATTGCCATACCCTTAGATGGCTGTATGATTGGTGCAGCGATCCATGAATTGCTGGTGCAGGAAACCGCCAAATTAGCAATCAATGGATAATACTCTTACTCAAATGTAAAGTGACTGGGGGCCTACTATTTACTAAAAACCCGTTATCTTTATCGTAAATAACCGTCTCGGGTAATATCGTAAAAAACAACACAAACCGATAAAAAGAAAGGGCCTAGGCGGGACCGCAAGAGGAGTGTAAGACTACACAAAGCACAAAGAAGGGGGCGGCCTTGTGAAATGAGGTCATTACACAATGCGCTCTACACTGGCGTGGATTTTACCGGATACACACAGTTCGTTATGGTAAATAAAATCACGAAAGCGCGCGGTCGGCCAGGGCAAGAGGGACCAAGGGGCAAAAAAAAAAAACAAAAAACCCACCTTATTTTTATCCGATCCTCCTGTATTTAACGATATCGTAAAACTGTCGTTATCTGGTAAAAACGGTTCCGTTATCGTAAAACCCCGGTCGTTATTTTACTATAACGATCGGTATTTTACGATAACGATACCGATCTTTATAAATAGGGCCCCTGGTGCATTGCCCTAACCCTCCTCTAAAACCATGCCAGCAAAAGCTTGTCTGGCCTGTAATATCCAAAAATTCTTTAAGTATACCAATAGGCAGATAAAATGTTATCTCATCCATACAATCCAGCATGGGCACTCCAGATAAAAGCTGTATATTAACATTCAATATAGTTGAACGTAATTTATTAGATATTTGCACCATGATAAAACCAAGGTCCCTGACGTGTTTGGGCTACTCGCTCTTAGTCATAGGGATTCCTGATTGTAGGCATCCCACCCCTTCCCTCTATTCTGGGTGGTCTCCACACTCCCAGCGAGAGCATCCCAGACTCCAGTCTCCTCCATGGTCATGCCCTTTAACGGCCAAGCCCTGGAACACAAGCCCCGCCCCCTAAGTGACATAATCAGACACCACGCCTCCTCATTACGCCCCCTTTCCCACCTGCCCGCGGAACCATGAAACGAAAGGGTGGGATGTCTGTGATTGAAATGTGATCAGAAGTTTGAATGAAACTGAACCACCGAGATGATGCTGCCACTCATGGGTTCATTATACAATTTATGACCAATGTATATAATCATTGGTAATAATTTACCAATGTATGCCATTTGCAAAAATGTAGTGTAAATTAAATACAAATTCTCAGAAATACTGTAAAGAGAATGTAAAAAGTACTATAGTAAACTATAGTGTTTACAGTCTAAAGTGTGCAGCCCAGTCTAAAATACTCTTTTTTTATCTGCATGCAACCACATAAATTGTGGACAACACACAGGAGTTTGTGAGCTACCACTTCTGAAAGCATGTTGGACAAGTGTTCCTTGTTGTAATTGGATAATTAATGGGTCAACCAGTGGAAATGACTGTAAAGGTAATCTAATTCTGTAAGCGCATACGTTAATACAAAAGCTACTGTCCTTCTATGATTGTTGTAATTATAGATTTAAATTTGTACCAATTTTATTTAAAGGTCATGTTCACCGCCAAAACTAAAATTGAACCCACTACTGACCCCATTGTGTAGTAAAAAACAAAAACATCGCTGCTCCTTATGGTTCTACTCCTCCAATGTCTTTTCAAAGTCCAGGAAAGTGAAGAGTAAATGCTGTCAGTGAGTCATCCGGTCCCTGTTTCTTCCTCAACCTCAGTAAGGACTGAGGCATGCCCAGGGGAGCCTTTTCCCCCCCTTCCTCCCACCATCCGGATCCATCCTCTGAAGCCGTGGCACCTAACGTGAAACCCTTTGGACATAAGGTACCTTCTACCCACCCCCAAATGCCAAAATATTTCTTCAAAAAATTATTAGATTGATACTTACCCCCCTTCTCTCCTGTGCATCTCCATTGGAAGCAGCCGCATATGTGATTGGCTGTCTCTCATCCAATCACAGGTGGTTGCCAGTCCGGCCTGTTTGCGACTCCTCTAAACAGGCAGCCGGGAGGAGATGCCGCAGAGTGTGAAAAAAAAAAAAAAAATAACTGTAATACGACTATATTAAAATGAGCGGTTGGGGGTGGCAGGGGGTACCTACCTTATGGAGAAAGATCATTTTCAGGGTGGACATGCCCTTTAAGGGATTTAATTTCCTGTTTTTGTTACTCTATTGGGCAATTTATCCAGCGGCGCTGGAGTATTAGGAGTTAAAGTCACGCTCAGCGGTTCACTACACCGCTGATAGCCGAAGTTAAATTCACACTGTGGGTAAATCAATATTAGGATTTCCCCACCTGTGCAAACGCGATATTGAATCTCATTTGTAAAATTTATGTCTTCAAGAACTAAACTTCAAGTCCAGTTGATCTAACTCTAAATAGAGGTAATGGAAGTTTTATTAAATACAAAAATGTACTTGATGGATTCAGTTAGAAAACGAGGAAAAAACAATACGTTCAGAATAATTTAAAATGAAAGCCCTGCTGTTCCTTATTACGTCTAAAATTCCCTTTTGTTTTTTAACACCAGGGGACATCATTTTCTTCCTGAATTGATTGCAAACCGCACTAGAAATAAAAGTAAATATTTGGGAATTAAATTACTTAACTAACAATATTACTTGGCTGGGGGAGAATATTTAGTACAGTATCAGGAGTTGTTGTCTTTGAAGCAGGGGAGCCAGGCCAAAAGGACTGGGACTTTTGGCCTGGGAAAATGTGGCCCTTTTATGGTAGATGGCAACTTTTTGACCATGCCCACTTTGCAAAGGTCACACTTTGTTTATGTTATGCCCATTGTTAGGCCTACTATTGCCATTTTACATGGTTTCCTGCAAGTGTTGATGTGGTTAACTAACAGACTAATTAACTCGAGAGCTGACTTAACACTGGCTATGATCTGAAGGGCTGGTGACACTGGCTAATGATCTGAGGGCTGAAAACACTGGGTAATGATCTGGAGGGCTGAAAACACTGGCTTATATGATCTAAAGGGGTGAAAACATTGGCTATTGATCTGGAGGGCTAACAATGGCTAATGATCTGGAGGCTTACAACACTAAGTAATGTTCTGGAGGGCTGATAACACTGGCTATTATCTGGGGGCTTACAACACCGAGTAATTATCCGGAGGGCTTACAACACTGGGTAATGATCTTGAGGGCTGATAACATTGACTTTTTATCTGGATGCCTGACATAACACTGGCTAATGATCTGGAGGGCTGACGTAACACGGCTTATGAACTGGAGGGCTGATACTGAGTAATGATCTGAGTAATGAGGGCTGAAAACACTGGCTAATGATCTGGAGGGTTAACACCGGGTAATGATCTAGAGGGCTGATAACACTAGCTAATTATCTGGAGGGCTGATAACACTGGCTAATTGTCTGGAGGGATGATAATACTGGCTAATGATCTGAGAGCTGATGTAAAACTGCCCAATGAACTAGAGGGATGATTAACACTGGCTAATGAATAAAGGGCTGACGTAACACTGGTTAATTAAAGAGAGGGCTGACTTAATATATGTGATTGTATAATTGAGACCCCCAATATTGCTCTACTTTCAGCTTCCTTCAGTGTTCTCCCCAGACTACAAAGAGTAATCTGCTAAACTTTAGGCACTGCTGTGCTGCTTCAATTAATCTGACAATCTGGGCAGGATTAAGAGCCTGATTGGTCCGAAACGCGTCAAGCGGCTATTTTGAAATAAATATTTCTTCAACAGAACTGTGTCCGTATGTATTGTGTTCCATTTTACATGCGGCAGAATCTTTAACTTACCTGGAGTTTGAAGGGCGCCAAGAGCAGAACAATATAGGCAGTCTCATAGATAAGTGCGTGCTACCCCCCTCCCCCCAATCACTTTTAGCATGTCAGCCAAGGCAGGCAGCACATAGTTGCTTAAAACTATCAGGGAGATTCAATAAAAGTTCTTATAGTTAAAAATGGTGCTAATTTTGCCCCAGCGTTCAATGTTAAACAAGATCTGATTGGTTGGGCAAAATTAGCACTATTTTTAGCGATAAGAACTTTTATTGAATCTCCCTGTATGTGTCTCCAAAACCTTTGCCCCTCAGCCAACTGGGCCAGTCCTCCCCTGCTTCGAAGTTTGATATTTTAGCATACATTTATGCATTGGTGCAAACAATTTAACAGCCACATCGCTTTGGTTGATCCAAAGACAATTGGGCTCTCATCATCGAGGGCGCGGGACAAACCAATTTAATATCGTGGGTAAACTTTTATCAAGCCAATATCACCAGGCCAATTGGAACATTCAGCCAATATATTGCTACATGTATGGCCTTCCTGACTCCCATTGGAATAAATAGATTTTGACGGGTCAAACAGGGGAACATTTTTGGTAAAACCCCACATTTTCAGTACAGAATTCAAATACTAAAAATACTGTAGTGTCTTCAGAATTTAAACAGAAATGAAAATGCATTGCAATTCCAACAAAGATGCCGGGTTTAATTGCATGTCGTAAAATTCAGATTTAATGTGGTATGGTAAAATAATCGTATAGTTGTTTAAAAAATATTGTGAGATATTTTTAATATCTAAAATAAAACATTCTGGCTATTAACCCTTATTCTGCTCTTTTTATAAATGTCATGAAAAGACAATGAATGATATGCAATGTAACCTTGCATGCTAAAGGAAATATGATTAAAACAGAAGCAGCACCCCAGTAGATGGTTTTATTGTTCTCTTATACTACTGTTCAATATGGCTTTGGAACGAAAACACTGAAATACTTGTGATCCCCATTATGACTGGGTTACCAGTCAGAGAAGCTATCCTGGTTAATTGGCAACCATTTATTGTTCATATCCATTAGAGCAAAAGAGGTTATAATAGATATAACAAAAAATACTGGGAAGCCAGATCTCTCTTCATCAAATAAACATGAAGTTTTTTGAGAACACAGCACCACAAGTTTTATACTCATGTGTTTGGTCTTGATTAGGGATGGCCGTTCGCAGATCCGAACCCGGATCCGCCGCCGATTTACCTCGTTTGCGAACGGCGGATTATTCTGGATTTTCCGCCTTCCGAACTTCCGATTCGCAGATTTTTCGTATTTTCGAAAATTTTCGAAAATACAAAAAAACATGTATTTTCGCAAATTTTCGAAAATACAAGGATTTCTCTTAATTCCATACATCCTCGTATTTTCGAAAATTTTCGAAATTACAGGATTACTTGTATTTTCGAAAATACATATTTTCGAAAAATACATAAAACTCTTAATTTCGAAAATTCCCGAAAATACGTGAAACTCGTAATTTCGAAAATTTTCGAAAATACGGGAATCTCGTTATTTCAAGGGTATTTTTAATTTTAACACGGGTCCGCTCGCGGATTTTCGAAATTTTCGAGCGGACCGATTTTGTGAAGTTCGGACATCTCTGGTCTTGATATGCCTGAAGCACCTGAGATCTCTCTCCCAATATTTTTGAAGAGTGTTGGATCATTGTTTAATCTTTTGTAAAGTTTTTGATTTTAACTTTTAAATGTAACTCAAGTTTTGATTACTTGCATATGACATACCAGAGACAATGTGATTGTCAAAAAAAAAACCAAGGTGCCGGTTTTGACACCAATAACTCAAGACTTTCTATAGTAATAAATGCCTACTTTTATTGAAATGGAATGATGCTAATGCTTCTTCATACACAAATGTTAACAATTAGCTATTTATGGTAAAAAATACTTTCAAGTTAAATGTCACATGAATAAAAAACATTACTAGTTGTTTTGTTTGATAAAATTGACCCTTATCTTCAGTTAAAATATCCAACATTCATGTGGAATGTTTCCAGTCCTTAAGTGCTTCGTGCACTGTTTCCAGTGTCAATGTCCTTCAAAAAAAGCCAAGGACTTTTAAAGTTCTTTTTTAGCTTGTGTTAGAAGAATACTATCTTATAAATATCAATTTCTCATTTTACTAGTGCAGGTTATAGACTAAGATTTATCTATTTATCTGTGTGAGCATCAAATTCTACCGGACGCTCTTGAATCATCTTCTGCATTCAAGAGGTAAATTCTTAGTCTCTTATTCAGTGGACTTGTTTTATGGTTCTCCATCAGCTGGCGGTGGCTGGCACAACTTGTACAATCTAGAGAAATCACACATGAATCATGTAAATAAAAATTAAAAGAACATATAGGACCTAACTAATATTAAAGGGACACTATACTGAAAAAATACTTAATCTATAATTGAATACGTGTAAGTAGTACTTACTCTGATTTGTGTGTGTTGCTGCATGCCTTCTATCCAGCACACATTTTGTTTAGGAGCAGTATCCCCCCTCCCTCTTTTAACCACTCGCCTTCCACCCGACCTGACTTCTTTCCCCACAAATCAACTGTCAACCTGCACACAGCATACAGCATTCCAACTGTCAAAACTCTGTCACCATTCCAGCTACAGTATAACTACTCACAGAAGAATAGTTTTTGAGAGCAAGGAACTTGATTGACAGCTAATATATAATATATTTATATAGATATTTAGATATCTAAAGAAATAGGGGGCATATACAACAAATGATAAAGTGGTGGTTGGGAAGAATTATAGTTTCCAGTTTTGGTCAATTTAAAATAACCTATTTTTCTGTATAGATGCCCTTTATGATATTAAAGAGAAACTATTATGCTAGAATAAATTAATGATCCCCAGTCCCCAGTGAGTATAATTTGGGGAGGTGTGAACACTGGGATATCTAATGTGAAAGTATAAGAATGAAGACAATCTACATATTTTGTCAATTTAATTGAATTATATGTGACTTATGGGAGTTTAATAATACCTCAAACAAAATATGGCTGAGGTGTATATTCTTTTAAAGCAAATCCTTTATTTAAATCACAAAAACAATGTTTCAGGGATCTCATTGTCCCTTTCATCAGTGAAAGGGACAATGTGATCCCTGACATATTTTGCTTGTGCCATAGCTACAAGTCCCTGGTAGAGGACTGACTGTGGTAGCACATTTGGATACACTGGCTAATAGCCATAGAGAGTGCCTGGGCCCAAAACCCATATGTGGAAAAATGTAATATCTCCCCTCAGTGCTCCTCTTCCTTCTGAGTTCTCACAATTCAGTATTCTCTGAGCATGAAGTACTGCATCATGGAAACCCGGAAGGTAAGGAGCGTGGTAACACCTCTATTTAAAAGGCATTCATTTTTGCTCTACCGAGTAAACAATGTATGGGTTTTCATCAATCTGCCCTAATATTACATCTTACATTACATATTACATTTTACCCCATACATTACATCTCCTTGTCTTAAGGCTTCTTCAATTAGAGGTTCAAACTTTATCCCATGTTCTTATTCTGCAGCAACCATTTAAATGTTATCAAATTTTTTCTAACTGTAGCAACCAGTAAAAGCTATCATCTGATTTGTTGAGGCAAATTAACAGCACAGGCAAATTGACCTCTTATCGAACAGGCCTGTATCTTTTTACATATGTAACTGTGAATTATTTACATTTCTCTGTAAAGAAATATGAAAATGTATAGTTATTAAAGTACATTATAGCACACATGTCCCAGTATAATACGGCTCCCATTATAATTGCTATTTATTTATAGTCTGCAAAACCCCATGGTTGTCTGAACTGGCTTTAACCAAAGACTCATTTGATGCAATGACTTTTGTACAGCTCCACAACTGCAATGCTTCACTTAAGGCGGCCATACTCTTTAGCGATATTAGGTGTAAATCCCGTCAGCCCACAACGGATTTACCTAAAATTGCTAATGTGTAGGGGCCAAATCCGACCAACCTCCGTGGTCGGCATTTCGTTCGGTCAGGAAAGACGGAAATTTTTGCATGTCGGCATCCTGTGTATGGCTACATGGCTGACTGATCCCCATACCGCTTATGGGCAATCAGTTGGTTCCATGTGTGTGGTTCCCTTTCGTAATGTGCCGACAGATACCAATGTGATCTGTCAGGACATTGCAATGGAAATCGCACGTGTATGGCCCACCTTACAAATTAAAACCACATATTTAATAACAGAAAAACCGAGGCAACAGGATCCAAAAATCTAATTAAACTAACTAAAAATTTTTTATAAAATATTTTCTTTGGAATTACTGATTAGAAATAATGGATTTAAAAATCGCATGATCTGATTGTACTATTAATCATGAAATTGACTATACACAATTCCCAAACAGTGAAAATCTTGGGCTTTCGGACTATCGAATATAACATTCTTTACTCATAATTAAAGTAACAAGCAACCAGATTGCATAAAAATAATGTTAATGCTAACATGGTGACTATTAAACAAATTAAAGGACAAAAATATTAAAAAGGGACTTCAACAATTTCCTTACTTGTAGTCCAGCAACCTATTGCCTTCTATAAACCATGGTACATGTCAGGGAACAAGGAAACTTACCCACGATCGTGTTCCAGCGCTGGCATACTGGAGCTTGCACTGTACACGCATACTTTGTTGTAGATACCCTTTAAAAATGTTTGTTACATTACAAGCTCCTACGCATTTTACAGCGCAATTCTATCAGCATTTTTCCCCCCAGTTTATGGCAAAAAGATATATAGCAGAAAACAGTATGTAAAGTAAATAGTAGATGTCTAATTTGCCTTTATAACAATGTCTGTGTATCAAAAGGAAAAGGAAAGATAAGGGAAGAAATTTCCTTCTGGCTGTTTTATATCAGCAAGGAATATTTCTCTGCCACATATGAAATGCGTTGAAAACTGATGTTTGAAAGATGGTTTTGTTTTTTCACTGTCGGAAAACCTCAGTGGAGCAGAAATCACCTAATCTCTGTTCTGCTGTTGGACATTCTATGTATTAGAAGAAGGGTCCTGCTACAATTCCTGCTGTTTTATGACATTGTTTGTTTGCCAAGGAAAGTTTTAGATGAAGCATGCTCACTACACACAGTAGGAAATGCTGTGATAAGTAGAATTACACAAGATACAAAAAAATCAATAATCAGTGATCTGGATTTTTAGGGTAAGTATTAGCATTTTAACATGAGAACCATTATGGGAGATGTACCAAGAGACAATTCAGAAATAATAGTTAAAGTCACACTAACCCATTTGCAGTGATGTACCGAGGGTTGGCAAGCTTTAATACTACATAGCAAGACAGACAATGCAGCCCCCACTGCAGATCTTTTTGTGACCACCTGCCACACATCCCCTTCCCAACACCCCCATCTCTCCTCCCTGTACACTCATGGGAAGGCAGGGCCCCGCTGGGGGGTGGAGGACCCTCCAGCGGGGGCCACTGAGAAGTGCCTTTTGGGCTTAGGCGGCCTGCAGCTCAAACCGGACCCCCCTCCCCTGGCCCTTGGAAGGGCCTTTGCGAACTTAGAAGTTCCCTTGCAGCCCTTGGAAGGCCCTTTTAGGGCTTAAGTGGTCCCACAGCTCGAACCGGGCCCCCCCCCTGGCACTTATAAGAGCCCTTGCGGCACTGACAAGTGCTCTTGTGGCCGCGCCTTATACCCCAAGACCCTTTGGGGTTAAGGGTCCCACACCTCGTACTCGTACTGAAAAGTGCCTTTGTTGGGGTCCTGCAGCTCGAAACAGGACCCCCTGTTGGTTCTTACGAGAAACTTTAAGCGCATCTTCTTTCTTCCATCTGGTGACACCAGCTATGTTGAAGTGGCCAACCACGGGAAGTGTCCCGGCGGCTGCCAGGGCACCCCGGCGCTGGCTACTTCAACGTAGCCTATGTCTTTGCCGTCTTGATCCGGTCTTCTTTCTTCACAGCCAGCGCTGTGCTTCAACAGAGCCAATGTTGCTGGCCTATTCTTTCCTTTCCCATCAACTGCAATGACTTATTTTCAATGCTTGCGATCACATGGTTATACTGTAACCAATCCTATTTCTGAAATAGGATTGGTTACTGTATAACCATGTTTCCAAGGGCCGCAATGGGCACTTCCAAGCAGGGCCGCATCTGTAATGAGGCTCACTGAGTCATGTGACTCAGGCGGCACTCTGCCAAAGGCGGAAATTTAAAACACACATACACAAAAAACATTTCATTGTACTACTACTAAGCGCTCGCTGGCGCGATCGGCGCAAGAAGGCATGCTTTTGCTTAGGGAAGGAAGCAAGTGAAGCACGGTGCACGCACCTTCCTGTGTCCTGTCATGACTCACTGTCATTGTTGTCTGGCGGCTGGCCTTACTCTCGCGCCCGGCTGCTGCTGCTGTAACCGACGCGAGGCTTGGTAGGCGGCCCCGGCGTCAGGTAGGTGGAGTCCGGGGACTAGACGTCCGAGTGACCGAGTCACCGCGTGGTCATCAAGGGTAACAGCACTGCAGTGTCAGTGCACAGGCGCCGCGCTGCCCGCGCAACTTCCGGAATTTGCGCGCCGGCGATGGACTTTTCGCGCGGCTAAACTGTGGAGGGAGTGGCCAGCCCAGGCAGCACTGCACTGAGAAGAGAAGAAGATTGTGTCTGTTGGGGGAAACTTGTGGAGCCGGAGGCGGGAGGCCAGAGCCGAGCAGTCACTGTGGCAGAACGAGCAGTTGCAGACCGACCACCACCACCTTAAGCTGCCTGCAAGCTGCAACTGTCTGTAAGTACTGTCTGTAAGTACTGTCTGTAAGTACTGTCTGTAAGTACAGTCTGTAAAAAATGACTATCTATGGTCACTGTATAACGGTCTGTGACTGTCTATGATGTGTGTCACACAGCTCAAAGCAGGACATCCAGCCTGGGGGGGAGGGGGGGGGATTAGGCCGTTAGGGGGCTGACAGTCAGTCGCTGACTGGATTCAGTGGCCTCAGCCCAGCCCTCATGGCCTGCAATGTAACCTACCTGCTGGATTCTTTATCATGGGGGGGGGGGCTGGATTCATTGGCCTAACCTCCCTGTCCCTGTTGACTGGGGTCTTGTCATGGGGGGGGGGCTGGCCTGGCTAGATTAAGTGGCCTGTAAGCAACTGTAAAATGTTAGCCACGCCCACCGACAAAGCCACGCCCACCGACATAGCCACGCCCACTTAAATTTGGCGGCGGCGGATCGAAGGCGGCATTCTAGAGTTTGCCTCAGGCAGCAAAAACCCTAGAAGTGCCCCTGCTTCCAAGGGCCAGGGAAGAGGGGTCCTGGTTTGAGCTGCGGGACCCCCTAAGCCCCCCCAGCGGGCCCCTCCCCGCGAGATGTGCGGGTGAGGCCGGGGTGGGTGTACACCCAGCTGTGCCCCTCTGGCGAATGTGACCACATGTGGCGGGCTTGGCTTACACCCCTGCCCTCTCTGGCGGTGATCTCGGCCGAGGTTAACGCCAGAGCTCAGTTACCGCTGCTTTATAAATAGAAGCGAGCGGTAACTGATGCAAAGTTATCGCTGTAACTTTCCGCCATTTTATAAATCGCGGTAATTCCGATTTTGCCAAAAATGGCAGGAAAAACAGCGTCGGAAAGTTACCGACCCTTTATAAATATGCCCCTAAGTGTTTAGAAGATTTTTGTGATTTATTAAGAGCCAGTACATCCGATTACAGATACTGATAATTAGAATGTATTTCTCCTTTAAGGCACAATAAACATGATGTATAATTTTATGTAATATGTTGGATATAATTTTACCTTGGAGCTGCAGGAGGAGTTCTGTCTCTTACTCCAAGATTCTTGGCAGTATTCTGAACCCTTGCACCCTGCAACAGAGTAAGAATAAAGAGTCACAGTGAGATATTGAGTTTTATAATATACCGGTACATAATATTTAGTCTGAAAACCTATATACCTATATATATACCTATATATAATATACCATATATGTACTTATTGTTTGGATATACAATATATATATTTCATGGGAAGTTTAGATTTTCAATTAACAAAATAAAGGGGGTTATTCAATAAAAGTTCTTATCATTTAAAATGATGCTAATTTTGCCCCAACCAATCAGATGTTAGCTTTCAAATATTAAATAAGTTCTGATTGGTTGGGGCAAAATTAGCACCATTTTAAACAATAAGAACTTTTATTGAATCTCCCTGAAAGTTTCAGATTGATCCATATACGTATGCAATCCCAGGCCTGACCCACAGCGAACGAGTATGAAATGATAGTCAGCTGTTTCGGCTGACTATCGCTTAGTGTATGGGCGCTGAGTCAGGAAGAATGGCCATTGGTTCTGGCATCATTAATGATCTAACCTAGCAGATCATCAACGAGGCATGACTGAGCGTCCATACACTAAGCGATAGTCGGCCAAAGCTGAAATTCAGTAGCTGGAAATGGCTGCCATTTAGTGGAATGTACTGTATACATGGGCATACAAAGGCCAATTAGCAGCAACTAGCCCTGTGTTCAGTGGAATGTTGTGTTTGCTAATACAAGTTTATCAATTTTCAAGGTACATTGATTATTAAAAATTCCTTTTCCAATTAAAATGTAAAACTGTTGGTCTTTTAAGGATTTGAAACAACTACAGGCTCAAAATTGGGTAGAAACATAACATTTTCTTCTGAAAATTTTAAGCATGAAATGTCAAATAAAAAATGATTATCTCATATAACACCCATAGCAGTGCAAACAGATTCTAACTACAATAAAAAGAAGACTAGGAGGCCTAGCCTAAAGCATGGTACACACCATGCAATGGTTCCTCCTGACTGGCCGTTCGGCTCTTCCGACCGGACAATAGTGGCCACGGCAGCTAAAATCCTTACCTTACATCCCAGATCCAAATGGCTGCCCTGCAATGTCCCTCCAAAGTCCCCAAAACTGACCAGGAGCCTGGCAGAGTCCATATAGGACTCTGCCTCCTGTCTCTCCTCCGGGAGAAATTTTGCCATGCGCACTGCAGCCCTCCCTCTCCCTCCCCCTAGTGTGTAACCCTTTTGGGGTATAGTAGGGCTTCCTCCCCCAGCCCCAACCGCTATAATGGATTTTACAGAAATTCCCCCAAACTCTACTTAACTTACCTCTCCCCCCCCGGCGTTCTCGACTGCCGGCAGCCGCGTCAGTGATTGGCTGCCTCTCAGCCAATCACTGACGCGGCTAGCGGTCCAGCCCCCTGCTTGCAGTTTCATGCAAGCAGAGGACCGGGACAGTACGCCAGAGGAAAGAGGTAAGGTAAGTAATGATCGGGGGAGTTTCAGACAAATCTATTATAGCGGTTGGGGCTGGGGGAGGAAGACCTACTATATAAATATATAAAACATTTTAAAAGGGGTGGACATGTCCTTTAAAAAAAAAGTGATCAGAACTGTACTTACAAACCTTTGTTCCCTCTGCGCTCTCCATTGACAGCAGCCACGTCTGTGCCAATCATAGACACTGCTGCCGTTCTGGCCCCCTGCTTGCTTATTCCCGCAACAAGGAGCCGGAACAGAGCGACGTGGGAGCTAAGGGCTGTAAGTGGTGGGCAGGGAGGAGATATCATATATTAAATAATGTTTTTTAGGCCGGACATGTCCTTTAAATTAAAAGTCTTTTTAACCCAGTGCACTTTTCCTTTTTCTAACATAAATGAAATGACAATCAGGGTTATTCAATAAAAGTTCTTATCGTTTAAAATGGTGCTAATTTTACCCCAACCAATCAGATCTTATTTAACATTTGAAAGCTAACATCTGATTGGTTGGGGCAAAATTAGCACCATTTTAAATGATAAGAACTTTTATTGAATCTCCCTGAATATTTCATGGTCACTATTCCCTAAGATTCATATCTATAATATGCTCTGTGTCATTAGATATGACCAGATCTAACAGAGCACATTTTCAAGTAGAAACTACCCATGTAGCAAATTTATGAACCCATTACCCTTTACTATGTTGGCAGTTCATCTACTCCAATGTCAGGGTAATTAAAGTCCCCCATAATCAAAATTTGCCCCAAACTTGCAGCCCTTTCCATCTGCATTTGAAGCTCACTAACTTTTCTTCTCAACAGCATTTAGTGGCTTGAAGCAGACACCAACAATAACTTTATCCCCCTTCCTATTTCCCATTTACACCCATATTGCATCCACTTTGACCTCAATATTGACAGTTATCTCTTCTTTTAAATTTGTCTCCAACTCTTGTTATAAATATAAATACATACTCCTCCCCCTTTCCTATTTTCTTATTTTTTGTCTAAACATAAGAAGTATCCTTCTAAATTTGAAACTCAGTCATGAAAATGATTTAACCATTTTTCTGCTATACCCATTACAACATACTTTTCAGTCAAAACCATTCTCTACAATTCTTACATTTTTACATAGTGGAAGGTACCGTTAACACGACCATTTCTTAAACAGAACTATGGTGTATTTATTAATGCAAATGTAACATTATGGTTTGAAAGTATAAGGGAACACATTCCATTACATGATTACTGATTATGGTATTCTGTTAATTTCTCTGCTTTTTAAAGGGCATGTCCAGTCAAAAAATAAATTTAGCTATAAATGTTCTCCAAACCCTAAACCCAACTTTCGCATTATCAATATTTTCCATATTGAGGTTCCTTACCTGACCCGTCCCTCGCCGCTCCACCTCTGCTCTGCGGCTGACAGCCACTCCACTTCCTGGTTGCAGCTGTCAGTAAAGGCTCAACGTGACGTCACACCTAATTGCCTGACAACCGCGACCAGGAAGAAGAACGCCAATCAGTGCAGAAACCCTCTGCTCCTGTGTTTGCTTGAAATGAGCTCACAACAAGAGCAGGGGGCAGCACATTGGCGGCAAGGGATCGGGTCAGGTAAGTCCCTTTAGGGGGATAATTGGAAATTAATGATAATGTGAAGGTGGAGTTTGGGGGGGGATTTATAGCTTAAGTTATTTTGACGGGACATGCCCTTTAAAACACGGTGAGATCCATTGGAATGAAAGGAATTACAACATTCTATCTATTAGCTTCAAGTTGGAGCTAAAATAGAAATGAAATGCAATCATTTTAAACTCTACAAATACATGACTGCTTTAACGAAAATGTAAGTGAAGTCTATTGATTAAGTCGTAATGCTAATGAGGAGTAAAAGGCAAAAATCCATTACTAAAACATTCATTATGTCTGATTCAGTGCAACACTTTTACAGAAACCTTTCCCCCCTCATATATATAACATATTTCCTGTGCCTATTTTAGTGAAAACACAGGCCAATAATAGGATGGGATAGAGAACAAAACAAATACAATAAATGGAGAGGGAGGTTAGAAATTTATTCTGTAAATGAACCTTGGTCTTGGTTTCCTAATGTTTAGGTGATCTAACTAAAGGGTATGTACAAGGGGATATTTGTTTTTATAAGTTGTCCATTATTGGAAATTATTCTGTCCTCTATTTCTTTAGATATCCAATGTGAAGCTTACATTTTAGCTGCCAGTCAAGTGCCGAATTATCATCAAATCTTCTGTGCAGTTTTGCTGTAACTGCAATGGTTTACGGTAAGTTGATATGTGTAAATTGCATCATGGGAAATGTTCATTTATAGTGGTTACAGAGCATGTTTCCCTCACTCGTCTGATAAAGGGGGTGGTAGTTAAAAAAAAGGGAGGGGATACTGAGCTTGAGCAAAACAAGTACTGGATTGAAGGCATGCAGCAACACACACCTCAGAATTAATGCTGCTTACATATAATTATAATTGCTGCTTACATTTAATTATAAATTATAGGTTAATATGAGTCAAAGACATTTTTTCAGTATACAAATCCTTTAATAGTAAAAGGCCTCCTGAACCCCAGTCCAATACTAAACATGTTCATTAATATTTGTATAAATGTTAAAGGGCATGTCCACCCCCAAAACTAACATTTTATATTTATTTGGCCCAAATAAGTGCTCCAAAACAAACTTTACAGCATGTAAATCGGTCCAGTGGTTCAAAAGTTACAGACCTTTGTAGCTGGCTTAATCCTGCAGCATGGACCAATACAGCGATGAACAGAGACAGGTTACATTTACCTTGCCTCTGTTCTTTTCATGTTCTTGAGCATGTCTGTTAGCATCCAGCAGTGAGAACAGAGGAAGTTGTATCAGTAATGGTCTGACCCCTGGATCCCTCCCTCTTTTCCCTCTCAACCAATCACAGCTGTAAAGTTATGTGTACTGAAGAAATCCAGGATCAACAGCTGCAGACAGCCAGCCCAGAGAGAGACAGAGAGAGACACACACACACACAGGCAAGAATTTTTTTTTTTTTTCTAAGCTGCAGCTCGGGGTCATCTAAAGTGGAAGTGGAGAGGAAGTGCAGCCTGATATATATCTCATTAAATATCAGGCAAGGCAAATGATTTTTAGAAAAATGAACATGGCGTTTGAGGTTGGTGCTATTATATAAAGAACATATAAAAAGTTTATTTTTGGGTGGACATACCCTTTAATAAAAAACTGTCAGGGAGATTCAATAAAATTTCTTATCATTAAAAATGGTGCTAATTTTGTGTCAACCAATCAGATATTATTTAACATTTGAAAGCTAACATCTGATTGGTTGGGGCAAAATTAGCAAAATTTTTAATGATATGAACTTTTATTGAATAAGTTAACCCTGTGTATGTGTGTTATTCTGTACAGAGAACCTTATTATAAACAGAATTGTATTTATAAACCTGATTAGGGGTTGCCATAGTGCTCCCTATACCAAGGTTAAATTAAATGTTGGAAATAAAACAGCAGTCCCTGTAGGGTTATTCTAAATCTTTGGTTTGGCGGATTATAAATCATTCAGTGATAAGAAGAGAAATAGGAACAATATAAACTTATTTTCAAAATTATGTATATTGATCTACCTAATGTTCCTTTTAAGGAAAGCATTTCTGTACTTAATGTAGATAAAGAGATTCCTTCTGTTTATCTATAAACATTCAGTAAACATATTACCATGGATTATTCTCCTCAGTGAATATTTTCCATGCTTGATCACATAACTCAAAGCTGTCAGAATGTTCTTAACAAACCAATCAATTAAACCTTAGCCTCAGTCTCTAGGGAAGAGTGGCCAAGCGGTAATGTAAAGAATGATAAAATGCCTGCTTAGCTTTAACAACTAGTCTTGAAATCGCTATCTCTCAGCTCTTACTATTGTCTCTCCTCGTACTACTATGATTTGCCTGTTGAAAATCATTTTAAAATTCCGAAGATATTAACCCATTTTGCCCAGGGAACTGGTTAACACCAAATGTTTTTTGTCATAAACCTCTATCAAAACGTATCATAAGGCTCTAAGACAATTAATCTGAAATACTGTAAGTGGCAAAAAGATTGTATGCAGCAATTATAGGATTAATAGTTTTGTTTAGCTACTGCCATGTCCCCAAAAGCCTATTCCGTCCTTTTTCATTTACAAGGCAGATCTATTATATCAATGTATATAACCATGGATTCTTATCCTTTTACCATTCTTAACCCCAAATGGTTTGACGAATGTCACCCTATTTTTCCACCAGATATCAAACCCAGCAAATCCCTAGAAATCACTTAGAACCAGTCCAATTCCCCCTATCATTTGGTGGCTACACCCCAAGGATTATGGGTACCCTCCGGTTATAGCCCCTGAGTTTAGCCAACATTGTAATTAGATATAAACGTAAACTGACATTTTTTCACCATTATTTCTTTCTAAAGCTTTGTGCATACTCAGGTGCCTGTTTCAGAAATGATTGACATGCACCACAAAATATAATTTTCATTATTGTGCTGACCTGTTTTCTCATCACATCTGTTGCTTGCATGATATAGCGTGGAGGTAATCCGTGACTTCTAGCAAGAATAAGAGCCTGCTCAAGGGTGACACTTAAAGTACAGCTGCAAAGAAAAGAAACATTGCATCAGATGCAACAACAAATTTAAGGACAACAACGAAGAGACAGTTAATTAGGCATCTCAAGGTAAAAGATACGTTTTCACGGACCTCTGGTCCAATTTAAATGTTAGCGATGCAGGAAATAGTGAAAGAGGTTTATGTTAAATGCAACAGTAATGAGTAGTTTACATTATGGCCAATATTATTTATGGCCCTGACAATGTATAAGTACAAAATTAAGAATCTGTTTTTGCTGGTTGCTAACCACATTTGAGTTTACTAAGAAAGGGAGCAACATTTTCTGTGGTTCAGCAATCCATTGCAATCAGTTATGCAATATAATCTAATCTAATATAATCTCCCTGGCCCTGCTCGTTTAACCCAAAAACTAAGGAGCTCACTTAAGAGCTGTTTTTTTCCAGCTCTTGATCCTAGTTCTTCAGTTAACTGCTGCTACTCTCTGCGGTTATAGCATTGCAACTGATTGTACCTGACTGAGTCTAAAGACATTGCAAGTGTTCGGAGTGTGCTACAGTTAATATTTCTGGGTTTACAAAGTTGAAACTTTCTACAAGAGCCACTTTAAAGGGCAAACAATAAAATCAGGAAAAACATGTTTTAGCCTATAGTCCTATTTTGAGATTTTACATTTAAAAGACAATTGTTTCAAAAAAGGACTTTACACATTTTCTTGTCAAGCACTGAGAATAAATAAATTAAAAATGTAATAAGTCTTGCGATTTGAACCTGTAACCTCATGGGCTGTTTCTAAAAGTAGAGCATTAGTACAAAATGGATTAAACATTTCAATGCATGTTGGTTCAGGGGGTGTAGCCAATAGGTGTACATGCTCACAAGGCTCTTTGAAGACTACATGGACTGAGTTGTACTGGAAATAACATGGAAGCCTTCATACATAAAATATTTTTATCATGTATATAAAAGCAACTTACTACAGAAGCATCTTACAATGTATAGGTAGGTGTTTTGGGGAGAAAAAATTTCACATTAGGATTTTTTTAAAATTTTGCTTAGTTTTCCTTTAACAATTATTACTCCTTTCACTTTTATCTCACGCATAACATAGTTTCCATAGGAAACCCACACAAGCACAGGGAGAACATATAAACCCCGTTCAAAGCCCAGGACTTCTATATATTGTATATATATATATATATTTATTTTGTTGTATATCGCTACATATTCTGCAGGACATTCACATCAGGCCTTTTCACCAAAGAGCTTGCAATCTATGCTATTTTTAATGCACACACAACCTATAAGTATGTCTTATATGATTGTGTGGGAAATCAGAATGCCCAAAGGTAACCCAAGCAAGTACAGGGAGAATATACAAAAAGGTAGATGTGGCCAAGAGAGGATATTAACCCAGGACAGTGCTGCAAAGCATCAGTGCTAACCACTAAGCTACAATACTGCCAATATTAAAATGATCTATCAATGTCTGCTGTATCTTTAGTCTCTCGTGCTCTAAACATCCATATAGATAAACTGTATGGTATGTGCCGTAACATATCCCGTTAAAAGCCCTTAGAATAGAAGTACTTCATCAATTTTCACCATCCACCTAATGAGAGTCTCACAACAGAATAAGAATATCTACCAGCAGGACAGTGTAAATCATCTAGCCAAACAACAGACTGAAGAAAAATGTCCTTGTTAATATTTTTAATGAGGACATCATTAAGATTGTTTTTATTTGGATGCTAATTACGAATTAACACTATTTAGAAAATAAATTTGAATTAACAAAACAGCACAGTTAAATTAAACATGTACGCCGTTAGCCGAAGATACAGTCAATTGTCAAAATATTTCAATATACAGCTAATTTCAGTTACCTATAATTAGAATCAGGTGTACCAGATCACATGCAAATATTTAGAACAGTGTTGTACAGGAACCTAGTGGATTTTTTTTACTTCTTTCCTCTTGCAGTTGTATTGGTCTGTGTTCACACATAACACACACAACACTTGAGTGCTAAACAGCATTCCTATGGGCAAACTGTTTCAATGCGATTTGTAACAGACTAAATCCGAAAATGCACCGAAATGCCGCTCGTGTGAATGTTTAAGCGGAGGGGGTAAGGAAGTAACTGCATGACTTACTGTAGTGAAAGAGTTTAACATATTTCGCACAGGTGTTTCTATGTGTAGAAAGCAGCTTGAAAGGTGAGAGATTTTTGACAGCTCTGTGATCAGTTTAGAGAAGAGAATGGGAGGTAGGATTACTGGCTCCTATCTCCCTGGGAAATACTTCCTGCAGTTAAAAGTCATTTAGTGTGTGTTTAAGATTTGTATTGAAAATGCAAAAGCTTGGGTACACACAGTAATGATAAAAGTTACGAGTTTGTGTAATAGAAAAATAATTGTTCTCAAAGCTGTAAAACATTTGCCGTCAGCCTCTGGAACGATCGGTACCGCCTGAAGATTTCCATTGTTAGGGTATGTGGCAATCCCAAATGATCTCAGGACTGTGTGAAGCCACAAATTAAACTGATCACTGATGGATTCTCTGAGATTTGTCTGAGATCTGGTGAAGGATTGATACGGTGTGTAACCAACCTATCTGAATAAAACAACCTTAGAGTGGTGGCTTTCCTTAAAGGATTAGTTCACCAAAAAGGTAACACTTTCTTAATCAAATTTATAGTTGCAAATCAGCTCTTACTCTTGTCTCTGATATTGCCCCCAAGCAGAGATCACAGTACCAAACCGCAATCCTGCGGCGCTGCTGTGTCTCTCTTGTCAGTGTCCCCACACTCCCTCCTTTCTCTTACCCTTGTGTGCAGTTGTGGCTACACACAGTCCTAATTGGTCTCCCTATACTTAAAGGGCATCTTTACCAAAAATAGGTTATTTTAAATTGACTGGAAACTATAATTCTTCCCAACCACCACTGTGTCATTTTTTGTTGATCTGCCCCCTATTTATTTAGATATCCAATCTAAAACATCTTATATTTTGCACTAAAGTGCACTAAAATAAGGGTAAAACACATGTTAAACTGGTATGACATCAGGTTAAAATGGTATTTACCCTTATTATAGAGATATTGAATCTCCCTAAATATGTCCAACACCCAAATGCTGCTGTTAGAATTCACACATTAAACTGGATATTGCTGACATAGCGCTTGAACTGGCATTGTATATGTTCTAACCATAGGGACTAAAAAAAAAAATCATTCATGCCTATCAGATCTTTCAAACCTGGGTGGCATTAGGGTCAGGCCACATGCGTTTGCCATCCGCACAACAGTGTGTGTTAATATGTCTGGTCACAACTGGTGTTCTGGCCCAACTTTAAAACTCATGTGATCACCATTTTTGTTTCTGTTTTTATGCATTTTAATACAAGCTACGGGAAAAGGAACACACGTGCACAGGAAAACTGCATGCAAATGCATTCCATTCCATTCTGGTTTGGTTAGGCCATTCTGTAGGAAACTTTAAACTCCAGTTTGTACATTCTCAATAGTATTTCATGTTTAGAACTCTGATAATATAGTAATTAGTATTAGTAATAAGAAAATGTCATTATCAGTGCTTTACAGCCAAATGGGGTAATCATGGGACTGTATGATGCGTTAATAATGCTGTGTATAATGATGCTGTAAGATAATATGGCTCCTACCATGTTCCAAAATAGTCATTAACACATTACTAGAACTGTCAAATCAACCACATATTACCACATATATCACATATTAAACTCACGTGACTCCCCTCCAGGGTGTACAAAAAAAATCACTGCTACCGAATAGGAGTAACTACCGTTTCTATATGTGTGTGAAAGGGTGAAATTCTCACATAGACAGCACACATACTGTATTTTATTTCTAGAATATAAAGACAAAGATAAATGTTTTACATATTTTTCAATACCTATGATTAACTGAGAGAATGTGGATATACAAAAATTATTGATTGATTCCGAATATGGGAGAATTAGGGAATACGTGAGCCCTTAATTTTGAATATTAGAAAAAGCTTGAAAATGTGATACGGAAACACGAAAATACTGGCGCGTAAAGAAATGTGTTTTTTTTTAAATAAATTTTGATTTTATGTTCGTGTTCCCCAGACCATTTCACGGGTCCCTGAGCCATTTACACTAATTTAATTTCGCTGTTTATTCGAAATCCTATTTTTGAGATGGTGCTTGGGAAATTTACCTAATAACATATGGTTTGTACTTTACTTCACAGCATTCTAGTATCACACAGTTTGGTCAATGACCATTATGTTCTGCACATGCTCAGTCCTTAGCTATGGCAGAAACTTGTTACAGTTGGTCACACCCATTAATAATCTCTAGCCAATCCTTTTACAGGACAGATAAAGCAAGGAAGCATGTGACTGAGGTCAGGGGGTGTGGTCTGACATTGAACATACACAAAGATACTTCACCCAGTTCTTAAAGGACATGTCCACCCCCACTACTGGCCCCACTGTGTAGTGTAGTAAAATCCTTACCTTATTTCCCAGCTCCAAATGGCTGCCCTGCTATGGCCTTCCAAAGTCCCAAAAACTGCCCACCAGGAGCCTGGCAGAGTCCATATAGGGTCCTGTCTCCGGGAGAATTTGCACATGCCCAGTGCAGCCCTCCCTCCCGCTTTCCTCTTCCTCCCCCCAGAGTAAAAACCCTTTGGGTATAGTAGTTCCCCCCCCCATCCCCAACCACCATATTATTATGTCCAGAAACTCCCCAGAATTATTACTTACCTTACCTCTCTCCTCCGGCCTTCTGAACTGCCGACAACCGCGTCCATGATTGGCTGCCTCTCAGCCAATCACAGATGCGGCTGCCGGTCTGGCCCCCTGCTTGCAGTTTCATGTAAGCAGAGGGCCGGGACAGTACGCTTGAGGAAAGAGGGAAGGTAAGTAGAGTTCGGGGGAGTTTCTGGACATAATAATATGGTGGTTGGGGCTGGGGGAGGGAGACCTACAGTACCCTAAAAGTTAAAAAAATGTGGACATGCCCTTTAACAGGCTTACTTTCACTTTAATACAATTTACTGAAGTGGGATTTTATAGCTTATTGGTGTTTTTAGGGGGGTTGTTTTCAAATTGGGTTTAGTTCTCCTTTAAGCACTGAAATCTCATGCCTGGTGCACATCTGGAATCACTTTATACTGTTCCATTTTCAGCTTATTCCCATTTCCATAGAATCTTTATTCTCTTTCTGTCCTTACGACCCCTCAGTGTGGCCTTTTAATATTTTTAGAAACAGAATAGACTATTCACACATTCTTTTAATGGTAAATAAAGCTGACAAGTAACCAGGTCACTCATATAATTGCTGCATAATAACAATGTTGAATATTTCAAGAACAATGATTTATTCCCTCTTCAGAAATGTGCATATGGCAGAGAAAACCTTGTGTTTCTCTATTGAAATCAGAGAAGCAATGGAGAATGTACACATTTTCCCATGGAATGCAATGATTAAGTAAAACAATATTGCTAATTAATGATATGATTTTACAGCTTGGATAATGTACAATGACCATGAAATATAGAACTATAACTACAAATGCTGTAACATCAGTATAATGAAACACATGCCAGTGGGATTTTATTCTGAAATCTCCCCAGGTTTGCATTATGAAGAATTCCTCCCTCCCCATTACCACCCTCCTGACATTTTCTGCATGCATATAACATAGTAATTGAGGTTGAACAAAGACCTGCGTCCATCAAGTCCAACCTTTTCACCCTCCTTTTTAACCCTACCTAATAGTTGATCCAGAGGAAGTCAAAAACCCCAGCTAAAAATGGGGGGGGAAGCCTTCCTGGCTCCAAATGGCAATCGAAAGTATCCCTGAATCAACAAGAACTACAGTATATGTATTAATACCAGTAATTCTCAATATTATATAGTATACCTGTACCAACCAGAACTACAGTATATGTATTAATACCAGTAATTCTCAATATTATATAGTATCCCTGTATCAACCAGAACTACAGTATATGTATTAATACCAGTAATTCTCAATATTATATAGTATCCCCGTACCAACCAGAACTACAGTATATGTATTAATACCAGTAATTCTCAATAGTATAAAGTATACCTGTACCAACCAGAACTACAGTATATGTATTAATACCAGTAATTCTCAATATTATATAGTATCCCTGTACCAACCAGAACTACAGTATATGTATTAATACCAGTAATTCTCAATATTTGTTAGTTTTAGAAACTTATCTGGCCCACTTTTAAAGCTATTCAATGAACTTGCCATTACCACATCTTCTGGAAGACAGTTCCATATTTTCACCGTTCTCACTGTAAAGAAACCTTTCCTAACCTGAAGATGAAACTTCTTTTCTTCCAACCTTAAAGGATGTCCACGAGTCCTCTGATATGAACGACTAGTAAACAATGCACCAGAGAGTTTATTGTATGACCCATTAATATTTTTGTATAAAATGATCATATCCCCACGCAAACGTCGCTTCTCGATTGTAAACAGCCCTAACTTGTCTAATATGCCTGCATAGTCAAGCCTCTCCATTCCCTTTATTATTTTTGTTGCCCTTCTCTGAACTGATTCCATTTCCAAGATGTCCCTTTTGTATATGGGATTCCAAAACTGCACCGCATATTCCAAATGAGGCCTTACCAGTGCCTTGTAAAGAGGGGGCATAATGTTTTTTTCTCTTGAATCTATTCCCTTCTTTATACAAGACAATATCTTGCTAGCTCTAGCCGTTGCTACCTGGCATTGTTTGCTATAGCTAAGTCTGTTATCTACGAGAACCCTCAAATCTTTTTCCAGTCGAGATTCACTTAACAGAGTTATTTATGGTGTAGGTGGCACAAGGATTGTTAAACCCTAAATGCAACACCTTACATTTATCAACATTGAATCTCATCTGCCATACTGCTGCCCATTTTGATAATCTATCTAGGTAAGCTTGCAGCAATTGCACATCATTTGATGGGCCTCATTTACCCAGAGCCGCAAATTGATCTGCAAATATGGCTTTCAGTATTTAATACTGGATTTGCACCTTGTGGTAAATCCCAAAAGAGATTTTACTCCACCAGACATTAGCTCTTCTTAAATTTTGGAGAGCTAATCTTTTATTAAATACATTGCACCGGTTGCACTGGTGTCTTTTGTGAAACTGGTGCAGCCAGTGCAATTATATAGTTAAACTTGCGCTAACCTATTCAGTATTAGTTAGCACAAATTTAACCCCTATTTTTAGCACAGTACATGTGGGTAAATCAGGCCCCTAGTTTCCAAAGCTCTGCATAATTTAGTGTCACCAGCAAACACAGAGACCTTGCTCCCAATGCCCCCCTCTAAGTCATTTATAAACAGATTAAACAGAAGCGGCCCCAGTACAGAACCCTGAGGCACTCCGCTTAGAACTTTAGCCCACATAGATGTAGCCCCATTGACCAACACTCTCTGTTTGCGATCCAATAACCAATTCTATCCATGTACAAATGTTATTTGTAGGCCAACAGTCCTCAGTTTATACATTAGTCGCCTATGTGGCACAGTATCAAAAGCTTTAGCAAAATCCAAGTATACTATATCTACTGCTATGCCAGAATCTAAATTCTTACTCACTTCTTCATAAAAAACAATTAAATTTGTCTGTCATGATCTATTTCTCATAAATCCATGCTGACTGTTACTAATAAGATCAGTTCTGGAGACAAAGTCAAGGATTTGATCCTGTAACAAAGTTTCCATCACCTTCCCTACCACTGATGTTAGGCTTACAGGTCTATAGTTACCAGGTTGGAAATGACTACCATTTTTGAATATTGGTATTATATTGGCTTTTTTCCAATCCAGTGGCACATCACCAGACAAAAATGAATCTGAAAAGATAAGAAACAGTGGTCTAGATAAAACTGAAATAAGCTCTCTTAAGATCCGAGGATGTATTCCAACTGGCCCTGGGGCTTTATTGATGTTAAATTTGTCTTATTGTTTCTGCACCTTATCCTCTGTCAGCCAGAGTGAATGTTCCTCATTTTTACCCTTCATATTATTACAGTTTTTGCTGGATTCTCTAAAGTGAATACAGAGGGGGGAAATGGTTTAGCACATTAGCCTTCTCGGCATCCTTTACAACCATCTCAGCTGAATTTAATTATTTTCTATTTTAGCTAGTTTAATTGCTTTCTTGCACTCCTTACTACAGCTTTTATACTCCCTGTATGTCTGTTTGGTTGTCTCCCTTCTTTCTCTTTTTTTCCACTTTCCTTTTTACCTGAGCAATAAGTCAGGCAGGAGAGGACCTAATTTTTTTACACTTGTTCCCTAAAGGTACAAATTTAGAAATGTAATTGTTTAATATCCCTTTAAAAGTGGTCCACATCTGCTCAATATCCTTACCTAGGAACAAATTCCCCCAGTTTATGAGCAGAAGTGATTCCTACAACATAACCAGAACATGCCCCATACCAGCAGCCTTCGCCAACTGCATATGGAGATTCATTTCCACATCCTCACTGGCCTTTGGTGGCTTATAACATACCAATAATTTATTTACCCACCTTCTTGCTTCCTGTACACAGCTCCATCCATATTGTTTCTGCCTTATCGTCTATCTCATCTTTTAATTTTGGCTTCAATTCTTGTTTAACATACATACATAAGCCCCCTCCTTTTCTTTGTTGCACTGTCCTTCTTGGCACATTAGCACAGTGCCTAAACCAGGAGACCCCACCCTACTTTGCTATAAGTCAAGGAGATCAGGGGTCTCCTAAGTTAAAAGAAAATAATCAAAAGTTATTTACTTTTAGGAATTTTGAGTTTTGTGGGTGCCAGCTTTTAATGAAATCAAAATAGGAAGTAGGAATAATCGTATCTACCTACCATAGAATTAAAGATGGGGGTTGATTTTAAGATTTAGTGTTATAACTTTACATAATAACTCCCTAATATCACAGAAAAACATAATGAATTGAATGATTTTTCAGAAAACTAGAGATATTCAAGGGAAACAATCTAATTTTAAAGGACAAGTTTTACTGAAATGAAACGATCTCCCAGGGGAAATAAAGCACAGGCAGGAAATGTGTTTATGTGTCCCTTTCAGACCCTAATAGTGATCTATATAAATCAGCCCTAAATCACTGCATCCTGCTGTGTTTGCTCTCTGCCAGATCCAATCAATTTAGAATAGTCATTCCTTTAGATAACAGGAAAACAGACAATCTACTGCTAGATTATTAACCCCTTGATGACAAGGTGGTTTATGGTTTACTGCGAATAATATAGTTCATATAGTTTGTTGATTTGTCAGACTTTACCATCAGTTAAAACCGAGACCAGGAATATTCTGTACCAATCCTCCTCAAGTGGATACCAAATGGATTGTGTAAATTGCTTTTCAAACTGAATCCTGGTTCTCTCTACTCTCTAATAGTCACAAAACTGACTTTTCCTTTAACATCAGATCAATGTTTTACACATATTGTAACAGCAGCCACAGCTGCTTAGAGTACTGGAAAACAAATATATAAGGTAAAGGGGAGAGAAAAAGTCCCCTAAAGAACCACCACACTATAGCCTGAAATAATATGTAAATAACAAAAATAGCAAAATATCCATAGATGGCATAATCTATCAGAAGTACCAGTTTTCTATCTGTGCGCCTGTCACTATTGTTATGATCCCTCTTTTTTCATTGAGGTATATATAGTTACAGTGTAACAAGTAGGGTTACTGCCTAGTCAGTGAATGTGAGGTGCATGCTGACAGCTAAGTAATGCTCTTCTAATAAGATTCTCTGCATAATTAAATATTCATATCCCCGAGATGAAGTCTGCTGATAACACATCATAATTCAGGTTGGAGGGCACTTAATATTCCCACATCAATAGCATAAAGTAAATCAGTAGATACAATACAATTGATGATCCTTTTTTGTCTTTAAGTGAACTTCCAGATGTGTAGAAGGACTTGGGCTATTTGTATCCAAATATATTATGAACATGTAGAAAAATGACTAGAAAGGACATGTGGATTTTGAAACAAATTACAGTTGGTATTAAAAAAACTTTCAGGAACATGTATGTAGTCTGCCATGTAATGGAGAGCTATACAATATAATGCATTTACATTAACCACATTGCCAAAGAATGGACAGAACATTTATAAAAATGAAACCAGCTACTTATGTGACTTTAGTGATATTAAATTTCCCAGACTGTTTGGGGGGTTCTTAGCAATACAATACATGTTGGTCTGAAGGTGATATGTGTGGTGTGTGGTCTTTAATAAATTAAGCGTTTTTTGGAGTGCGACCCTGAGTTCCATTTTTGAAGGTGGGATGTCTCTTTAAAGCAAGAATGTGTACGGTACAGTAAAGCAGAATGATTTGGTGTAAGGAAGAAAGATCTGACTGTCAATACATTGTTGCTACCTACTGCAGCAACTGTAATAATAATTACTATGTCAGTATATCATGTAAATACATCCTGTCGACTGTGAAATAACACTGCACATTTATCAATCTATATATATCTCTCTAGGGATAAATAAAGAGGTTACATACAGCTATAACTCTATATAGATTGGTATTTCCGGGATGTAGCTTACATCAATGTTATTAGTCAGTAGATGCAATAACAGACAATGCAGTAAACAATGAACATACCCTCAGTATACAACATATAGTAACTAGGGATGGCCGGTTCGCGGATCCGAACCCGGATCCCGTTCGCGAATGGCGGATTTTTCCGGATTTTCCGCCTTCCGAACTTCCGATTCGCGGATTTTTCGTATTTTCGAACATTTTCGAAATTACGAGTTTTCACGTATTTTCGAAAATTTTCGAAAATACAGTAAAACATGTATTTTCGCAATTTTTCGAAAATACAAGGATTTCTCTTAATTCCATACAATTTTCGAAAATACGGGAAATCTCGTTATTTCAAGGGTATTTTTAATTTTAACGAATTTTCTAATTTTTTCTCTGATAGTAACGTATTAGATAAAGTAAATAATAAATACAGCAAATGATTTAATACATTTATTGTTGACTTTGCGATTTTCATGGCTATTGGGAGTACGATTGAGGTTGGTGCGTGCATGGGTGGCCATACAAATATCCGATTTTAGTTACCCGACCAAGCGATCCCGCGACATTAGGCCGATCCTGTTGGAACTGGCTTTTTCGCTCTTCTATGCGACCAACATGCGAATCCCATTCATTTTGTGATCACATGCCGCATAGAAGAATGGGAAAAGTGGTTCCGGCAGGCTTGGTCTATTGTTGCGGGAGCGCCCGGTCAAGTAAATAAAATCAGATATATGTATGGCCACCTTGAGGGCCACTTAACCTGAATCCTGGGATTATACAAGAAGCATCCCCTGGCCCAAGAATACAAAGAAACTGAATTATCCCTCCAGTAAATAGCATGAAAGTCACTATAATCCCATGAAGAAATGGATAAGATAATTGTGTGTCTGGCCTCAGTCACACAGTCTACTGCCTAATACAGAACTATCTGCCTGTCCATCCATCTATCAATCCCACATTATTTTTACGTTTATTTTTTTCCTATTTCCACCCTCACCTGTTACTAATTTTAGATATTTCCATTCACTGTCTTAATTGCCAACCTTGCTAATTAAATGATTTCTCTGCAGCGCTGTATGCAACTTTAACACAAATGTTAATTGGCAAGGACACAAATAATTCAAGTGCAACAAATAAACACCAAATAGTCTCCATCGGGTTACAAAAATCCATTCGATTTTAGGCATTGTACATTAATGGTTCAGCTTCAAAGAACTCTTAAGTACTGTATTGTAACAAAGCATTATAATACCGAAGGCAAGTTAAAAAAAAGACCATTCCCTGTGCCAAATAATTAGTTTAAGACACAGAGCCAAGAAAATCATTTTCTCTTTTCTCCAGCCATAGCATTGATATTAAAGTAAAAAGACTCAAGGAGAAGTTAAAAATAAAACAATGCAGGTAAGATGCTTTGTTTATTTGCTAGCAGTGTTCTGCTTGATTTCATATTTGCTTATGATTAATAGGAACGTCAATATAGCCTATAATGTTCTTAAATTGCCTGTGTTTGTGCACTGTACTGCTTATGTAATTATGAATTTACAACCAATGCATTCTCTGTTATCACGATCACTGTAGAGATTGGGGAATTTGAAGATTCATTTTAAAGATAAACTGGAAAGTGAAAGATTATGTGAATTTGGCTTGAAAAGCTGCATTTTACAAGGGAACACACTGTGGTTAATCTGGGTGGCTATGTGTGCTGCGAGTTTTAAATCTCAGTAAAATTGCAATGCCAATGAAGGAGATCGTGTAAAAAGAAGTGAAACTACAGGGGCCTGGCACCCTGCAAAACTTTTCACCAGTCCCCACACAACCCCATCACAAACCCCACCCCAAAGGGAACTTAAGTAGCGGAACTCGCAAACAGTGGTTTACCCCTTTTTACAAACACAGCACAAATTTGTTAGATAAGTTAATGTAATAAATTTTATAAAGATACTCAAGTGCGTCTAATATGTGGGTAGTAATCTTAATTTATAACTTCCCAAAAAACAAGGAACAACCCACTAGACATCTAGATCTGTCCTTGAAAACCCAACATTCTTGTGAATCTACTTTTAAGTCTGCGTCTACTTTGAAATATCAGTAGTTCATTATTCCTTTTGTGCCTTTTTTTTAGATTTGTTCTATTTATTTTATTCAGCACAGCGTTATTTTAGTACATTAGATAAATGGAACAAAAAACAAGCCTCCATACCGGTGCACTCCACTATTGCACATTATGACATGGCACGCTCCGAGTCGGTTGCAAAGCTCTGAAGTTACTGAGAGCAATCCTACCCCCGAGGCACTGCATGCTGTGTTGGCACAAGCTGCCGTTCGTTTAGAATGAATAAATGAATCTACCAGTCGATAGAGTTCATCCAGAGCATTGAGAGGCCTCAATAACTGTAACAAGGAAGAAAAAGAAAAGCAATTTTACATTTTAATGAAATCTCCTACAAAACAATACATCTCTGCTTGGAAATTAAAAAAGGGTGTTAATGCTGAATTGGCACAAACAGATAAACATGCTTTGGACTATTTGCTAGAATTACTGTTTACACAATGGGGTTTCCCTTAACATTAAATTTACATTAATTGGTTCAGTTTAATGTCTTTTCTATTGTTGATAAATGTTTTATGGTTTGCCATTATATATAAATGACATCTGTGATCTCACACAGATCCACCATTTAGCTGGTCAATAACCTGTGATCTCACACAGATCCACCATGTACCTTGTCAATAACCTGTGATCTCACACAGATTCACCATGTACCTTGTCAAAAAACCTGTGATCTCACACAGATCCACCATGTACCTTGCAATAACCTGTGATCTCACACAGATCCACCATGTACCTTGTCAATAACCTGTGATCTCACCAGATCCACCAGTACCTGTCAACAACCTGTGATCTCACACAGATCCACCAGTGTACCTTGTCAATAACCTGTGATCTCACACAGATCCACCATGTACCTTGTCAATAACCTGTGATCTCACACAGATCCACCATGTACCTGGTCAATAACCTGTGATCTCACACAGATCCACCTGTACCTTGTCAATAACCTTGATCTCCACAGATCCACCATTACCTGGTCAATAACCTGTGATCTCACACAGATCCACCATGACCTTGTCAATACCTGTGATCTCACCAGATCCACCATGTACCTTGTCAATAACTGTGATCTCACACAGATCCACCATGTACCTTGTCAATAACCTGTGATCTCACACAGATCCACCATGTACCTTGTCAATAACCTGTGATCTCACACAGATCCACCATGTACCTTGTCAATAACCAGTGATCTCACACAGATCCACCATTTACCTGGTCAATAACCAGTGATATCACACAGATCCACCATGTACCTTGTCAATAACCAGTGATCTCACCAGATCCACAATGTACCTGGTCAATAACCTGTGATCTCACCAGATCCACCATGTCCTTGTCAATAACCTATGTGATCTCACACAGTCCACCATGTACCTTGTCAATAACCAGTGATCTCACACAGATCCACCATTTACCTGGTCAATAACCAGTGATATCACACAGATCCACCATGTACCTTGTCAATAACCAGTGATCTCACACAGATCCACCATGTACCTGGTCAATAACCTGTGATCTCACACAGATCCACCATGTACCTTGTCAATAACCTTTGATCTCACACAGATCCACCATGTACCTTGTCATAGCCTGTGATCTTACAAAGATCCACCATGTACCTTGTCAATAACCTGTGATCTCACACAGATCCACCATGTACCTTGTCAATAGCCTGTGATCTTACAAAGATCCACCATGTACCTTGCCATAACTGTTGATCTCACACAGATCCACCATGTACCTTGTCAATAGCCTGTGATCTCACACAGATCCACCATGTACCTTGTCAATAATCTGTGATCTCACACAGATCCACCATTTATCCTTCAATAACCTGTGATCTCACACAGATCCACCATGTACCTTGTCTAAACCTGTGATCTCACACAGATCCACCATGTACCTTGTCAATAACCTGTGATCTCACACAGATCTCACCATGTACCTGGTTCATAACCTGTGATCTCACACCAGATCCACCATGTACCTTGTCAATAACCTGTGATCTCACACAGATCCACCCCATTTACCTGGTCAATAACCTGTGATCTCACACAGATCCACCATGTACCTTGTCAATAACCTGTGATCTCACACAGATCCACCATGTACCTTGTCAATACACTGTGATCTCACACAGATCCCCATGTACCTTGTCAAAACCTGTGATCTCACACAGATCCACCATGTACCTTGTCAATAACCTGTGATCTCACACAGATCCACCATGTACCTTGTCAATAACCGTGATCTCCACACAGATCCACCATTTACCTGGTCAATACCGTGATTCACACAGATCCACCATGTACCTTGTCAATAACCGTGATCTCACACCAGATCCACCATGTACCTGGTCAATAACCTGTGATCTCACACAGATCCACCATGTACCTTGTCATAACCTGTGATCTCACACAGATCCACCATGTACCTTGTCATAAACCGTGATCTCACACAGATCACACATTTACCTGGTCAATAACCATGAACACACATCCACCATGTACCTTGTCAATAACCGGTGATCTCACACAGATCCACCATGTACCTGGTCAATAACCTGTGATCTCACACAGATCCCCATGTACCTTGTCAATAACACTGTGATCTCACACAGATCCACCATGTACCTTGTCAATACCAGTGATCTACAAAGATCCCCACATGTACCTTGTCAATAACCTGTGATCTCACACAGATCCACCATGTACCTTGTCAATACCTGTGATCTACAAAGATCCCCCTGTACCTGTCAATAACCTGTGATCTCACACAGATCCAACCATGTACCTTGTCAATAGCCTGTGATCTCACACAGATCCACCATGTACCTTGTCAATAACTTGTGATCTCACACAGATCCACCATTTACCTGGTCAATAACCTGTGATCTACACAGATCCACCATGTACCTTGTCAATAACCTGTGATCTCACACAGATCCACCATGTACCTTGTCTAAACCGTGATCTCACACAGATCCACCATGTACCTTGGTCAATAACCTTTGATCTCACACAGATCCACCATGTACCTTGTCAATACCTGTGATCTCACACAGATCCACCATGTACCTTGTCAATAACCTGTGATCTCACCAGTCCACCATGTACCTTGTCAATAACCTGTGATCTCACACAGATCCACCATGTACCTGGTCAATAACCTGTGATCTCACACAGATCCACCATGTACCTTGTCATAACTGTGATCTCACACAGATCCACCATTTACCGGTTCAATAACCGTGGATCTCACACAGATCCCCCATGTACCTTGTCAATAACCTGTGATCTCACACAGATCCACCATGTACCTTGTCAATAACTGTGATCTCACACAGATCCACCTTTACCTGGTCAATAACCTGTGATCTCACCACAGATCCCCACCTGTACCTTGTCAATAACCTGTGATCTCACACAGATCCACCATTTACCTGGTCAATAACCTGTGATCTCACACAGATCCACCATGTACCTTGTCAATAACCTGTGATCTCACCAGATTCCACCATGTACTTGTCAATACCTGTATCTCACACAGATCCACCAGTACCTTGTCAATAACCGGTGATCTCACACAGATCCACCATGTACCTTGTCAATAACCTGTGATCTCACACACGATCCACCATGTACCTTGTCAATAACCTGTGATCTCACACAGATCCACCATGTACCTTGTCAATAACCTGATCTCACACAGATCCCCCATTTACCGGTCAATAACCGTGATCACAACAGATCCACCATGTACCTTGTCAATAACCGTGATCTCACACAATCCACCATGTACCTGGTCAATAACCTGTGATCTCACACAGATCCACCATGTACCTTGTCATAACCTGTGATCTCACACAGATCCACCATGTACCTTGTCAATAACTGTGATCTCACACAGATCCACCATTTACCTGGTCAATAACCGTGATTCACACAGATCCACCATGTACCTTGTCAATAACCGTGATCTCACACAGATCCACCATGTACCTGTGTCAATAACCACTGTGATCTCACACAGATCCACCATTTACCTTGTCAATAACCTGTGATCTCACACAGATCCACCATGTACCTTGTCAATACCTGTGATCTACACAGATCCACCATGTACCTTGTCAATAACTGTTGATCTCCACAGATCCACCATGTACCTTGTCAATACCTGTGATCTCACACAATCCACCATGTACCTTGTCATAACCTGTGATCTCAACACGATCCACCATGTACCTTGTCATACCTGTGATCTCACACAGATCCACCATGTACCTTGGTCAATAACTGTGATCTCACACAGATCCACCATTTACCTGGTCAATACCTGTGATCTCACACAGATCCACCATGTACCTTGTCATAACCTGTGATCTCACACAGATCCACCATGTACCTTGTCTAAACCTGTGATCTCACACAGATCCCCCATGTACCTTGTCAATAACCTGTGATCTCACACAGATCCACCATGTACCTTGTCAATAACTGTGATCTCACACAGATCCACCATGTACCTTGTCAATAACCTGTGATCTCACACAGATCCACCATGTACCTTGTCAATAACCTGTGATCTCACACAGATCCACCATGTACCTGGTCAATAACCTGTGATCTCACACAGATCCACCATGTACCTTGTCAATAACCTGTGATCTCACACAGATCCACCATTTACCGGTCAATAACCTGTGATCTCACACAGATCCACCATGTACCTGTCAATACCTGTGATCTCACACAGATCCACCATGTACCTTGTCAATAACTGTGATCTCACACAGATCCACCATTTACCTGGTCAATAACCTGTGATCTCACACAGATCCACCATGTACCTTGTCAATAACCTGTGATCTCACACAGATCCACCATGTACCTTGTCAATAAACCTGTGATCTCACACAGATCCACCATGTACCTTGTCAATAACCAGTGATCTCACACAGATCCACCATTTACCTGGTCAATAACCAGTGATATCACACAGATCCACCATTTACCTGGTCAATAACCAGTGATATCACACAGATCCACCATTTAGCTGGTCAATAACCTGTGATCTCACACAGATCCACCATGTACCTTGTCTAAACCTGTGATTTCACACAGATCCACCATGTACCTTGTCAATAGCCTGTGATCTTACAAAGATCCACCATGTACCTTGTCAATAACCCGTGATCTCACACAGATCCACCATGTACCTTGTCAATAATCTGTGATCTCACACAGATCCACCATTTACCTGGTCAATAACCTGTGATCTCACACAGATCCACCATGTTACCTTGTCATAACCTGTGATCTCACACGATCCACCATGTACCTTGTCAATAGCCTGTGATCTACAAGATCCACCATGTACCTTGTCAATAACTGTTGATCTCCCACAGATCCACCATGTACCTTGTCAATACCTGTGATCTCACAAATCCACCATGTACCTTGTCATAAACCTGTGATCTCAACAGATCCACCATGTACCTTGTCATACCTGTGATCTCACACAGATCCACCATGTACCTTGTCAATAATCTGTGATCTCACACAGATCCACCATTTACCTGGTCAATAACCTGTGATCTCACACAGATCCACCATGTACCTTGTCAATAACCTGTGATCTCACACAGATCCACCATGTACCTTGTCTAAACCTGTGATCTCACACAGACCCCCATGTACCTTGTCAATAACCTGTGATCTCACACAGATCCACCATGTACCTTGTCAATAACCTGTGATCTCACACAGATCCACCATGTACCTTGTCAATAACCTGTGATCTCACACAGATCCACCATGTACCTTGTCAATAACCTGTGATCTCACACAGATCCACCATGTACCTGGTCAATAACCTGTGATCTCACACAGATCCACCATGTACCTTGTCAATAACCTGTGATCTCACACAGATCCCCATTACCGGTCAATAACCTGTGATCTCACACAGATCCACCATGTACCTGTCAATACCTGTGATCTCACACAGATCCACCATGTACCTTGTCAATAACTGTGATCCACACAGATCCACCATTTACCTGGTCAATAACCTGTGATCTCACACAGATCCACCATGTACCTTTGTCAATAACCTGTGATCTCACACAGATCCACCATGTACCTTGTCAATAAACCTGTGATCTCACACAGATCCACCATGTACCTTGTCAATAACCAGTGATCTCACACAGATCCACCTTTACCTTGTCATAACCAGTGATATCACACAGATCCACCATTTACCTGTCAATAACCTGATATCACACAGATCCACCATTTACGGTCAATAACCTGTGATCTCACAGATCCACCATGTACCTTGTCTAAACCTGTGATTCACACAGATCCCCATGTACCTGTCAATACCTGTGATCTTACAAAGATCCACCATGTACTGTCAATACCCTGTGATCTCACACAGATCCACCATGTACCTTGTCAATAATCTGTGATCTCACACAGATCCACCATTTACCTGGTCCATAACCTGTGGATCACCAGTCCACCATGTACCTTGTCAATAATCTGTGATCTCACACAGATCCACCATTTACCTGGTCAATAACCTGTGATCTCACACAGATCCACCATGTACCTTGTCAATTTCTTTCTTTATTTTTTTTTTTTTATCTCCCTGGGAAATACTTCCTGCAGTTAAAAGTCATTTAGTGTGTGTTTAAGATTTGTATTGAAAATGCAAAAGCTTGGTACACACAGTAATGATAAAAGTTACGAGTTGTGTAATAGAAAAATAATTGTTCTCAAAGCTGTAAAACATTTGCGTCAGCCTCTGGAACGATCGGTTACCGCCGCCTGAAGATTTCCATTGTTAGGGTAGTGTGCAATCCCAAATGATCTCAGGCTGTGTGAAGCCAAAATTAAACTGATCACTGATGGATTCTCTGAGATTTGTCTGAGATCTGGTGAAGGATTGATACGGTGTGTAACCAACCTATCTGAAAAAACAACCTTAGAGTGGTGGCTTTCCTTAAAGGATAGTTCAACAAAAAAGTAACACTTTCTTAATCAAATTTATAGTTGCAAATCAGCTCTTACTCTTGTCTCTGATATTGCCCCCAAGCAGAGATCACAGTACCAAACCGCAATCCTGCGGCGCTGCTGTGTCTCTCTTGTCAGTGTCCCACACTCCCTCCTTCTCTTACCCTGTGTGCAGTTGTGGTACACACAGTCCTAATTGGTCTCCCTATACTTAAAGGGCATCTTTACCAAAAATAGGTTATTTTAAATTGACTGGAAACTATATTCTTCCCAACCACCACTGTGTCATTTTTTTGTTGATGCCCCCTATTATTTAGATATCCAATCTAAAACATCTTATATTTTGCACTAAAGTGCACTAAAAAAGGGTAACAACATGTTAAAATGGTATGACATCAGGTTAAAATGGTATTTACCCTTATTATAGAGATATGAATCTCCCTAAATATGTCCAACACCCAAATGCTGCTGTTAGAATTCCACATTAAACTGGATATTGCTGACATAGCGCTTGAACTGGCATTGTATATGTTCTAACCATAGGGACTAAAAAAAAAAACATTCATGCCTATCAGATCTTTAAAAATGGGTGGCATTAGGGTCAGGCCACATGCGTTTGCCATCCGCACACACAGTGTGTGTTAATATGTCTGGTCACAACTGGTGTTCTGGCCAACTTAAAACTCATGTGATCACCATTTTTGTTTCTGTTTTTATGCATTTTAATACAAGCTACGGGAAAGGAACACACGTGCCCAGGAAAACTGCATGCCAATGCATTCCATTCCATTCTGGTTTGGTTAGGCCATTCTGTAGGAAACTTTAAACTCCAGTTTGTACATTCTCAATAGTATTTCATGTTAGAACTCTGATAATATAGTAATTAGTATTAGTAATAAGAAAATGTCATTATCAGTGCTTTACAGCCAATGGGGTAATCATGGGACTGTATGTGCGTTAATAATGCGTTGTATAATGATGCTGTAAGATAATATGGCTCCTACCATGTTCCAAAATAGTCATTAACACATTACTAGAACTGTCAAATCAACCACATATTACCACATATATCACATATTAAACCACGTGACTCCCTCCAGGGTGTACAAAAAAAATCACTGCTAGACGATAGGAGTAACTACCGTTTCTATATGTGTGTGAAAGGGTGAAATTCTCACATAGACAGCACACATACTGTATTTTATTTCTAAGATATAAAGACAAAGATAAATGTTTTACATATTTTTCAATACCTATGATTAACTGGAGAATGTGGATATACAAAAAATTATTGATTGTCCGAATATGGGAGAATTAGGGAATACGTGAGCCCTTATTTTGAATTAGAAAAAGCTTGAAAATGTGATACGGAAACACGAAAATACTGGCGCGTAAAGAAATGTGTTTTTTTTTAAATAAATTTTGATTTATGTTCGTGTTCCCCAGACCATTTCACGGGTTCCTGAGCCATTTACACTAATTTAATTTCGCTGTTTATTCGAAATCCATTTTTGAGATGGTGCTTGGGGAAATTTACCTAATAACATATGGTTTGTACTTACTTCACAGCATTCTAGTATCACACAGTTTGGTCAATGACCATTATGTTCTGCACATGCTCAGTCCTTAGCTATGGCAGAAACTTGTTACAGTTGGTCACACCCATTAATAATCTCTAGCCAATCCTTTACAGGACAGATAAAGCAAGGAAGCATGTGACTGAGGTCAGGGGGTGTGGTCTGACATTGAACATACACAAAGATACTTCACCCAGTTCTTAAAGGACATGTCCACCCCCACTACTGGCCCCACTGTGTAGTGTAGTAAAATCCTTACCTTATTCCCAGCTCCAATGGCTGCCCTGCTATGGCCTTCCAAAGTCCCAAAAACTGCCCACCAGGAGCCTGGCAGAGTCCTTAGGGTCCTGTCTCCGGGAGAATTTGCACATGCCCAGTGCAGCCCTCCCTCCCGCTTTCCTCTTCCTCCCCCCAGAGTAAAAACCCTTTGGGGATAGTAGTTCCCCCCCCATCCCCAACCACCATATTATTATGTCCAGAAACTCCCCAGAATTATTACTTACCTTACCTCTCTCCTCCGGCCTTCTGAACTGCCGACAACCGCGTCCATGATTGGCTGCCTCTCAGCCAATCACAGATGCGGCTGCCGGTCTGGCCCCCTGCTTGCAGTTTCATGTAAGCAGAGGGCCGGGACAGTACGCTTGAGGAAAGAGGGAAGGTAAGTAGAGTTCGGGGGAGTTTCTGGACATAATAATATGTGGTTGGGGCTGGGGGAGGGAGACCTACAGTACCCTAAAAGTTAAAAAAATGTGGACATGCCCTTTAAAGGCTTACTTTCACTTAATTCAATTACTGAAGTGGGATTTTATAGCTTATTGGTGTTTTTAGGGGGGTTGTTTCACAATTGGGTTAGTTCTCCTTTAAGCACTGAAATCTCATGCCTGGTGCACATCGGAATCACTTTATACTGTTCCATTTTCAGCTTATTCCCATTTCCATAGATCTTTATTCTCTTCTGTCCTTACGACCCCTCAGTGTGGCCTTTTAATATTTTGAAACAGAATAGACTATCACACATTCTTTTAATGGTAAATAAAGCTGACAAGTAACCAGGTCACTCATATAATTGCTGCATAAAAACAATGTTGAATATTTCAAGAACAATGATTATTCCCTCTTCAGAAATGTGCATATGGCAGAGAAAACCTTGTGTTTCTCTATTGAAATAGAGAAGCAATGGAGAATGTACACATTTTCCATGGAATGCAATGATTAAGTAAAACAATATTGCTAATTAATGATATGATTTTACAGCTTGGATAATGTACAATGACCATGAAATTAGAACTAAACTACAAATGCTGTAACATCAGTTATATGAAACACATGCCAGTGGGATTTATTCTGAAATCTCCCCAGGTTTGCATATGAAGAATTCCTCCCTCCCCATTACCACCCTCCTGACATTTTCTGCATGCATATAACATAGTAATTGAGGTTGAACAAAGACCTGCGTCCATCAAGTCCAACCTTTTCACCCTCCTTTTTAACCCTACCTAATAGTTTATCCAGAGGAAGTCAAAAACCCCAGCTAAAAATGGGGGGGGAAGCCTCCTGGCTCCAAATGGCAATCGAAAGTATCCCTGAATCAACAAGAACTACAGTATATGTATTAATACCAGTAATCTCAATATTATATAGTATACCTGTACCAACCAGACTACAGTATATGTATTAATACCAGTAATTTCAATATTATATAGTACCCTGTATCAACCAGAACTACAGTATATGTATTAATACCAGTAATTCAAATTATATAGTATCCCTGTACCAACCAGAACTACAGTATATGTATTAATACCAGTAATTCTCAATATTAATAGTATCCCCGTACCAACCAGAACTACAGTAGTATGTATTATACCAGTAATTCTCAATAGTATAAAGTATACCTGTACCAACCAGAACTACAGTATATGTATTAATACCAGTATCTCAATATTATATAGTATCCCTGTACCAACCAGAACTACCAGTATATGTATTAATACCAGTAATTCTCAATATTTGTTAGTTTTAGAAACTTATCTGGCCCACTTTAAAGCTATCAAAGAACTTGCCATTACCACACTTCTGGAAGACAGTTCCATATTTTCACCGTTCTCACTGTAAAGAAACCTTTCCTAACCTGAAGATGAAACTTCTTTTCTTCCAACCCTAAAGGATGTCCACGAGTCCTCTGATATGAACGACTAGTAAACAATGCACCGAGAGTTTATTGTATGACCCATTAATATTTTTGTATAAAATGATATATCCCCACGCAAACGTCGCTTCTCGATTGTAAACAGCCCTAACTTGTCTAATATGCCTGCATAGTCAAGCCTCTCCATTCCCTTTATTATTTTGTGGCCTTCTCTGAACTGATTCCATTTCCAAGATGTCCCTTTGTATATGGGATTCCAAAACTGCACCGCATATTCAAATGAGGCCTTACCAGTGCCTTGTAAAGAGGGGGCATAATGTTTTTTCTCTTGAATCTATTCCCTTCTTTATACAAGACAATATCTTGCTAGCTCTAGCCGTTGCTACCTGGCATTGTTTGCTATAGCTAAGTCTGTTATCTACGAGAACCCTCAAATCTTTTCAGTCGAGATTCACTTAACAGATGATTTTGGTGTAGGTGGACAAGGATTGTTAAACCCTAAATGCAACACCTTACATTTATCAACATTGAATCTCATCTGCCATACTGCTGCCCATTTTGATAATCTATCTAGGTAAGCTTGCAGCAATTGCACATCATTTGATGGGCTCATTTACCCAGAGCCGCAAATGATCTGCAAATAGGCTTTCAGTATTTAATACTGGATTTGCACCTTGTGGTAAATCCCAAAAGAGATTTTACTCCACCAGACATTAGCTCTTCTTAAATTTGGAGAGCTAATCTTTATTAAATACATTGCACCGGTTGCACTGGTGTCTTTTGTGAAACTGGTGCAGCCAGTGCAATTATATAGTTAAACTTGCGCTAACCTATTAGTATAGTTAGCACAAATTTAACCCCTATTTTTAGCACAGTACATGGGGTAAATCAGGCCCCTAGTTTCCAAAGCTCTGCATAATTTAGTGTCACCAGCAAACACAGAGACCTTGCTCCAATGCCCCCCTTAAGTCATTTATAAACAGATTAAACAGAAGCGGCCCCAGTACAGAACCCTGAGGCACTCCGCTTAGAACTTTAGCCCACATAGATGTAGCCCATTGACCAACACTCTCTGTTTGCGATCCAATAACCAATTATCCATGTACAAATGGTATTTGTAGGCCAACAGTCCTCAGTTTATACATTAGTCGCCTATGTGGCACAGTATCAAAAGCCTTAGCAAATCCAAGTATTATATATCTACTGCTATGCCAGAATCTAAATTCTTACTCACTTCTTCATAAAAAACAATTAAATTTGTCTGTCATGATCATTTCTCATAAATCCATGCTGACTGTTACTAATAAGATCAGTTCTGGAGACAAAGTCAAGGATTTGATCCTGTAACAAAGTTTCCATCACCTTCCCTACCACTGATGTTAGGCTTACAGGTCTATAGTTACCAGGTTGGAAATGACTACCATTTTTGAATATTGGTATTATATTGGCTTTTTTCCAATCCAGTGGCACATCACCAGACAAAAATGAATCTGAAAAGATAAGAAACAGTCGTGTCTAGATAAAAACTGAAATAAACTCTCTTAAGATCCGAGGATGTATTCCAACTGGCCCTGGGGCTTTATTGATGTTAAATTTGTCTTATTGTTTTGCACCTTATCCTGTCAGCCAGAGTGAATGTTCCTCATTTTTACCCTTCATATTATTACAGTTTTTGCTGGATTCTCTAAAGTGAATACAGAGGGGGGAAATGGTTTAGCACATTAGCCTTCTCGGCATCCTTTACAACCATCTCAGCTGAATTTAATTATTTTCTATTTTAGCTAGTTTAATTGCTTTCTTGCACTCCTACTACAGCTTTTATACTCCCTGTATGTCTGTTTGGTTGTCCCCTTCTTTCTCTTTTTTTCACTTTCCTTTTTACCTGAGCAATAAGGCAGGCAGGAGAGGACCTAATTTTTTTACACTTGGTCCCTAAAGGTACAAATTTAGAAATGTAATTGTTTAATATCCCTTTAAAAGTGGTCCACATCTGCTCAATATCCTTACCTAGGAACAAATTCCCCCAGTTTATGAGCAGAAGTGATTCCTCACAACAAAACAGAACATGCCCCATACCAGCAGCCTTCGCCAACTGCATATGGAGATTCATTTCCACATCCTCACTGGCCTTTGGTGGCTTATAACATACCAATAATTTATTACCCACCCTCTTGCTTCTGTACACAGCTCCATCCATATTGTTTCTGCCTTATCGTCTATCTCATCTTTTAATTTGGCTTCAATTCTGTTAAACATACATACATAAGCCCCCTCCTTTCTTTGTTGCACTGTCCTTCTTGGCACATTAGCCAGTGCCTAAACCAGGAGACCCCACCCTACTTTGCTATAAGTCAAGGAGATCAGGGGTCTCCTAAGTTAAAAGAAAATAATCAAAAGTATTTACTTTTAGGAATTTTGAGTTTTGTGGGTGCCAGCTTTTAATGAAATCAAAATAGGAAGTAGGAATAATCGTATCTACCTACCATAGAATTAAGATGGGGGTTGATTTTAAGATTTAGTGTTATAACTTACATAATAACTCCCTATATCACAGAAAAACATAATGAATTGAATGATTTTCAGAAAACTAGAGATATTCAAGGGAAACATCTAATTTTAAAGGACAAGTTTTACTGAAATGAAACGATTCCCAGGGGAAATAAAGCACAGGCAGGAAATGTGTTTATGTGTCCCTTTCAGACCCTAATAGTGATCTATATAAATCCAGCCCTAAATCACTGCATCCTGCGTGTGTTTGCTCTCTGCCAGATCAATCAATTTAGAATAGTCATTCCTTTAGATACAGGAAAACAGGCAATCTACTGCTAGATTATTAACCCCTTGATGACAAGGTGGTTTATGGTTTACTGCGAATAATATAGTTCATATAGTGTTGATTGTCAGACTTTACATCAGTTAAAACCGAGACAGGAATATTCTGTACCAATCCTCCTCAAGTGGATACCAAATGGATTGTGTAAAGTCTTTTCAAACTGAATCCTGGTTCTCTCTTCTCTAATAGTACAAAACTGACTTTCCTTTAACATCAGATCAATGTTTACACATATTGTAACAGAGCCACAGCTGCTTAGAGTACTGGAAAAAAATATATAAGGTAAAGGGGAGAGAAAAAGTCCCCTAAAGAACCACCACACTATAGCCTGAAATAATATGTAAATAACAAAAATAGCAAAATACCATAGATGGATAATCTATCAGAAGTACCAGTTTTCTATCTGTGCGCCTGTCACTATTGTTATTGCCCTCTTTTTTCATGAGGTTATATAGTTACAGTGTAACAAGTAGGGTTACTGCCTAGTCAGTGAATGTGAGGTGCATGCTGACAGCTAAGTAATGCTCTTCTAATAAGATTCTCTGCATAATTAAATATTCATATCCCCGAGATGAAGTCTGCTGATAACACATCATAATTCAGGTTGGGGCACTTATATTCCCACATCAATAGCATAAAGTAAATCAGTAGATACAATACAATTGATGATCCTTTTTTGTCTTTAAGTGAAATTCCAGATGTGTAGAAGGACTTGGGCTATTTGTATCCAAATATATTATGACATGTAGAAAAATGACTAGAAAGGACATGTGGGATTTTGAAACAAATTACAGTTGGTATTTAAAAAACTTTCAGGGACATGTATGTAGTCTGCCAGTAATGGAGAGTATACAATATAATGCATTTACATTAACCACATTGCCAAAGAATGGACAGAACATTTAAAAATGAAACCAGCTACTTATGTGACTTAGTGATATTAAATTTCCCAGACTGTTTGGGGGGTTCTTAGCAATACAATACATGTGGTCTGAAGGTGATATGTGTGGTGTGTGGTCTTTAATAAATTAAGCGTTTTTTGGAGTGCGACCCTGAGTTCCATTTTTGAAGGTGGGATGTCTCTTTAAAGCAAGAAGTGTTACGGTACAGTAAAGCAGAATGATTTGGTGTAAGGAAGAAAGATCTGACTGTCAATACATTGTTGCTACCTACTGCAGCAACTGTAATAATAATTACTATGTCAGTATATCAGTAAATACATCCTGTCGACTGTGAAATAACACTGCCAATTTATCAATCTTATTATCTCTCTAGGGATAAATAAAGAGGTTACATACAGATAACTCTATATAGATTGGTATTTCCGGGATGTAGCTTACATCAATGTTATAGTCAGTAGATGCAATAACAGACAATGCAGTAAACAATGAACATACCCTCAGTATACAAAAATATGAACTAGGGATGGGCGGTTCGCGGATCCGAACCCGGATCCCGTTCGCGAATGGGGATTTTTCCGGATTTTCCGCCTTCCGAACTTCGATTCGCGGATTTTTCGTATTTTCGAACATTTTCGAAATTACGAGTTTTCACGTATTTTCGAAAATTTTCGAAAATACAGTAAAACATGTATTTTCGCAATTTTTCGAAAATACAAAGGATTTCTCTTAATTCCATACAATTTTCGAAATACGGGAAATTCGTTATTTCAAGGGTATTTTTAATTTTAACGAATTTTCTAATTTTTTCTCTGATAGTAACGTATTAGATAAAGTAAATAATAAATACAGCAAATGATTTAATACATTTATTGTTGACTTTGCGATTTTCATGGTATTGGGAGTACGATTGAGGTTGGTGCGTGCATGGGTGGCCATACAAATATCCGATTTTAGTACCGACCAAGCGATCCCGCGACATTAGGCCGATCCTGTTGGAACTGGCTTTTCGCTCTTCTATGCGAACAACATGCGAATCCCATTCATTTTGTGATCACATGCCGCATAGAAGAATGGGAAAAGTGGTTCCGGCAGGCTTGGTCTATTGTTGCGGGAGCGCCGGTCAAGTAAATAAAATCAGATATAGTATGGCCACCTTGAGGGCCACTTAACCTGAATCCTGGGATTATACAAGAAGCATCCCTGGCCCAAGAATACAAAGAAACTGAATTATCCCTCCAGTAAATAGCATGAAAGTCACTTAATCCCATGAAGAAATGGATAAGATAATTGTGTGTCTGCCTCAGTCACACAGTCTACTGCCTAATACAGAACATCTGCCTGTCCATCCATCTATCAATCCCACATTATTTTTACGTTTATTTTTTTCCTATTTCCACCCTCACCTGTTACTTATTTAGAATTTCCATTCACTGTCTAATTGCCAACCTTGCTAATAAATGATTTCTTGCAGCGCTGTATGCAACTTTAACACAAATGTTAATTGGCAAGGACACAAATAATTCAGTGCAACAAATAAACACCAAATAGTCTCCATCGGGTTACAAAAATCCATCGATTTTAGGCATTGTACATTAATGGTTCAGCTTCAAAGAACTCTTAAGTACTGTATTGTAACAAAGCTATAATACCGAAGGCAAGTTAAAAAAAAGACCATTCCCTGTGCCAAATAATTAGTTAAGACACAGAGCCAAGAAAATCATTTTCTTTTTCTCAGCCATAGCATTGATATTAAAGTAAAAAGACTCAAGGAGAAGTTAAAAATAAAACAATGCAGGTAAGATGCTTGTTTTATTTGCTAGCAGTGTTCTGCTTGATTTCATATTTGTTATGATTAATAGGAACGTCAATATAGCCTATAAGTTCTTAAATTGCCTGTGTTTGTGCACTGTACTGCTTATGAATTATGAATTTACAACCAATGCATTCTCTGTTATCACGATCACTGTAGAGATTGGGGAATTTGAAGATCATTTTAAAGATAAACTGGAAAGTGAAAGATTATGTGAATTTGGCTTGAAAAGCTGCATTTTACAAGGGAACACACTGTGGTTAATCTGGGTGGTATGTGTGCTGCGAGTTTTAAATCTCAGTAAAATTGCAATGCCAATGAAGGAGATCGTGTAAAAGAAGTGAACTACAGGGGCCGGCACCCTGCAAAACTTTTCACCAGTCCCCACACAACCCCATCACAAACCCCACCCCAAAGGGAACTTAAGTAGCGGAACTCGCAAACAGTGGTTTACCCCTTTTTACAAACACAGCACAAATTTGTTAGATAAGTTAATGTAATAAATTTTATAAAGATACTCAAGTGCGTCTAATATGTGGGTAGTAATCTTAATTTATAACTCCCAAAAAACAAGGAACAACCCACTAGACATCTAGATCTGTCCTTGAAAACCAAACATTCTTGTGAATCTACTTTAAGTCTGCGTCTACTTTGAAATATCAGTAGTCATTATTCCTTTTGTGCCTTTTTTTTAGATTTGTTCTATTTATTTTATTCAGCACAGCGTTATTTTAGTACATTAGATAAATGGAACAAAAAACAAGCCTCCATACCGGGTGCACTCCACTATTGCACATTTGACATGGCACGCTCCGAGTCGGTTGCAAAGCTCTGAAGTTACTGAGAGCAATCCTACCCCGAGGCACTGCATGCTGTGTGTGGCACAAGCTGCGTTCGTTTAGAATGAATAAATGAATCTACCAGTCGATAGAGTTCATCCAGAGCATTGAGAGGCCTCAATAACTGTAACAAGGAAGAAAAGAAAAGCAATTTACATTTTAATGAAATCTCCTACAAAAACATACATCTCTGCTTGGAAATTAAAAAAGGGTGTTAATGCTGAATTGGCACAAACAGATAAACATGCTTTGGACATTTGCTAGAATTACTGTTTACACAATGGGGGTTCCCTTAACATTAAATTTACATTAATTGGTTCAGTTTAATGTCTTTTCTATTGATAAATGTTTTATGGTTTGCCATTATATATAAATGACATCTGTGATCTCACACGATCCACCATTTAGCTGGTCAATAACCTGTGATCTCACACAGATCCACCATGACCTTGTCAAACCTGTGATCTCACACGATTCACCATGTACCGTCAATAACCGTGATCTCACACAGATCACCATGTACCTTGTCAATAACCTGTGATCTCACACAGATCCACCATGTACCTGTCTATACCTGTGATCTCACACAGATCCACCATGTCCTTGTCAATAACTGTGATCTCACACAGATCCACCATGTACCTTGTCAATAACCTGTGATCTCACACGATCCACCATGTACCTTGTCAATAACCTGTGATCTCACACAGATCCACATGTACCTGGTCTCAAACCTGTGATCTCACACAGATCCACCATGTACCTTGTCAATAACCTGTGATCTCACACAGATCCACCATTTACCTGGTCAATAACCGTGATCTCACACAGATCCACCATGTACCTTGTCAATAACCTGTGATCTCACAGATCCACCATGTACCTTGTCAATAACTGTGATCTCACACAGATCCACCTGTACCTTGTAATAACCTGTGATCTCACACAGATCCACCATGTACCTTGTCAATAACCTGTGATCTCACCAGATCCACCATGTACCTGTCAATAACCAGTGATCTCACACAGATCCACCATTTACCTGGTCAAAACCAGTGATATCACACAGATCCACCATGACCTGTCAATAACCAGTGACTCACAGATCCACCATGTACCTGGTCAATAACCTGTGATCTCACAAGATCCACCAGTTACCTGTCAATAACCTGTGATCTCACACAGATCCACCATGTACCTTGTCAATAACCAGTGATCTCACACAGATCCACCATTTACCTGGTCAATAACCAGTGATATCACACAGATCCACCATGTACCTTGTCAATAACCAGTGATCTCACACAGATCCACCATGTACCTGGTCAATAACCTGTGATCTCACACAGATCCACCATGTACCTTGTCAATAACCTGTGATCTCACACAGATCACCATGTACCTTGGCAATAGCCTGTGATCTTAAAAGATCCACCATGTACCTTGTCAATAACCTGTGACTCACACAGATCCACCATGTACCTTGTCAATAGCCTGTGATCTTACAAAGATCCACATGTACCTTGTCAATAACCTGTGATCTCACAGATCCACCATGTACCTGTCAATAGCCTGTGATCTCACACAGATCCACCATGTACCTTGTCAATAATCTGTGATTCACACAGATCCACCATTTACCTGGTCAATAACCTGTGATCTCACACAGATCCACCATGACCTTGTCAATAACCTGTGATCTCACACAGATCCACCATGTACCTTGTCTAAACCTGTGATCTCACACAGATCCACCATGTACCTTGTCAAAACCTGTGATCTCACACAGATCCACCATGTACCTTGTCAATAACGTGATCTCACACAGATCCAACATGTACCTTGTCAATAACCTGTGATCTCACACAGATCCACCATGTACCTTGTCAATAACCTGTGATCTCACACAGATCCACCATGTACCTGGTCAATACCTGTGATCTCACACGATCCACCATGTACCTGTCAATAACCTGTGATCTCACACAGATCCACCATTTACTGGTCAATAACCTGTGATTCACACAGATCCACCATGTACCTTGTCAATAACCTGTGATCTCACACAGATCCACCATGTACCTTGTCAATAACTGTGATCTCAACAGATCCACCATTTACCTGGTCAAAACCTGTGATCTCACACAGATCCACCATGTACCTTGTCAATAACCTGTGATCTCACACAGATCCACCATGTACCTTGTCAATAACTGTGATCTCACACAGATCCACCATGTACCTTGTCAATAACCAGTGATCTCACACAGATCCACCATTTACCTGGTCAATAACCAGTGATATCACACAGATCCACCATTTACCTGGTCAATAACCAGTGATATCACACAGACCACCATTTAGCTGGTCAATAACCTGTGATCTCACACAGATCCACCATGTACCTTGTCTAAACCTGTGATTTCACACAGATCCACCAGTTACCTTGTCAATAGCCTGTGATCTTACAAAGATCCACCATGTACCTTGTCAAAAACCGTGATCTCACACAGATCCACCATGTACCTTGTCAATAATCTGTGATCTCACACAGATCCACCATTTACCTGGTCAATAACGTGATCTCACACAGATCCACCATTGACCTTGTCAATAACTGTGATCTCACACAGATCCACCATGTACCTTGTCAATAACCTGTGATCTCACACGATCCACCATGTACCTGGCAAAACGTGATCTCACACAGATCCACCATGTACCTGGTCAATAACCTGTGATCTCACACAGATCCACCATGTACCTTGTCAATAATCTGTGATCTCACACAGATCCACCATTTACCTGGTCAATAACCTGTGATCTCACACAGATCCACCATGTACCTTGTCAATAACCTGTGATCTCACACAGATCCACCATGCCGCAAATGATTTACCTTGTCAATGAATGCCGCTTTAGAGGTGGAATTTGGAGGATGATTTGTCTTATCCAAGTAGAAGGCTCTAGAAAGGACGACACAAATGCTAATTAAAGATTACAAATAAAAAATAAAGAAACATTAATTTGACTGAAACAGAGCTGTAGTCATTTTTACATAATAGTTAAAACATAAAACTTTCCAGTGTTTAGCCTGTATGAATGGGTGATGTGGCTGACATTAATCTGGCGATGTTAGTTTATTGACAATTCAAGAGCAAAAGAGATAAATTAGGGCTTGTCTGCCAATTGTTGAAGCCATGGCCCATGGTGTAGTAAGGACTAAATAGGGCACCCAACAGGCATAACTTTGTGACATGACTTAATGTTTTATCAAAGAAAACTAGGCAATCGCCTCTGAAGAATGTGTTCTGAAAAACTCTTTCTTACATGGCAAATTGATTTCTGTGAGCAGCTGAATATAGAAATCAGGAAGCTCCTTGTACATGAATCTGGTGGGACATGGTCCCCTTTCTGTCACTGAATGATGCATTGAAGTAGAAAACATGCACCAAGTCCATTGGGACACAGGTGGGAACAAAAGCTACTGAGATCACCAACTTGCTGTAATGACATTTTTCATAGGTTCACGTGCTGACTGTACCAATGGCTTACTATCAGTTTTTATAGCAATAAGTAATCATTCATTATATAAATAGCATGTTTTTTTACTGCCCCTACACACATCTATAGCTAGGGAAACTACAGAGGAAATAGTAAAATAATTTTTTTTCAATTAGTCAAAGCCAACCATGGTGTGTATAGCTTTATTTGTACTTCAAAATGAAAGAACACAATGGATGTAAAATAAAGAGGGTGCAACATTAACATATTCACTACATACAGTATACATGTGTTTAGTCCATCCTACTATTAGAGGTCACATTGGACTTCCAAGAACTGTGTAAGAGTACTGTAAATGGGAAATCATATAGTTGTATATTCTAGTTCAGTTGAGGTTATTTTTCCACCATTCCCAGGGGTTTTCCCTTTCAAATCAATGTCTATAATTGATGATTTGTCCTTAGACATTACCTCCTAGCAGTTGTATAGGATTATTATACGTTTATTACACAAGGCTTAGAATGAAAAATAGGCTTAAGGGGGAAATGTACATTTCTTGGCTACAAGATCTCAGGTGCAGCGCTCTCTATAATGGTGCCTGTAAACTCAACAATACTGGCGGTATAGTTTCCCAACTATTTTATCATGTGTGGTTAATTGTGTGGTGTTTTGTCTGATTTTTATCAGACATGCGGGAAAATATTCCTAAAGCTGAAATAGATTGTACAACAGAGATGTTGTACCCTCCAGATGATTGCAAACTTCAACACCCAGAATTCCTTGGCTGCAGTAGCCAGGAATCCCTGTACAATATTAGGATCATATGATAGGTATCGTTTGGTGTATGGACACAAATTTATTTAAGGCTGGGTCCACATAGGGATTTTACCCTATTCAAGTTTTTTACACCACATTAACTTTAAAAGTCATGTTCCCCTCTCAAATGAAAAATTATATATAGGTAAATCACCCCCCCAAACTCCAAAATGACATTAATTAGAAGACAGAGAACTGTAATTATCCCATGTTATCCAACTAAATGTTATTCTCCCCCTTGCCTCTGCCCCTCAAAAAGATCCCACCTTATCTCCAAGCTCTTTTAGATTCTTGCACATGCTCAGATGAGGCATCTAGGGGAACAACATTTAATCATTTCCTGTGATGTCAACTGTCACATTCATGACTGACAGCTGTTAACTGGGAGAACCAGGAAGAAGAAATAAATAACAGAACATTAAGCAGCATTTCAGGGTAATGATGCATCTCTCCGGTTTGTAACTATTGCAGATTTAGGGCTTGGGAAAGATTAACCTATATATATAGTATGCCCTTTAATACAGTGTTAAAGGAGGATGATAATGACACTGCTTTGCAAAGCATTATATTTAGATGTAACCTAATCTTTTCTGTCGGGTGAAGTGAGGATACTGGTAATTTTATTAGTTTTATGGTCCATGTAGAATAGCTGCTAACAGAATGTGGCCAGCTTTATTAAACATCTAAACCTACACTGTTTAGTTACTTATGTACATATGTAGACAATTTAGAACAGTTTAACTTGCCAGGACTTGGTTGCAATGTGCACTAAATTTTTTACGTTAGAGACCACAGGTCCAAAATGAGTTTAATATTTAATAAACAAATGGAATTTTTGGATGAGCATGAAAGATTTATAATGAAATTACTTTTCTGATGTCCTTTTAACTTTTATTCTGAAACACAAAGGATCTGGCTTAATGTTTATTAAAACGTAATGAAGAGAAGTGCTGTACATTCAGTTAGTTATACCAGTGTATACTATAGTATTTAGAGACACATAAATAGAATACATGTCATACATAGAGTGACATTCTTTTTCTCTTTTCCACAGTCACTGGGTTTGGGGGGGAGGGTACTGTCAATCTCACTGAGGTAGATAGCACAGGGGTGTATATGGGCTAGTGATTATCTGATTAAAACCCATAGCTTTCTACAATTTTTTATTTCCATTTTTATTAATACTTCATGAATGACCACTACTGTAGGTGTCCAATTTACTATAAAAGGCACTTACTCTACATTCTACCTTTTTTACTATGCAGGTCGGCCATCCAATAGGCAGAAGCACTCTGCAAATGCATCCTCCCATAGGCAGTGAATTCCCTGGCTTGCTGGCAGTGGAGGAGATGGGACATTAGCTGACTGCAGAGCTGTACTTTGAGGAATTGTTCTGTCCTATCTAGTCTAATCTGTCTAATGTAATTACATGTGTGAGGACCTAGCATTTTACTGTAGTTTCCCACCCTGGGTACATCAAAATGGAGGGGTTGGTTTTGGAATTTAGTTCCCCTTTAAGCTAAATGACTTTAAAGTGGGGCTTATGAAACCGATGGGTGCAAATGTTTGCCCATGCTTTTAATCTGAAGCAACCAATAAGATGTTAGGTTTTTTTACTGGTCTGTAACAGTTAGAAAACTTTTAGCAATGTCTGATTGGTTGCTGAATGTCTGATTGGTTGCTGCAGATTAAAAGCACTGGCAAACTTTTGCACCTCTTGATACATAAGCCCCAACATTTAACTTTTAGAGACCCAAGATTTTTCCTTCTCCAAGGCAAAAAGCCTGGCCTTTCTGTTAGAAGCAATTATATTTTGAATATTTTACAACATGACAAACTGTAGACAGCATATGCATTTCTAAACCACTTCACTTAATTACTAAGGGCTTGCTTTGCTACTTAATCAAATTTTAAGAGATGTCCTTAATGGAAATACTGGCTACCTGCCAGAACCAAACAGTATACAGAGAGCAAAACTTAAGTCTTCGTGGCTTTCCTGAATACTAAAAAGCAACTTGTTTATCTTACAACACAAAGAATTCAATTGAATCTAATGAATGAATGAAAAATGAATAACACAACTATCTACATAGAACTACTGAAACAACAATTCATAACCATATTGCTAATTAAGGGCTCTTTCTGGTGTCTAAAAATTATTAACAAGCACATGGTCTAAAACTTTTTCTTTGTTAGAAGTTTATGTTTTCCTTGACAAAAATGTGGAGCTTCCATGTTAAACTCAAGTACAGACGCTTTCCATTAAATATATGGGGAAAATTCCAATAGAATGGAATTTAGGATAAATTGAGCATATACCCCATGTGTGAAATATTCCCCAATGGGGCCTGTGTGACAGAACAAAAAGTGTCAAAGGGCCTGACCCACATCAAGAAGATGCAATTTAACCTGGCAAAGGAATGGAGTTTAAGGGGGAGAAGAAATGTCAGGCGAATGAAGAGGAGAAAATAACCTACCGATTGATAAACAAGGGCAGAAAGTTAATAAGGCTGAAATATTCAATATCTACATTGCATGTACCAGCTCTAAAGGATTCTACTAAAGCCAAACCAAAGTCAAAGGATCTGATGGCCCCTAAGGACAGGGAAACTATTGTACAATCTATTTAAAGGATCAGAACAAAGTCAGATGGCCACTAAGGACAGGGTAAATATCATAAAACCTATTTAATTTATTTTCTCAAAAAAAATAGCATTGCATAGTAGAAAGGATGCATGTTCTGTCAAAGAAAATATTAGTTACATGTTTGCAAACCAATGACTTTCAACCATTTATTTTATTTTGTGTATCTGTAATTTCCGTTTACTTTATACTGCTTTCTAAATCAAATAACTTTTATTACAACTAGAAGTTAAAGGAAAATGCTCAAGGAGCATTTGTTTTCAGGATGTGTAAACGTCATCAACCTACCGTAGCTTCTGATTGTACTGTTTGACTTTTTCCAGTGAGGCAGCATTAACATGGGACTGAAATTCTTCAATGGAAACATTGTCCTTGTAGTAATAACCATCCATACTCTCCAAGGCTGAAAATGAGAAGGATATTGTATAAATATTCCCTTTATTGCTTAAGATGCTTCCTTTAATATTTGAGTTTAGGGAATTAAAGCTACAAACAAGGATCACAAGTTTATTTCCCTATGTAATAAGAACCTGAGTAGTCACAGTTACCTAAATCATTTCAAAGAGTAGTTCTAGCTTCTAAACTAAATACTATATACACTTTGCTATGCCCAGGCGATATTGTAAGCTGCCATTTCAGGTTATGCAGTGGTCCTTCTTCCCAGGATGCAAACTTCCTTGGAATGTTCCTAACAGTAATTTGAGTAATCTGATTGGATGTTGGATGGGTCATACATCTCTACTGAGCAACTGGTCGAAGGCAAGACCATAATGGACACTAATAGGGGACACTATACAGGAAGTCAGCAAATTTATTTATGCACAATTGCTGGACAAGCATTTTAAGGTTAGTAGACTGAGAACATTTTTTTTTCTTGAAAGCATATGTATGTTCACCGAACTTACAACATAAATAAATAATTTATCTGTACGGTACTTTCCCTACCGTATAAAATAACCTAGGCAAGACGTCTGTATAAAGAACTGTTTAACATTAGATTAACTTGTAATATGCTAGTATTAAGCAACAACTGTGCCATTGGATTTCCAGAAGGAGAAATAAACATGGCAGAGCTCACCTTGAGAAAAAAGAACAGGATGGACTTTAAACCCCCCGCCATTTTTTAGCTTTGGTGGAAGGTGCTCAAAATGGTAACTGTCAATGTAAAAATACACCTTCAGAGCTTGCCGACTTCCTTCCACTTGGTAAGTTATAGGAACATCTGGGTAATTAAACAGAAAACGTCTTACACACAAATACATTCAAACTGGTCAAATAACAATGCAATCACTTGGCCTGTGAGTTTTTCATGGAAGGATTAAACTCAATGGACTATGGAACTATGAAATAAGTATAAGAGAGTTAATTTTACTCCCCTGACCTCCATTTTAGAGTATGGTTTCAGTAAATAGAAACAATATATACTTTGTGGTATTAATCCTAGTTAATAAAATATTTTAAAGTGGCCTTTTAAGCTGGCTCTTTATGTAGCTATATATAAGACATGCTACATGTAGGGTCTAACCATAAATTATTTAGTGCTATGTAAAATTAGCCTATTTAGTTACAATCAGCACATACACTGTACAGGGAGCTATATTTCATAAACGTATAATGTATGAAGAAGTCATGTAGGAGCTGATGCAATGCTATTAATTTGCAGTAACCTATCATATGTTATCTAACACCAGTAACCCGGTAAAAAGCTAACATCTAATTGGTTGTTACAATCTAATAGTACAGGCAAAATTATTGCATCAGCCCCTATGCACACATATATCTAAGAAATGTCATAGTTCTGCATAATGGAGTGTTTTAAAAACTGTATAAACAGGTCCTGGAGTTCAAATCTCCAAAAGCCAATTCCTAGTGCCTTGTGCGTTCTGCTATTAAACCGTAAAAAGGAGCCAAAACTTAATCAGCAGCATATCAAATTTGTCATATGTGCTTAAATGACATACTGTACAGTTTAGCCCTTGTGCTGCAGAAACATTACAAGTCACACAAGACTAATGGGTAATTGACCCATTTGAGCGTATTGCTGAATTATTTGATGTTTGCTGGAATGTCATGTAATTACTCATACATTTATAGAAACCTTCCAAGTGTTGTATATTATACAGTACATACATATATTATACATTACATACCTATATTATACAGTTATAGTGTATTGTAATTGAATTTGTTGCACTACACTGACTATATTTATAATATAATGTTACAATACAGATGTGTCCAATAGTGTTGCTATTGGAAAGGTAATGACAATTTCAATTCAACAAGTCAAAAGAAAATGTTAAGCAAAAAAAAAGTGTCTGTGCTATGGACTGTGGAATAGAGAAGTAAAAGGTCTGCACATTTACAAAGACAGTAGGAACAAATAATCCTGTGTGCTTTCCAACTATTACCCCTACACCTACCATTTCCCCATACTGCCAATGGGGAGAAAACATTGACAAGCCACGTCTGTGCCCAGGTAGATAAGGATATGCTATAGGCCTCTGTGTGTTTTCCTACTGACAACACATCATTAGCATGTTGTATTTTTCTGTATGTTTGGTATATCCTGCATTCACACACTAATTTAGGCAGATACAGATTTAAATTTACAAATATTCCCAATTTCCAAAACCACATGTATCTCTGTGACCGGTCTTCCAAAACCATAAAAATAACAATAACCTCCCAATACCACAGGGATAATATTGTTGTACTTGTGACCTGCTTTACCAAAGTTCAGCCGGCACGAAGCATGTGATTTCCTAGCTGTTTGGATGCAAACTGTTTTCTTAAGGGAACAAACAAACCAACTCACTGCCATTTGCAGCACTGTGAAAAGGTGCTGCAAATGGTAACCGATTCCCTATCAGTTACTGGGTCTTTAACCCTTTGCTTGCAGTGGGTATCACAAAAGATATCTTTGCAGCTGCTTGCAAGTTATAAAAAAAGTGGCTTTGTGACTTTTTGTAGTGGGCTATTTAACCACCGCTGTAAGGGGTTAACCACATATGAGATTTACCCAGAGTTCTACACAGACCAGCTGCGGTTCTGAGTAAATCTCAGTGAATGTGTTTTGATCATATAGCTTGTATATTGGAATAAAATTTATACTGGCAAATTAGAAGAAGATAGAAAACAAAACAACCAATTGCAGACAATTATAACACAGTGTACAGCATTAAACAATTCAAATAGTATGATTATATCACTGCAACAGGGCAACCTAAAGGACTGAAGAAGGTTCTGGTAGATACACAACTGTTGTGAAGATGTCAGTCTGAACTACAGTAGGTTCTGGTAGATACAGACCTGTTGTGAGGATGGCAGTCTGGACTACAGTAGGTTCTGGTAGATACAGAACTGTTGTGAGGATGGCAGTCTGGACTACAATAGGGTCTGGTAGATACCGAACTGTTGTGAGGATGGCAGTCTAGACTGCAGTAGGTTCTGATAGATACACAACAGTTGTGAGGAATACAGTAGATTCTGGTAGATATAGAACTGTTGTAAGGAAGACAGTCTAGACTACAGTAGGTTCTGGTAGACACAGAACTGTTGTGAGGATGGCAGTCTGGACTACTGTAGGTTCTGGTAGATACAGAACTGTTGTGAGGATGGCAGTCTAGACTGCAGTAGGTTCTAATAGATACAGAACTGTTGTGAGGATGGCAGTCTGGACAACAGTAGTCCTGGTAGATATGGAACTGTTGTGAGTATGGCAGTCTGGACTACTGTAGGTTCTGGTAGATACAGAACTGTTGTGAGGATGGCAGTCTGGACACAGTAGGTTCTAATAGATACAGAACTGTTGTGAGGATGGCAGTCTGGACAACAGTAAGTCCTGGTAGATACAGAACTGTTGTGAGTATGGCAGTCTGGACTACTGTAGGTTCTGGTAGATACAGAACTGTTGAGAGGTCGACAGTCTGGACTACAGTAGGTTCTGGTAGATACAGAACAGTGGTGAGAATGCAGTCTGGGACTACAGTGGGTTCTGGTAGATACAGAACTGTTGTGAGGAGGCAGTCTGGACTCAGTAGGTTCTGGTAGATACAGAACTGGTGATGGGCAGTCTGGATACAGTGGGTTCTGGTAGATACAGACTGTTGTGAGGATGGCAGTCTGGACTACAGTAGGTTCTGGTAGATACAGAACTGTTTGAGAGTGGCAGTCTGGACTACTGTAGGTTCTGGTAGATACAGAACTGTTGAGAGGACGACAGTCTGGACTACAGTAGGTTCTGGTAGATACAGAACAGTGGTGAGAATGGCAGTCTGGACTACAGTGGGTTCTGGTAGATACAGAACAGTGGTGAGAATGGCAGTCTGGACTACAGTGGGTTCTGGTAGATACAGAACAGTGGTGAGAATGGCAGTCTGGACTAACGTGGTTCTGGTAGATACAGAACAGTGGTGAGAATGGCAGTCTGGACTACAGTGGGTTCTGGTAGATACAGAACAGTGGTGAGGATATCAGTTCTGGACTATAGTAGGTTCTGGTAGATACAGAACTGCTGTGAGGATGGCAGTCTGGACTACTGTAGGTTATGGTAGATATAGACTTATTGTTAGGATGACAGTCTGGACTACAGTAGGTCTGGTAAATATACAGAATTACTGTTGATTACAAACATCCTCCAGTCATTGTATTATGTACATACTGGTCTGTCACAATGTAATCTTCTAGTTTAGAATAGAAATATTTGTTTTGTGGTGTTTTACAATGTTAGTTGGATGACAATAATAGACAAATACACCACTAATATCCATTGCATACTTATAACTGGTTATGTCGTTCTTGAAAGGTCATATAAGAAAAAGGGTGATAGAATTTCTTTTTAGGCATGATAGTGTAAGGGCTGTGGTACAAGCATGATTAGGAGCCACCACATTTGAAACAATTAACATTACTATACATTAAAATGATAGCACTGGTAACCTGTTGCATCCATGAGACACGGTGCCATAAACCACCATCCATGCAGGAAACACACTAGGTGCCTATTCATGGTGGTGACATTACATTGACAAGTCACACACACTGCTATATCAGTGAATAGCAAGTTAACTTACATCATGTTACATGGTCATTAAAGCAACTTTAACGCATCCCACTGCAACTAAGTCTAAGTGGTTTATGGCTTAATATACAAACCAACACCAGAAATAAATTAGATAATTATTGGTAGATGAAATCAATGAAATTCCACTACACGGCTTGGCTGTGATTAGGAATAATTTCACATATTTGACTGTATTTATGGGTCAGCTCTAAAAATTTAAAGGAAAAGTTCACTTCAATAGTGAACTATTCCTTTTCTACATTGATTGAAGCCCGGGATTTAAGGAGCTATCCCGTTCTTCAATCAATGTTTAGATAGCCAGAACGAACTTCAGAAGATCTTACCTTCACGCGCTCCAGCGGGGCCACTCTGACAGTTCCCGACTGCTTCCTGCTTCTGTTACTCTATGACACGCATGCCCGATAAGGCGCGTTAAGTGTAATAGAAGCAGGAAGCAGTCGAAAATTTCAGAGCGGCCCCGCTGGATCGCGTGAAAAGTAAGATTTTCTTTAGTTCGTTTCTGGCTATCTAAACATGATTGAAGAACGTGAGGTAAGCATAGCTCCTTAACCTCCCTGGCTTCAATCAATGTAGAAAGGGATAGTTCACTATTGCAGTGAACTATTCCTTTAATAAAGGAGCAAAATTGTAAATAAAATTTAAAGGGAATGTTCACCCTTAAAATAAAAAACTGGCCAATGTTCAATTACCAGCCCCAACCCAAATATTTTATTACTTGCATTACTAACCAGATATAAAGATAATTATGTTCCCCATTCTGGAATAGGAATAGAACTATCATTATATCTGGTTACAAATACAAGTAATAAATGGGGAAAAAACAGTCAGGTTATGGGCGAAAACTGTTACCAGTTTTTTGTTTTAAGGGTTGACATGCCCTTTAACTGCCTCAATAGAGAAAGTTTCAAGTGTATTTTTAGAGGAAATTTAGAAACATGTGCTGGAATCTGCAGACTAAATAGAAGAATGGTTAACATACCAGGTATGTGAATTAACAACTACTGGAACTAGTGGCCCTTGCTCTGACTGTCGTAGTAAAACATAACCTTCTCCAAGTCAATCAGGCAATGAGTGTATCCTCCAGCATAGACTGTTCATCAGTCTGTAAAAAGGAAAATAGAAACTTCAATGGAACACCAACAAAATAAACCCCCTGTAATGAAACTGAATAATTTTTAAGATCCATTGCTCATCTGCTAGATTATATCTTTATATGTCATGTTTATAATATACCGTATGTATTTCCACTTCCCATAGATCTGTATAAGGAAGTGGATAGCAGATAGCCTCACCCAGTAAGTGCTTAATTTAACAAAAAATCTTATCAAATACCATTGATTTTACCATTGTCAGTTCATTTAAAGTAAAGTTGGCCATACCAGGTAATTAGAGTCCATGGCAGATGAAACCCACATTGTGGAAAACTCTTTCTATACTTCATTGTGATAACTTATTGGGGTTTGATCTACATATTGGAGTTCAGGTACACTTATGGTAACATTACCCTCAGTGCTAAGCAAGACTCACAGTAGTTTTCCATCCACAAACACAATTACCTGAATAGATTGGCCAGACAGTAAGATCAACAGGAAGATGTTGTGTGGATGTCCTGGTGTGGCCTGTTTAAATCAAAAGCTTTAACTTTCAAACAATTAGCAATTTATAACTAATATTCCAATATATTAAAAAAGTTTCCTGTAACACGCTATTTATTTAAAAAGGAGTACATTCCAGTTATGATAAAATCAACCAGCTAAATTGTTTATGGCAAATGTGACTTCAAATGTACTAATTATATCAAATAAATCCGCCAAACAAAGCAGATTTATAGGATTGCTTGATGTAAATTGCATCTTTCCCCTCACATCAATTAAGAAACCTGCCAGTAATTCTATAATAAAATGTTCATCACCTGCTGAGGTTTTAAAAGAAATGAAACACTGTACTTAAATGAGAATGCTAGAAATATTCTATAAAAGGATACCTACCCATTAACATTTCTATTCTTGGTAATACCGTATATGTTAATTCTGTCAATGCCTATCCTAATAAAGGGGAAATCTTATCTAAATCTAGGAATGTGTATGTCTTTAAATAAAATGCAGTGCTGTTTGCAGAAACCAAGTGTATCCTTAACCTATGAAACTTAGCCATGTAATTTTAATTTATCTGTACGGTAGGTGCTAATTTTGCCCAACCATCAGATCTTATTTATCATTTGAAAGCTAAAGCTGGGTACACACAGTAACGATAAAGCCCCAATACCAGCGTACCATCATTTTCCGAACAGGTGCGTGGCCACCGAACGATTGGGTCGACTCAACGCTCGTTCAGAAAACCGGAAATTTCCGTCACCACGTACACTCCCTATAGAGGAGTCTGCTGTGGCCGAGGGAAACACACAGTCCCGCGCGTTCTCCCAATGATGTGTATAAGGAGAACACTCAGGACTGTGTGTATGCAGCTCTTTCAGATCTTGCAGATCCGTCTGTCATCTTTCAATGATTTGTACTGTGTGTACCCAGCTTAACATCTGATTGTTGGGGCAAAATTATCACCATTTTTAATGATAAGAACTTTTATTGAATCTCCCTGTCTGTATTTTTAATGTACAGTACAAGTATCCACTACATACATACAACATACATACGTACATACATACATACACACATTACATACATACATACATTACATCTATTGGTTTCTGTAGATTAGCGCACAGGAATTGCACCTCTTATTAATAGACCTTAATAGTGTACAATAGGGTACATTTTGTATTTTTTTTTAAAAAAAAGCTTTTAAATTTAATGGAAAATTTGCAATTGGCAATGCAGTGGAACTAGCACCCATGCATCCGTGTGATAAAACTGCATAAAAAAGCTGAGAAGGAGCTGCAAGTGAAGAGCCGGTAAGGTAAGTGTATCACTGTCCCCCGGTGTTCCTTTATTCACAGAGGGGTGGGAATAAGCTTTCTTACCTCCCTGTGAATAATAGATACAGATTTTGTGTACCATAAAAATCTGGTTTGTGTCCCTTAAATTGTCTATAACTAGCCATACATCAGGACTAATGGTTTATCTGATCAATACATCCCAATGAACCTTGCACCAACAAGCTTTCAAGATTTCAACTTTCTGAAATATGATAAATTGCTCAAATACAAGATTTGGCCTAGAAATTACTTTTACACAAATGAGAAATGAAAAGATAGAGACTTTAATACCAGACAGTGATCTTACCAGATTTGGAGAAAGAAGTGACTGAAAGTGGAAAAGGACCCCAGCATTGGCTATCTGCTCCAACCACCTTTTGCTGGCATCCCTGGTCTCTGCATCACTCTCTCTATTACTGTACAACATTTGATTCAATGCAGCCAACAGCTGCTCAGAAAATGCACAGACTGTGGCCCGAGGCTCTGGGAGAACACCATGTCCCTCCTCAACTGGATTTCACTATCTGCGGAAGAACAGAAAAGTGAGTACAGTGGTTTTTTTCCTTGTAAAGGAGTTTGGTTATTTGAATAAAAGGAAAGAAAGTTCTGGGTGATTGTGAAGACTTTTAAAAAACAAAACAACAATAAATCAGTTAAATTGCCAATCTTCACATGTACCATACACTAAAATATAGTCATAACCACATACACAGCCCTTACCAATCTCCCTACATGGAATAGGGATCTGTCAGTTGTGTGGCCCCAAAATCAGCACCATCTCTAAAAAAAGGAGACTAATACACACCAATGACAATTTTTATCTCAGGAACGGCCGACAGTGATGCATCATGACGGTCACCTTGGGATTTGGGGTAGCTGTGTATGGCCACCTTAATTCTCAACGCCAGTTCTCATTGTGATAATAAAAGGTGATGTGTGACCTTACTTGTTTCAGACCCCAATTCCCCAGCCTATTCCAGGGTATACAAATAAGTAATAAACATTGGTTTGCTGTTATCTCTTTAAAGCCTCCTATATATCTGTCAACATACACCCGATGGTCCCACAACATTTTAAAAACTGCCTGGTGTGAACATTTCACCATTATTTGGCTGGGGGAACATTGTCAGGTAACGATGTACAGCTCGATCTACGATCAGTTTGACTTCATTTCGATGTAACGTCGAGCCATTGTTTGCTGAGCTTTACAGTACTACTCAGCAAAGACAACTTTCATGTAAAAATATACAAATAATACATGAATAACACTATATATAAACATGGGTTAAACAGCAGAATTTTCCTTTTAGTGCATAGGCATGGTCACAGCAGTTGCACAAAACTTAAAATCTAATCTTTTTAATATTAATAAGCTACAGAAATAACAATCATTAGCCAAAATAAATGTCAAAATAACACAAATCATTTTAACACCAGTGAGTGATAAGGACGATGTTCACTGTCACAAGTTAAATTAGAGGCTTAGGTATTAAAGGTTTAAAACAACAATATTAAACAACACTAAAGGTCCATAGAAAACGTGCGAATAAGGGGGCTGACCAGCGATAGACGGCTGTAGACAAATGGCTAATTTGGCCAATTAGCACTTATATTTTGCTAAATATGTAGATTGTTCTTCCTACAGATGTGTGTCACAGGTTGGCCCTACATCTAACATCTGTATGGACATTAAGGATTTGAATTTATTTGTTTTTAACAAACAGAGATTTGAATCTATTCAAATCTGTTCTTCATTGTTTTATGTGTCATAGCTTTACCTTCCTCTAAGGCTGCGTACACACGATACATTTTTTGTCCCAACCGACCGCCGGACACCAACGAGCGGCCAGCGACAAACTATATAGGGAGCATCTTGCAGATTCCCTCTGTCATCTTTAAAAGATACGTACAGTGGTATACCAAAGGTATGAGATCATGTCACACACAGGTGGACCTGACAACCCATTCACTAAACTAGCCATACACAGGTTGACTTAAGTTTGATCGTTTACATTTAGAAAATGATCAACTGTTATTAAAAATTAATCAAACATGAGAATTGATGTTCGACTCTTTACTAATCAGATTTTTTACTGATGTTCCAACAGTTGCAAAAATCAACAAGAATCAATTCCCTTTTATTAATCGTTCAAATAATAAATCCACCTGTGTATTGGCTACCTTTAATAATCCACCTGTGTATGGCTACCTTTAATAATCCACCTGTGTATGGCTACCTTTAGTAATCCTACTGTGTATGGCTACCTTAAGTAATCCACCTGTGTATGGCTACCTTTAATAATCCACTTGTGTATGGCTACCTTAGTAATCTACCTGTGTTGGCTACCTTTAGTAACCACCTGTGTATGGCTACCTTAGTAACCTACCGTGTATGGCTACCTTAATAATCCCTTGTGTATGGCTACCTTTAGTAATCCACCTGTGTATGGCTACCTTTAATAATCCTTGTGTTATGGCTACCTTTAGTAACCTACTGTGTATGGCTACCTTAAGTATCCCTGTTATGGCTACCATTTAATAATCCACCTGTGTATGCTACCTTAGTAATCCTACTGTGTATGGCTACCTTAGTAATCACCTGTGTATGGCTACCTTTAGTAATCCTACTGTGTATGGCCCTTTAGTAATCCTACTGTGTATGGCTACCTTAAGTAATCCACCTGTGTATGGCTACCTTTATAATCCACCTGTGTATGGCTACCTTTATATCCTACTGTGTATGGCTACCTTTAATAATCCACCTGTGTATGGCTACCTTTAGTTCCTACTGTGTATGCTACCTTAATATCCACCTGTGTATGGCTACATTAATAATCCACCTGTGTATGGCTACCTTTAGTAATCCTACTGTGTATGGCTACCTTAATAATCCACTGTGTATGGCTACCTTTAATAATCACCTGTGTATGGCTACCTTAGTAATCCTACTGTGTATGGCTACCTTAAGTAATCCACCTGTGTATGGCTACATTTAATAATCCACCTGTGTATGGCTACCTTTAGTATCCACTGTGTATGGCTACCTTAAGTAATCCACCTGTGTATGGCTACCTTAATAATCCACTTGTGTATGGCTCCTTTAGTAATCTCCTGTGTATGGCTACCTTTGTAAACCTACCTGTGTATGGCTACCTTAGCAATCCACTGTGTATGGCTACCTTGTATCTACAGTACCTGTGTATGGCTACCTTTAGTAATCTACCTGTTTAGGATACCTTTATATCCACCTGTGTATGGCTACCTTGATAATCTACTGTGTATGGCTACCTTTAGTAATCCACTGTGTGTATGGCTACCTTTAGTAATCCTACCTGTGTATGGCTACCTTTAGTATACTACCTGTGTATGGATACCTTTATAATCCACCTGTGTATGGCTACCTTTAGTAATCTTCTGTGTTGGCTATCTTAGTAACCCACTTGTGTATGGCTACCTTTAGTAATCTACCTGGTATGGCTACCTTAAGTATTCACCTGTGTATGGCTACCTTAGTAATCCACCTGTGTATGCTACTTGTAGAATCTACCTGTGTATGGCTACCTTTAGTAATCTACCTGTGTATGGCTACCTTTAGTAATCTACCTGTGTATGGCTACCTTTAGTAATCTATCTGTTATGGCTATCTTTAGTATCTATCATTGTATGGCTACCTTTAGTAATCTACCTGTTTATGGCTACCTTAAGTAATTCACCTGTGTATGGCTACCTTTAGTAATCTACCTGTGTATGGCTGCTTTGTAATCTACCTGTGTATGGCTACCTTGTACCTGTGTATGGCTACCTTAGTAATCCACCTGTGTATGCGCTACCTTGAGTATCACAGTACTGGTATGGCTACCTTAGTAATCCACCTGTGTAGGGTTACCTTTAGTAATTCCCTGTACATGGCTACTTTGTAATCCACCTGTATATGGCTACCTTTTTATATATATATATATTATACATTATAACATATAGTTATATTAGGATATATTAATCAAGTTAAAAGGGTAATAATCATGTAAATACAAAACATTCCTTATAACTATACATCCATATACTGTACATGAATGGGAGATGCACTATATTTTTTACATGCACACCTAAAATAGCACTATCTATTTTTAAGCACTAGTTGTGCACGTCTCTGTAGAGAATACGTGGGTGTTTGAGGATTGCAAGTACAAATGAAAGTTTGCCCTTACCTGAGTATTCAAGTAAAGCCAAAAGGATTCGAGTCTTCACCTCTAAAAAACAGAAATATAAAAAGAGAAATTATAAAATCAGCAGTCTACTCTAAAACTTCACCCGTAAACTGAATAGAATAAAATTCATGTTATTTTATATAAAGGGCATTTAGCGCTACAGCTAAAAAGGAGTGATATTGGGTAAGTATGGGTTTATGCCAATTTTCCAGGCCCTTGCCCATGTTGATTAATCACACAGGCCTGATTCAATACCCCTAGCTTAACTAACTAAGACTTTTTAAGTGGAGGCGCAAGCTCAGCGCACTTTTCTGCATCGTGGACCAAGAACAGTACTGCATCGTGGAACCAAGGAAGGTATGAGGTGCAGCGCTATAAATATTGAATCTCCGTGTATATATATAATTATTTTTAACCACACACGGTACCTTTTCCCCTATTTCTTTAGATACCTACTCTTAAACAGTTTAGATTTCAACTGTCAATCAAGTACTCTATTAACATAAATGCTGTATTTTTACTACCAAGTACAATAGCATTAAAACTAATCTGCATAGGGGTTAAAAAAAAAAAAAAAGGTTTTCATTGTATTAAGTTAAGCCTTTGAAAATCATAAGTTAAGGTGGCGGAAATGCATTAGTGCCCTTATATTAGCCTGGAAATAGGTCAGTAGAAGGTGTCAGTACATTGTCACATACAAATAAGGGTCCGGGAAGGGGGGGGGGGGGGTTAGAATATTTTCAAGCATTTTGCTGTAACTATCTAATTTCCGATATTTACATTTTGGCCGTTTTTTGAGTTTGCATTGCAATAAAGTCAAATTCCCACATATACAGTACATGAGTTGTTCAATCTGCACTCGACTTGTATTGGAAGACGTTATGGTACAGTTTCTTTTCTGCCACAATATGGGACTGGGGACATTGAATATGGGGATGTTATCACCACCGATTGCCGATGATATCGCTGCACTCAACAGCGAAAAAACTATTCGGTTTCTAAATACAGAGATTTAACCCTGTTTGCCATTCTCATTTTCTGCATTAGTGAAATACCAAATAGCAATCCTTTATAATATGCCAATAATATGCCAGAACTGTCATATTATTTTATTATAACTGTACTAATAACATCCTGTCAGCAGAGGGGAGTTCCATTGTTCTCTGATGATTATTGACGGTTACCCAGTAAAGTCTCAGAAATAGGAGAACTCTACTACCAGGAGTTTTGTCTGGTCTGGTTTACAGTCGATAGAACTACACTGCATCTGCTATGCAACATTTTCTATCCTTAAGAATAGATGTTAGTATGCAGAGAGTAGGATTTATTGGGCCAAGTAATAACTTACCACAAAGCATTTACTGTGTAAAATCATGATAGCAGATTGTGTGTGTGAATTAATAAAGGTTATAAGCTATCAATTCCAAGGTAGAATTTCCAATGCTGCATATAATCCAGACATAGTATTATAATAATACTATGATTAGAATGTGCTGTAATGCTGTATATATTATAGACTGTATAAGGAACTAATAGGGCTATGTGCCAAGAGTCGTCTATCTCTCTCTATTGCCCCTCTTTAGGCAATGCACTGAGCTGCTGGCGTTAAAGATTCCATCTTAAACAGACGTATCGGCTCGGCAAAATAGAAAAAGCGTCTGATGCACACTGTAGTGTAATAAAAATTCTTTATTTAGCAGGGAATAGAGAGAATTAAAGCAATAAAAAAACAAACTATGGTTAGGCAGCAGAACATAGCCATAAATAATCATGGATATATACATAAATATGTGTAACAGTGTGATATACACTATAAGGTAAAGTAGGGGCGGAGGGTGACTTTTTGAATAGGAAGGCTAAGGAAGTATCAGTGCCGCACATAGCACAGCGCAAATTTTGGACCCTGCCCTTCCTCCACGCCCCAGGCCACACCCCCCATATATGTAAACAATATGGAGCGAGTATCAGTGCCGCTCTGGGGCAGGGGCTGTCAGGACACCATGTAAGGTTGGGAGGTATGAAAGGGAGAACTACTGACACCAGCACCCCCCACCTCCTGGAAATGGAAAAACAGGATCTTTTAAGGGAACACTACTTTTTTTTGTACCAATTTCACTTAGGAAGCTAAGCCTTATGGAAAATCCGCCTATGTAATCTATCATAGGGTAGACCGAGTAAATCCCTTTTAGTCACATTTGCATATTAGTAATAAACCAGTATGGGAAAGAGAGTACTGTAAAGCACCACTTGTGCTGTGTAGACCCAGATGCTCCAACAGCCCCGCATGAAGGAAACTGCCATAGGCCTTTCATCATCTGCAGTCTGGACTACAGTGGGTTCTGGTAGATACAGAACAGTGGTGAGGATCGGGATATCAGTCTGGACTATAGTAGGTTCTGGTAGATACAGAACTGCTGTGAGGATGGCAGTCTGGACTACTGTAGGTTATGGTAGATATAGACTTATTGTTAGGATGACAGTCTGGACTACAGTAGGTCTGGTAAATATACAGAATTACTGTTGATTACAAACATCCTCCAGTCATTGTATTATGTACATACTGGTCTGTCACAATGTAATCTTCTAGTTTAGAATAGAAATATTTGTTTTGTGGTGTTTTACAATGTTAGTTGGATGACAATAATAGACAAATACACCACTAATATCCATTGCATACTTATAACTGGTTATGTCGTTCTTGAAAGGTCATATAAGAAAAAGGGTGATAGAATTTCTTTTTAGGTACATGATAGTGTAAGGGCTGTGGTACAAGCATGATTAGGAGCCACCACATTTGAAACAAATTAACATTACTATACATTAAAATGATAGCACTGGTAACCTGTTGCATCCATGAGACACGGTGCCATAAACCACCATCCATGCAGGAAGACACACTAGGTGCCTATTCATGGTGCAGTGACATTACATGTGACAAGTCACACACACTGCTATATCAGTGAATAGCAAGTTAACTTACATCATGTTACATGGTCATTAAAGCAACTTTAACGCATCCCACTGCAACTAAGTCTAAGTGGTTTATGGCTTAATATACAAACCAACACCAGAAATAAATTAGATAATTATTGGTAGATGAAATCAATGAAATTCCACTACACGGCTTGGCTGTGATTAGGAATATATTTCACATATTTGACTGTATTTATGGGTCAGCTCTAAAACATTTAAAGGAAAAGTTCACTTCAATAGTGAACTATTCCTTTTCTACATTGATTGAAGCCCGGGAGGTTAAGGAGCTATCCCTGTTCTTCAATCAATGTTTAGATAGCCAGGAACGAACTTCAGAAGATCTTACCTTTCACGCGATCCAGCGGGGCCACTCTGACAGTTCCCGACTGCTTCCTGCTTCTGTTACTCTATGACACGCATGCCCGATAATGCGCGTTATAGTGTAATAGAAGCAGGAAGCAGTCGAAAATTTCAGAGCGGCCCCGCTGGATCGCGTGAAAAGTAAGATTTTCTTTAGTTCGTTTCTGGCTATCTAAACATTGATTGAAGAACGTGAGGTAAGGCATAGCTCCTTAACCTCCCTGGCTTCAATCAATGTAGAAAAGGGATAGTTCACTATTGCAGTGAACTATTCCTTTAATAAAGGAGCAAAATTGTAAATAAAGATTTAAAGGGAATGTTCACCCTTAAAATAAAAAACTGGCCAATTGTCAATTACCAGCCCCAACCCCAACATATTTTATTACTTGCATTACTAACCAGATATAAAGATAATTATGTTCCCCATTCTGGAATAGGAATAGAACTTATCATTAAATATCTGGTTACAAATACAAGTAATAAACTGGGGAAAATAACAGTCAGGGTTATGGGCAGAAAACTGTTACCAGTTTTTTGTTTTAAGGGTTGACATGCCCTTTAACTGCCTCAATAGAGAAAGTTTCAAGTGTATTTTTAGAGGAAATTTAGAAACATGTGCTGGAATCTGTACAGACTAAATATGAAGAATGGTTAACATACCAGGTATGTGAATTACAAACTTACTTGGAACTAGTGGCCCTTGCTCTGACTGTCGTAAGTAAAACATAACCTTCTCCAAGTCAATCAAGGCAATGAGTGTATCCTCCAGCATAGACTGTTCATCAGTCTGTAAAAAGGAAAATAGAAACTTCAATGGAACACCAACAAAATAAACCCCCTGTAATGAAACTGAATAAATTTTTAAGATACTCATTGCTCATCTGCTAGATGTATATCTTTATATGTCATGTTTATAAATATACCGTATGTATTTCCACTTCCCATAGATCTGTATAAGGGAAGTGGATAGCAGATAGCCTCACCCAGTAAGTGCTTAATTTAACAAAAAATCTTATCAAATACCATTGATTTTTACCATTGTCAGTTCATTTAAAGTAAAGTTGGCCATACCAGGTAATTAGAGTCCCATGGCAGATGAAACCCACATTGTGGAAAACTCTTTTCTATACTTCATTGTGATAACTTATTGGGGTTTGATCTACATATTGGAGTTCTAGGTACACTTATGGTAACAATTACCCTCAGTGCTAAGCAAGACTCACAGTAGTTTTCCATCCACAAACACAATTACCTGAATAGATTGGCCAGACAGTAAGAATCAACAGGAAGATGTTGTGTGGATGTCCTGGTGTGGCCTGTTTAAATCAAAAGCTTTAACTTTCAAACAATTAGCAATTTATAACTAATATTCCAATATATTAAAAAAGTTTCCTGTAACACGGCTATTTATTTAAAAAGGAGTACATTCACAGTTATGATAAAATCAACCAGCTAAATTGTTATGGCAAATGTGACTTCAAATGTAACTAATTATATCAAATAAATCCGCCAAACAAAGCAGATTTATAGGATTGCTTGATGTAAATTGCATCTTTCCCCTCACATCAATTAAGAAACCTGCCAGTAATTCTATAATAAAATGTTCATCACCTGCTGAGGTTTTAAAAGAAATGAAACACTGTACTTTAAATGAGAATGCTAGAAATATTCTATAAAAGGATACCTACCCATTAACATTTCTATTCTTGGTAACTACCGTATATGTTAATTCTGTCAATGCCTATTCCTAATAAAGGGGAAATCTTATCTAGATCTAGGAATGTGTATGTCTTTAAATAAAATTGCAGTGCTGTTTGCAGAAACCAATGTGTATCCTTAACCTATGAAACTTTAGCCATGTAATTTTAATTTATCTGTACGGTAGGTGCTAATTTTGCCCCAACCAATCAGATCTTATTTATCATTTGAAAGCTAAAGCTGGGTACACACAGTAACGATAAAGCCCCAATACCAGCGTACCATCATTTTCCGAACAGGTGCGTGGCCACCGAACGATTGGGTCGACTCAACGCTCGTTCAGAAAGACCGGAAATTTCCGTCACCACGTACACTCCCTATAGAGGAGTCTGCTGTGGCCGAGGGAAACACACAGTCCCGCGCGTTCTCCCAATGATGTGTATAAGGAGAACACTCAGGACTGTGTGTATGCAGCTCTTTCAAAGATCTTGCAGATCCTGTCTGTCATCTTTCAATGATTTGTACTGTGTGTACCCAGCTTAACATCTGATTGGTTGGGGCAAAATTATCACCATTTTTAATGATAAGAACTTTTATTGAATCTCCCTGTCTGTATTTTATAATGTACAGTACAAGTATCCACTTACATACATACATACATACATACGTACATACATACATACATACATACATACATACATACATACATTACATCTTATTGGTTTCTGTAGATTAGCAGCACAGGAATGTGCACCTCTTATTAAATAGACCTTAATAGTGTACAATATAGGGTACATTTTGTATTTTTTTTTAAAAAAAAGCTTTTAAATTTAAATGGAAAAAATTTGCAATTGGCAATGCAGTGGGAAACTAAAGCACCCATGCATCCAGTGTGAATAAAACTGCATAAAAAAAGCTGAGAAGGAGCTGCAAGTGAAGAGCCGGTAAGGTAAGTGTATCACTGTCCCCCGGGTGTTCCTTTATTCACAGAGGGGTGGGAATAAGCTTTCTTACCTCCCTGTGAATAATAGATACAGATTTTGTGTACCATAAAAATCTGGTTTAGTGTCCCTTTAAATTGTCTATAAAACTAGCCATACATCAGGGACATAATGGTTTATCTGATCAATACATCCCAATGAACCTTGCACCAACAAGCTTTCAAGATTTCAACTTTCTGAAATATTGATAAATTGCTCAAATACAAGATTTGGCCTTAGGAAATTACTTTTAGCACAAATGAGAAATGAAAAGATAGAGACTTTAATACCAGACAGTGATCTTACCAGATTTGGAGAAAGAAGTGACTGAAAGTGGAAAAGGACCCCAGCATTGGCTATCTGCTCCAACCACCTTTTGCTGGCATCCCTGGTCTCTGCATCACTCTCTCTATTACTGTACAACATTTGATTCAATGCAGCCAACAGCTGCTCAGAAAATGCACAGACTGTGGCCACGAGGCTCTGGGAGAACACCATGTCCCTCCTCAACTGGATTTCACTATCTGCGGAAGAACAGGAAAAGTGAGTACAGTGGTTTTTTTCCTTGTAAAGGGAGTTTGGTTATTTTGAATAAAAGGAGAAGAAAGTTCTGGGTGATTGTGAAGACTTTTAAAAAACAAACAAACAATAAATCAGTTAAATTGCCCAATCTTCACATGTACCATACACTAAAATATAGTCATAACCACATACACAGCCCTTACCAATCTCCCATACATGGAATAGGGATCTGTCAGTTGTGTGGCCCACAAATATCAGCACCATCTTCTAAAAAAAGGAGCTAATACCAACCAATGACAATTTTATCTCAGGAACGGCCGACAGTGATGCATCATTGACGGTCACCTTGGGATTTTGGGGTAGCTGTGTATGGCCACCTTAATTCTCAACGCCAGTTCTTCATTGTGTAAATAAAAGGTGATGTGACCTTACTTGTTTCAGACCCACAATTCCCCAGCCTATTCCAGGGTATACAAATAAGTAATAAACATTGTGTTGCTGTTATCTCTTTAAAGCCTCCTATATATCTGTCAACATACAACACGATGGTCCCACAACATTTTAAAAACTGCCTGGTGTGAACATTTCACCATTATTTGGCTGGGGGAACATTGTCAGGTAACGATGTACAGCTCGATGCTACGATCAGTTTGACTTCATTTCGATGTAACGTCGAGCCATTGTTTGCTGAGCTTTACAGTACTACTCAGCAAAGACAACTTTCATGTAAAAATATACAAATAATACATGAATACACTATTATATAAACATGGGTTAAACAGCAGAATTTTCCTTTTAGTGCATAGGCATGGTCACAGCAGTTGCACAAAACATTAAAATCTAATCTTTATTAAATATTAATAAAGCTACAGAAATAACAATCCATTAGCTCACAAATAAATGTCAAAATAACACAAATCATTTTAACACCAGTGAGTGATAAGGACAGATGTTCACTGTGCACAAGTTAAATTAGAGGCTTAGGTATTAAAGGTTAAAACAACAATATTAAACAACACTAAAGGTCCATAGAAAACGTGCGAATAAGGGGCTGACCAGCGATAGACGGCTGTAGGACAAATGGCTAATTTGGCCAATTAGCACTTATATTTTGCTAAATATGTAGATTGTTCTTCCTACAGATGTGTGTCACAGGTTGGCCCTACGATCTAACATCTGTATGGACATTAAGGATTTGAATTTATTTGTTTTTAACAAACAGAGATTTGAATCTATTCAAATCTGTTCTTCAGTTGTTTTATGTGTCATAGCTTTACCTTCCTCTAAGGCTGCGTACACACGGATACATTTTTTGTCCCAACCGACCGCCGGGACACCAACGAGCGGCCAGCGACAAACTATATAGGGAGCATCTTGCAGATTCCCTCTGTCATCTTTAAAAGATACGTACAGTGGTATACCAAAGGTATGAGATCATGTCAACACAGGTGGACCTGACAACCCATTCACTAAACTAGCCATACACAGGTTGACTTAAGTTTGATCGTTTTACATTTAGATAAAATGATCAACTGTTAATTAAAAATTAATCAAACATGAGAATTGATGTTCGACTCTTTACTAATCAGATTTTTTACTGATGTTCCAACAAGTATGCAAGAATCAACAAGAATCAATTCCCTTTTATTAATCGTTCAAATAAATAAATCCACCTGTGTATGGCTACCTTTAATAATCCACCTGTGTATGGCTACCTTTAATAATCCACCTGTGTATGGCTACCTTTAGTAATCCTACTGTGTATGGCTACCTTAAGTAATCCACCTGTGTATGGCTACCTTTAATAATCCACTTGTGTATGGCTACCTTTAGTAATCTACCTGTGTATGGCTACCTTTAGTAACCTACCTGTGTATGGCTACCTTTAGCAATCCACCTGTGTATGGCTACCTTTAGTAATCTACAGTACCTGTGTATGGCTACCTTTAGTAATCTACCTGTGTATGGATACCTTTAGTAATCCACCTGTGTATGGCTACCTTTAGTAATCTATCTGTGTATGGCTATCTTTAGTAACCCACTTGTGTATGGCTACCTTTAGTAATCTACCTGTGTATGGCTACCTTAAGTAATTCACCTGTGTATGGCTACCTTTAGTAATCCACCTGTGTATGGCTACCTTTAGTAATCTACCTGTGTATGGCTACCTTTAGTAATCTACCTGTGTATGGCTACCTTTAGTAATCTACCTGTGTATGGCTACCTTTAGTAATCTATCTGTGTATGGCTATCTTTAGTAATCTATCAGTGTATGGCTACCTTTAGTAATCTACCTGTTTATGGCTACCTTAAGTAATTCACCTGTGTATGGCTACCTTTAGTAATCTACCTGTGTATGGCTGCTTTTAGTAATCTACCTGTGTATGGCTACCTTTAGTAATCCACCTGTGTATGGCTACCTTTAGTAATCCACCTGTGTATAGCTACCTTTAGTAATCTACAGTACCTGTGTATGGCTACCTTTAGTAATCCACCTGTGTATGGTTACCTTTAGTAATTCCCCTGTACATGGCTACCTTTAGTAATCCACCTGTATATGGCTACCTTTATATATATATATATATATTATACATTATAACATTATATGTTATATTAGGATATATTAATCAAGTTAAAAGGGTAATAATCATGTAAATACAAAGAACATTCCTTATAACTATACATCCATATACTGTACATGAATGGGAGATGCACTATATTTTTTACATGCACACCTAAAATAGCACTATCTATTTTTAAGCACTAGTTGTCTGCACGTCTCTGTAGAGAATACGTGGGTGTTTGAGGATTGCAAGTACAAATGAAAGTTATGCCCTTACCTGAGTATTCAAGTAAAGCCAAAAGGATTCGAGTCTTCACCTCTAAAAAACAGAAATATAAAAAAGAGAATTATAAAAATCAGCAGTCTACTCTAAAACTTCACCGTAAACTGAATAGAAATAAAATTCATGTTATTTTATATAAAGGGCATTTAGCGCTATCAGCTAAAAAGGAGTGATATTGGGTAAGTATGGGTTTAATGCCAATTTTCCAGGCCCTTGCCCATGTTGAATTAATCACACAAGCCTGATTCAATACCCCTAGCTTAACTAACTAAGACTTTTTAAGTGGAGGCGCAAGCTCAGCGCACTTTTCTGCATCGTGGAACCAAGGAACAGTACTGCATCGTGGAACCAAGGAAGGTATGAGGTGCAGCGCTATAAATATTGAATCTCCGTGTATATATATATATATTTTTTAACCACCACGGTACCTTTTCCCCCTATTTCTTTAGATACCTACTCTTAAACAGTTTAGATTTCAACTGTCAATCAAGTACTCTATTAACATAAATGCTGTTATTTTTACCAAGTACAATAGCATTAAAACTAATCTGCATAGGGGTTAAAAAAAAAAAAAAAAGGTTTTCATTGTATTAAGTTAAGCCTTTGAAAATCATCAAGTCTAAGGTGGCGGAAATGCATTAGTGCCCTTATATTTAGCCTGGAAATAGGTCAGTAGAAGGTGTCAGTACATTGTCACAATACAAATAAGGGTCCGGGAAGGGGGGGGGGGGGTTAGAATATTTTCAAGCATTTGCTGTAATACTATCTGAATTTCCGATATTTACATTTTGCCGTTTTTTTGAGTTTGCATTGCAATAAAGTCAAATTCCCACATATACAGTACATGAGTTGTTCAATCTGCAATCTGGACTTGTATTGGAAGACGTTATGGTACAGTTTCTATTTCTGCCACAATATTGGACTGGGGACATTGAATATGGGGATGTTATCACCACCGATTGCCGATGATATCGCTGCACATCACAGCGACAAAAACTATTCGGTTTCTAAATACAGAGATATTAACCCTGTTTGCCATTCTCATTTTCTGCATTAGTGAAATACCAAAAATAGCAATCCTTTATAAATATGCCAATAATATGCCAGAAGCTGTCATATTATTTTATTATAACTGTACTAATAACATCCTGTTCAGCAGAGGGAGTTCCATTGTTCTCTGATGATTATTGACGGTTACCCAGTAAAGTCTTCAGAAATAGGAGAAAGCTCACTACCAGGAGTTTGTCTGGTCTGGTTTACAGTCTGATAGAACTACACTGCATCTGCTATGCAACATTTTCTATCCCTTAGAGAATAGATGTTAGTATGCAGAGAGTAGGATTTTATTGGGCCAAGTAATAACTTAACCACAAAAGCATTTACTGTGTAAAATCATGATAGCCAGATTGTGTGTGTGGAATTAATAAAAGGTTATAAGCTATCAATTCCAAGGTAGAATTTCCAATGCTGCATATAATACAGACTATGTATTATAATAATACTATGATTAGAATGTGCTGTAATGCTGTATATATTATAGACTGTATAAGGAACTAATAGGGCTATGTGCCAAGAGTCGCTATCTCTCTCTATTGCCCCCTTTAGGCAATGCACTGAGCTGCTGGCGTTAAAGATTCCATCTTAAACAGACGTTATCGGCTCGGCAAAATAGAAAGAAAGCGTCTGATGCACACTGTAGTGTAATAAAAATTCTTTATTTAGCAAGGGAATAGAGAGAATTAAAAGCAATAAAAAAAACTATGGTTAGGCAGCAGAACATAGCCATAAATAATCATGGATATATACATAAATATGTGTAACAGTGTGATATACACTATAAGGTAAAGTAGGGGCGGAGGGTGACTTTTTGAATAAGGAAGGCTAAGGAAGTATCAGTGCCGCACATAGCACAGCGCAAATTTTGACCCTGCCCCTTTCCACGCCCCAGGCCACACCCACCATATATGTAAAACAATATGGAGCGAGTATCAGTGCCGCTCTGGGGCAGGGGCTGTCAGGACACCATGTAAGGTTGGGAGGTATGAAAGGGAGAGGAGCTACTGACACCAGCACCCCCCACCTCCTGGAAATGGAAAAACGTTGACCCTGCCCAGGAACACTCCCCTGTCCTCTCCCAGATTTCACTTAGGAAGGCTAAGCCTTATGGAAAATCCGCCTATGTAAAGTATCATAGGGTAGACCGAGTAAAATCCCTTTTTAAGTCACATTTGGCATATTAGTAATAAACCAGTATGGGAAAAGAGGAGTACTGTAAAGCACCACTTGTGCTGTGTAGAGACCAGATGCTCCAACAGCCGCCATGAAGGAAACTGCCATAGGCATTTCATCCTTAGAACTGTAGCTCATTATCGACTCGGAAGAATTGGAGAAAATGGCTTTGAAAAGTATGATGTAATAGGTATAGCAGAAACATGGTTAAATAATTCTCATGACTGGGCTGTAATTTTAGAAGGATACTCCTTGCTTAGGCATGATAGAGAAGATAGTAAAGGGGGAGGGGTATGCATTTGTTAAACAAGGGTTTAAGCCAATTTTAAAGGGAGAGCTAACTGCCAATATTGGTAGTAAAGCAGACAAATTATGGGCGGAATTGGGCAACAGGAAGGGTGTAAACGTATTGTTTGTGTCTGCTGCAAGCCACCAAATGCTAGCAAGAAAGAAGTGAGTCAGCAGATGGTAAGTTTGGGGCACATTCTAATTATGGGGGAATATAATTACCCTGACATTGACTTGAGTAGCGGAACTGCCAACACTGTAAAGGATGATATGTTCCTAAACTTGTTACAGAGCATTTTACCTCACAGGTGGTTAAAGTTTCTACTAGAAAAGGAGCTCTGGTGGATCTGGTAATATATAAAACATACATTGTATCATAGAACTGGAAAGTTTAGGGAACAGTGACCATGAAATATTTTCAGTCAATGTATGTTATCAAAAGGAAAAGTGCACTGGGTTTAAAAAGCCTTTGAATTTCAGGAAATCAAATTTTCCCTGGATAAAAATAGCTGATACATTCTCAGATAAAGATACTTAATAGGTACCTCCACTGGTGAAATCCTTTTTTTGGTATTAAGTTTGTTTGAAGAACAGGGGTTAAAGGAGCTATATCTTACCTCCTGTTTTTCAATAAAATGTTCAAATAAAATGATGAACCTTAAACATTTTTTAAAGTATAGATGAGGACCGAAAATTTAATAATGTGGATAACATAGATACAGAGGATGCCGATAAGGCAAATGCCTTTAACAAGTTTTTTTTCTCTGTATGCACTACAGAATACCATGTACTATACTATGTCTTTTTCATCTTACATTTCAGCTGTCAATCAAGTGCCTTAGTGTCATAAACTCTTCTGTTATGTATATTTTTGCTGAAGCTGGAATGGTGACAGTTGGTGAGAGAACTGCATGGTGGGAAATTCCATCTCCCAATGCTGGCTCATATGGAATGCTGTGCATGCTTGCCCTCTCAGAGAGTCAGAAAGTCTGGCAGGGGTCTGGGGGACTGAAGGACTGAGCCTGAGCAAAACAACTACTGGACTGGGGTCATGCAGCAACACAAACACATCAGAGTAGGTGCTGCTTACATGTTTTCATTTATAGAATGAAATGAGGCAAAGTAATTTTTCCAATGTACAATTCCTTTAAAGCACTGCAGAATACCTTCTATGCTATATAGAAGAATTAAATATACACATAATACATACTACTTACAGTAGGAAATAACATTTTTAAGTGGTTTTCTTTTACAGTCTATGCTGAGAAACACACACAATTAAACAGAAGCAGCTCTATGCTATGAAAAAGCACATTCTGAACTATTTTTGCCACGGTGTAATAATTAAACCATCCATCACAAGATGGCATATAAATAATACATTTTGGTTTGTTGTTCATTTACCTCAGTTCAGTCAAAAACATTGTTAAACTAAAAAAATACAGGTAGATGACTGGAGGTAAATTAGTTTCACTCAATACATTAAATTAAATTACTTTATCTCTTTATTCAGAAAACATTCCTTGTCAAATACATTTGTATATATTATATATAAATATATACACACACACAGACACACTTGTGCTAATATATATCAATTTTTGTGCAAAAGCAAATATCCAAGTTTTAATAAATGGTTGTCTTAATAAAAGTCTAATATAACTATAAACATTATATTCCTGTTAAAATAAAATAAAAATAAACCTCTTACATTAAATAGAATTAAAATATTTACAGGGTTATTCAATAAAAGTTCTTCAGGGAGATTCAATAAAAGTTCTTATCGTTTAAAATGGTACTAATTTTGCCCCATCCATCTTATTTAACATTTGAAAGCTAACATCTGATTGGTTGGGGCAAAATTAGCACCATTTTTAACAATATGAACTTTTATTGAATCTCCCCGAGTATTAAAGGGCATGTCCACCCTTCTAAACAAATTTTCCCATATAATAGAATATCTTGCTCCAGCCCCAACCGCTATAAAATAGTTTTAAGAAAGTGGCCTGGGAGGCAGCCAATCACGAACGCGGCTGCCGGCTTCTCAGAATGCTGGAGGAGAGAGGGAAGGTAAGTAGAGTTCTGTGGACTTTCTTAAAATTATTTTTTTGCGGTTGGGGCTGGGGGAAGATATTCTATTATATGGGCAAGGGTTTTTATGGTAGGGATCGCAAAACGGGAGGGAGAGGGAGGCAGAGGGAGGGGGAGAAGGGCTGCAGTACGCATGCCAAACTTCTCCCGGAGGCGAGACAGGAGGAAGAGTCCTATATGGACTCTGCTATCCTCCTGGTGGGCAGTTTTTGGGACTTGTAAGGGTTTTATTACACTACATGGTGGGGCCATTAGTGGGGGGATTATAGTTTTGGGGGTGGACATGCCCTTTAAAGTTAATTCACAATATCATAATGCCTTAATGCCTTCAGTGTCTTGCTTAATTTAAATATTAGATTAAGAGAGTGTAATTTAATGTACATTTTTCTACAAGGAATGCAAAGATAAAATATTTTCTAGTCTGTTAATTAGTCTCTAGTAGAAAATCTCCAATGCTAGTCATATGTATCAATGGTCTACCAATGCAAAGTGATAATGTAAAGATTGATTATTTATAACATACTTTGTAAATAAAGTTTACAAAAAAGACAATTATAGGGTGATGACAGCGCTGCTTAATTACAAAGAATAAAACCAATGTCTACAGCACCTTCCAAGAAGAAATATTTATGTTACTAAGGGCTTGGTCCTGTAACATAGCATTTTACTATTTCAGTACTTACCTTCCACAAACTTCTTAATGTTTTGTGCAAGCACCCTGACACTACTCGGTAGATTCCAAGGATCTTGTTTAATATGAAGACGTAGCCGCTTTGGGCAACTTAATTTTGGTTCCATTTCATGTTGAAATTCTACAGAAAGAAATAAAAGACAGTAACTGACAAATCTAGAAAATAATATTGTACATTTGTAGTGTAATTTATTAAAAGTGATAACAGGTTCTTTTTCCCATGTCTGGGAAATATGTTATGGTCCTCTTCAATGGTCTAACGGACAGGTGAGTAATTACTTTTTGCTAAATATATCCACTTTAAGGAATATTGTTGTTCCAGATTGAAAATAAATCACAGAGAAAGAAAGATGACAGTTTAAACATTAATTATATATTTTTATAGCCTCTCTGTTATTTTTTCTCATCACCAGTGCAGACAAAGACATACAGTAAATTCACTATAGCTGGCAGTTCAACCATTTTATTTTAGTTCCCTCTTTCTGAAAACTGAGCATGAATGGAGGGTTTTCTATAGAAGCAAATTTTCCTCATCTTGAACTGCTGATTTAACTGGAAACCATTAAGTGATACATCATTATAATTAGCATTATAACAATCCTTCAATTACATATATAACAATGCACTTTATATAGGACCCAGCATCCTGCTAAATAACTGCAAGGCTGTGTTTCTACACAATGATATTAAAGTTATCAGATATTGAACATGCAAACCATCTGGGGAAAAATGAAGTTACAGGTCTGCCCCTAGTCTGGTAAGACATATTGGTCCAAAAATACACAAGCGGAGCCTTAACAGATCTACTTGTTTACCTTCTCTAAAATACTTTAGGGTGTCCTGGGTTCTGAGATCAAGTATCCAGATATAAAAGCCAAATGTAATTATAATAAATAATGACCAGTTACCAATTGCAGGATTCCCTAAGTCTTGCATATAGAGGATCGATGATGTTGCTATAAGCCTTGTGTGGATACTATTCTAATTGTGATCTTGTAATGAAAATGGCAACAATAAGGCTTGAAAGGAACAGTCTGTATGTTCACACTGATATATACATATATTCTAAGCAAGTACCTTGTAAGCCTCGACCTGGTGTAAAATATCTTGTCTGTTCAAAGGCTCTTGAAACAGCCGGTCCTCTAAGGAGAATGGTTATTGCCTCTACCTACAGAAAGAAAATAATATTATGAGCATGACATTAGGATAACATAAATAATTTACATTATTTGCAATTCTTTTCTTAGTAATGGTATACAGAAAATAATCTAACTATAATACACAAGAGCCTTGAATTTCATGTTAATTATATCCTTATAAACACAGCTATGTCAGCAATTATAATCAGGATATAATTATGTCATCAGTGTTATGTGACACACTGAAACATGTGTATGTACCTTTCTTATACTATACCTTTCTGTACCTTTTCTTAGACTATTGGACGCTTATGGGGCATATTATAAAGTTTCGTTAACTTTTCGCGGCCGTTTTCGCGGCCATTAACGCATAAATCGCGTTTACCGCGATTTATAAAGGCCCGAAAACGGCCGCGAAAGTTAACGAAGCTTTAACCTTTCGCGCCGATACTTACCTGTTACCGCCGCTTCTATTTATAAGGCGGGTACTGGTTTCGCTCGGCTAGTATCGGCTGTTTTACTTCGCCACCTTGAAGGGCGAAGTCAGCCGATACTAACCTCCCGCGGCGGGGATGGGCAGGCAACCCGCGGCGGTGGTCGCACCCGCCCCGGGAGACACGCCCACCCCCGCCCACACCCCCCGCGGTGGCAGCGGCGACCACCCGCCGCCGCCACCACTTCCCAGCAGCCCCTCCCAACCCGTTCCCCGTCGCGGCAATCTCGGAACGGGAGGCTAGGAGGGCTGCCGGGAAGGCCGCAGCAGTGTGGTCGCCAACCCCTCCAAGCCCCCCCCCTGGCCCGCTCCCGGGAGGGACGGGAGGGAGCCGCTGGGGGGGTGGAGGCTCCCTCCAGCGGGCCCTGAGAAGGCCTTTGGGGCTTAAGGGGTCCCGCAGCTCGAACCGGGACCCCCCTCCCCGGCCCTTACAAGGCCCTTGCGGCACTGACAAGTGCCTTTGGCGGGGTCCCCCACTGAAACCGGGACCCCCAGTGCGGCTCTTAAAAGAGCCCTTGGGCGACGTCTTCTTTCTTCCAGTCCCGGCGACACCAGCTCCGCCGAGCCCCGACCCCCAGAGAGGTACCCCTGCGGCCGCCAGGGGTACCCCGGCGGGCGCCGGCGACCTCAATGAGGCCGATGTTGCCGCGGTCTTGATCCGACGCGACTTCTTCGGGCTGGCGACACAACCCCACCCACCAGGTCGCCGATGCCAGGCAGACTCACTGCGGCCGCCAGTAGGCCCGCTGGCACCGCCGGCCTCAGCGGAGCCGATGTTGCCAGCCGCTTCTTTCTTCTTTCTTCAGCCATCTACTGCGATGGCATCTGAGTTTCCGCGGCGGAAAGCTCCTCTTTATATAGGTTTGCAGAAATCCATAATCTGTTTCTGATTGGTCAATTTTTAATACTTGCTTTACATTAACCAATCAGATTTCAGAACTTTCCAGAAATCTGATTGGTTAATGTAAAGCAAGTATTAAAATTGACCATCAGAAACGGATTATGGATTTCTGCAAACCTATATAAGAGGAGCTTTCCGCCGCGGAACTCAGATCCATCGCAGTAGATGGCTGAAGAAAGAAGAAAGAAGCGGCTGGCAACATCGGCTCCGCTGAGGCGGCGGTGCCAGCGGGCTCACTGGCGGCCGCAGTAGTCTGCCTGGCATCGGCGACCTGAGTGGTTGGTTCGCCAGCCCGAAGACGTCGCGTCGATCAAGACGCCGCAACATCGGCCTCATTGAGGTCGCCGCGCGCCCGCGCGGGGTACCCCGGGCGGCCGCAGGGGTACCTCTCGGGGTCGGCGGCCTCGGCGGAGCTGGTGTCGCCGGGACTGGAAGAAAGAAAACGTCGCCCAAGGGCTCTTTTAAGAGCCGCACTGGGGGTCCCGGTTTCAGCTGCGGGACCCCCGCCAAAGGCACTTGCAGTGCCGCAAGGCCCTTGTAAGGGCCGGGAGGGGGTCCCGGTTCGAGCTGCGGGACCCCTTAAGCCCCAAAAGGCCCTTCTCAGGGCCCCGCTGGAGGGAGCCTCCACCCCCCCAGCGCCTCCCTCCCGTCCCCTCCCCGGGAGCGGCCGGCGGGGGCTTGGAGGGGTTGCCGGGGAGGGTGCGCGGGCGGCCCCTTCCCGGCAGCCCCTTCTAGCCTCCCGTTCCGAGATTGCCGCGAACGGGGAACGGGTTGGGAGAGGCTGCTGGGAAGTGGCGGCGGCGGCGGCGGGTGGTTCGCCGCTGCCGCCGCGGGGGGTGTGGGCGGGGTAGGAGCAGCGTCGGGAAGGGATTTTAAGTCCCTTCGCGGCGATACTATACAGTATCGCCGCGAAGGGGCTTAAAATTACCGCAGCACATCGCGGCCGCGATAGGTATCGCGGGAATAGCGCTCGCCATTATAAATACGGCGATAGCGCTATTTTCGCGGCCGCGATGTGCGGCGGTAATTTTTTTGCGCTAACATCGTTCCTTTATAAATATGCCCCTATGTGTTTATTTATTTTCCTATGTGTTTATTTTCCAAATTCATTCACATCAGAAGAGCTTACAATCTAAACAATTTTCACACACAGGCATGAAGATGCAATATGCAAAGTCCATGCTACTTACCGTCCCCAGATTCCTGTGCAAGATTTAAAAAATCCAAAAAGCTTCGGAACTCCTACATTGCGGGGCCTGCGCCGTTTTGGATTTATAGCACAGGCACCCAATGCAAAATCTCTTGCATTTGTTTTTTTTTTAAGAAGTAGCCTGAAAACGAATGTGTTTAGAAAGTAGACGTTACCACAGCGCTTCTTGCCTTATGGGTTCCCACGTTGCAGTAAATTGTGAATGCTGTATTGTGGCAACCCAGAAGGTAAGAGAAACAGCACCAAAAATCTTACATCTCCCCAAGAGAGTCCTTCAGTTACTGCCCTCTCTCCTAGACATGCTCATTGGGATTTGCCAAGGAAGAGAGAGGGGAATTCTCCCAGCTGCTGTGCTAAAGGTAAATACAGTAAAACTGGATATGAATGGTGTATGAATTTCAGTAGTAAAAGATTGTATAAAATAATTTAAACATTATATCTTTAGTTTGGAGCTACATAGAAAGTAAAGTGATACATCATGCCTCTCACCTTCCATTCAGATAATTATTTTAGTGTGAATATATTTAAACATAATAACACTGTAATTTAAATGTGAAATTAAGGCTGAGGCCACACTGCAACGCACAGGAATCGCGCACCAAGTGGCGAGCGTTATCGCACGCGATTGAGCGCGTGATTCTTGTGCATTTTGCGCTTGCGTGCGTTTTGCGCATGCGTTTTTGCTGTTTTGCTGTTATGGAAACGCATGCGTTAACGAACCAAAAAAGGTGAACGCATGTGTTACCAAAACTCATATGGACGCGCAATTGCATGCACATCGGAAATCGCGGGAATTTTCGCGTTCCCATGATTTCCATTTTAGCAAAAATTGCGGGCACAATCGCAATCGAAACGCATGCGCAAACGCGTGAACAATTCATTCGTGTGGCCTTACCCTAAATCCTTTATTTTAATGCATAACTAATTTAGATTTTGGACATGAGAGACAATACATTCATGACGAAAAGCAAATGAATTGTTTTACTAAACGATCAGCTGTTGTATTATGTATTACATTATGTATTACATATCTATTACATACCTGACTAAATAGATGTTCCAAGCAGCTGTGCAACTTGTCTTGTTTCTCATGTGAAATACGAACACTTACCGGAAGTTCGTCACCTGTAGATATAAAAGGGTTTACTATATTAGGAGACTACAACTACTGTTTCAAGTATGTATGGGTCATTAACAAAATCTTTCCATGCTGCTTTCCATATAGATTAGATGTTTATTATAATACATGAATGTAACATTAAAGCCAACCTACCCCCTCCAATTTGAAGTATCCAGGACGAGGACCTTAAATACTTCTTGCTGAGAGCGTCTTCCTGCTGGTCAGGTACCAGACCAGTACGCAAGTTACTGGTAGTATTAACTACTAGATTCTTCATATGGGGTTTAGGAGGGTTTAATTTCCGTTTAAGTGCAAAAACATAATCTATGCAGATCTTGAAGGCCCCTGGCCCAACACCACCACCCACCTGCCCACCCCAGCTGTGCGTCTCGTACCGTGATCAATTGATCACACGTATGTTAGTAAAGGTGGGCACGATCAGCTCTGGGGGGGTTTAGTTATGACACTGTTGAAATACAAATAGTGGTTCTCTATGACCAGGTAAAACCTTGAAGAACAGTAACTAATGTGTTTTTTTCTGTATGTTTTACATCAAAGCTAGGTAAACATGTGTGATCCAACGGGTTGGATCTTTAGCAACAACCATACATAAAACGGACTATTGTGTGAACTGGCGTTCGTCAGGTAGTCAGCCATCGCAGGTTGTGTGTGCAATCACACGTGTGCATCTAGCTTTAGGAATGTTAGGGTGGTAGAAGTGAGTATTCTTCTTTACATTTAATTATTATTACGGCTATGATTCAAGGGCCACAGTTGTTTTTTCACATCTTATATTCACACTTATTTGTTTGCAGCAATGTAGCAAGGGTTAGTTTGACTTTAATTAAGACAGGAATTGTGTCAATTTGCAAGCCATTTACCAATGCTAGCAAATATCTGGTATTAAAGTTGGGCAAAAGTTTCAAACTGAAATTCAATATAGCAACAATTGTGCTGGTACATTGCATTAGATGGGGGACGGTTAAAAGTTAACCCTCCATGCTCCCACAGAAAACTGTTTCTCCTATCTCTGTATGGGAATATATGTAAAGATGAAAAAGACTTTTTAGGGTTGGTACCAGCAGATCCTAATCTCAGGACTAATAGTGAACAACGAAAGGTAATGTCTTGCTACTATCTCCCCAACATGTCTAATACATAGGTAAAGGACACATAGAAATTAATTTACATGCTGTTTAGTAGAGATGTTCAAAACTGTTGAGTTTTGTTTTGTTTTTGAATTTTCTAAATTTTTGGAAATTTCGAAAGTTCGAGTTTCGATTTTCGAAAATCATCTATTTTCGATTTTCGAAAATCGTCTATTTTCGAAAATTGTCTAATTTCGATTTTATGAAAATCATCTACTTTCGATTTTCGATAAAAATCGATTTCGGTTCCGTGAAATTCGGGAGTTCCGAAAGTTTCGTCGAAACCCACAGATTCCATTCGAAACTGGGTTCTAATTGAACCCACATTACATCTCTAGTCCCCATGTATTAGACTTAGGTTTATGCACATTTCTTTTTACAGAGGCAATGGTGTTGCAAGCAAACAAATAAAGATATAAGTTAACTTTTGGGTATTTATGTATATTATCTGGATAGCAACTACCGTATATACTCCAGTGTAAGTCAAGGTTTTTAGGCTTTAAAAAAAGCCTAAAAATCCTACCTCGTTAATTTAAAAATTACAAATCAACACTGAGAATTGGATTGCTCGACTCTTACATCAGTTTTTTATATTTTACTGATGTTCCAACAAGTATGCAAGAACAACAAGAATCAATTCCCTTTTATTAATCGTTCAAATAAATAAATCCACCTGTATGGCTAGCCTTTAATAATCCACCTGTGTATGGCTACCTTTAATAATCCACCTGGTATGGCTACCTTTAGTAATCCTACTGTGTATGGCTACCTTAGTAATCCACCTGTGTATGGCTACCTTTAATAATCCACTTGTGTATGGCTACCTTTATAATCTACCTGTTATGGCACCTTTAGTAACCTACCTGTGTATGGCTACCTTTAGTAACCACCTGTGTAGGCTAACTTTAATAATCCACTTGTATGGCTCCTTATAAATCCACCTGTGTATGGCTACCTTTATAATCCACTTGTGTATGGCTACCTTTAGTAATCCTACTGTGTATGGCTACTTAAGTAATCCACCTGTGTATGGCTACCTTTAATAATCCACCTGTGTATGGCTACCTTTAGTAATCTCTCGTGTATGAGCTACCTTAAGTAACCACCTGTGTATGGCTCCCTTTGTAATCCTACGTGTATGGCTACCTTTAGTAATCCTACTGTGTATGGCTACCTTAAGTAATCCACCTGTGTAATGGCTACCTTTATAAAATCCACCTGTGTATGGCTACCTTTAGTAATCCTACTGTGTATGGCTACCTCCGTTATAATCCACCTGTGTATGGCTCCCTTTAGTAATCCTACTGTGTATGGCTACCTTTAATAATCCACCTGTGTATGGCTACATTTAATAATCCACCTGTGTATGGGCTACTTTAGTAATCCACTGTGTATGGCTACCTTAAGTAATCCACCTGTGTATGGCTACCTTTAATCCACCTGTGTATGGCTACCTTTAGTAATCCTACTGTGTATGGCTACCTTAAGTAATCCACCTGTGTATGGCTACATTTAATATCCACCTGTGTATGGCTACCTTTATAATCCTACTGTGTATGGCTACCTTAAGTAATCCACCTGTGTATGGCTACCTTTATAATCCACTTGTGTATGGCTACCTTTAGTAATCTACCTGTGTATGGCTACCTTTATAACCTACCTGTGTAGTGGCTACCTTTAGCAATCCACCTGTGTATGGCTACCTTTAGTAATCTACAGTACCTGTGTAGGGCTACCTTTAGTAATCTACCTGTGTATGGATACCTTTAGTAATCCACCTGTGTATGGCTACCTTTAGTAATCTACTGTGTATGGCTACCTTTAGTAATCCCCCTGTGTATGGCTACCTTAGATACTACCTGTGTATGGCTACCTTTAGTAATCTACCTGTGTATGGATACCTTTAGTAATCCACCTGTGTATGGCTACCTTTAATCTATCTGTGTATGGCTATCTTTAGTAACCCACTGTTGTAGGCTACCTTTAGTAATCTACCTGTGTATGGCTACTTAAGTAATTCACCTGTGTATGGCTACCTTTAGTAATCCACCTGTGTATGGCTACCTTTAGTAATCTACCTGTGTATGGCTACCTATATATCTACCTGTGTATGGCTACCTTTATTAGTAATCTACCTGGTATGGCTACCTTTAGTAATCTACTGTGTATGGCTATCTTTAGTAATCTATCAGTGTATGGCTACCTTTAGTATCTACCTGTTTATGGCTACCTTAGTAATTCACCTGTGTATGGCTACCTTTAGTAATCTACCTGTGTTATGGCTGCTTTTAGTAATCTACCTGTGTATGGCTACCTTGTACCACCTGATGCTACCTTTAGTAATCCACCTGTGTATAGCTACCTTTAGTATCTCAGTACCTGTGTATGGCTACCTTTAGTAATCCCCTGTGTATGGTTACCTTAGTAATTCCCCTGTACATGGCTACCTTTAGTATCCACCTGTATTGGCTACCTTTATATATATATATATATATTATACATTATAACATTATATGTTATATTAGGATATTTAATCAGTTAAAGGGTAATAATCATGTAAATACAAAGACATTCCTTATAACTATACATCCATATACTGTACATGAATGGGAGATGTGCACTATATTTTTTTACAATGCACACCTAAAATAGCACTATTCATTTTTAAGCACTAGTTGTCTGCACGTCTCTGTAGAGAATACGTGGGTGTTTGAGGATTGCAAGTACAAATGAAGTTATGCCCTTCCTGATTATTCAAGTAAACCCAAAGGATTCGAGTCTTCACCTCTAAAAACAGAAATATAAAAAAAGAGAATTATAAAAATCAGCAGTCTACTCTAAAACTTCACCACGAAACTGAATAGAAATAAAATTCATGTTATTTTATATAAAGGGCATTTAGCGCTATCAGCTAAAAAGAGTGATATTGGTGAGTATGGGTTTAATGCCAATTTTCCAGGCCCTTGCCCATGTTGAATTATATCACACAAGCCTGATTCAATACCCTAGCTTAACTAACTAAGACTTTTTAAGTGGAGGCGCAAGCTCAGCGCACTTTTCTGCATCGTGAACCAAGGAACGTACGTACATCGTGGAACCAAGGAAGGTATGAGGTGCAGCGCTAAAATATTGAATCTCCGTGTATTATATATATATTTTTTAACCACCACGGTACCTTTTCCCTCCCCATTTCTTTAGATACCTACTTCTTAACAGTTTAGATTTCAACTGTCAATCAAGTACTCTATTAACATAATGCTGTTATTTTTACCAAGTACATGCATTAAAACTTCTGCATAGGGGTTAAAAAAAAAAAAAAGGTTTTCATTGTATTAAGTTAAGCCTTTGAAAATCATCAAGTCTAAGGTGGCGGAAATGCATTAGTGCCCTTATTTTTAGCCTGGAAATAGGTCAGTAAAGGTGTCAGTACATTGTCACAATACAAAAGGGTCCGGGAGGGGGGGGGGGGGGGGGGTTAGAATATTTTCAAGCATTTGCTGTAATACTATCTGAATTCCGATATTTACATTTGTGCCGTTTTTTGAGTTTGCATTGCATAAAGTCAAATTCCCACATATACAGTACATGAGTGTTCATCTTCTGCAATCTGGACTTGTATTGGAAGACGTTATGGTACAGTTTCTATTTCTGCCACAATATTGGACTGGACATTGAATATGGGGAGTTATCCACACCGATTGCCGATGATATCGCTGCACATCACAGCGACAAAACTATTCGGTTTCAAATACAGGAGATATTAACCCTTTTGCCATTCTCATTTTCTGCATTAGTGAAATACCAAAAATACAATCCTTTATAAATATGCCAATAATATGCCAGAAGCTGTCATATTATTTTATATAACTGTACTAATACATCCTGTTCAGCAGAGGGAGTTCCATTGTTCTCTGATGATTATTGACGGTTTACCCAGTAAAGTCTTCAGAAATAGGAGAAAGCTCACTACCAGGAGTTTGGTCTGGTCTGGTTTACAGTCTGATAGAACTACACTGCATCTGCTATGCAACATTTTCTATCCCTTAGAGAATAATGTAGTATGCAGAGAGTAGGATTTTATTGGGCCAAGTAATAACTTAACACAAAAGCATTTACTGTGTAAAATCATGATAGCCAGATGTGTGTGTGGTGGAATTAATAAAGGTTATAGCTATCAATTCCAAGGTAGAATTTCCAATGCTGCATATAATACAGACTATGTATTATAATAATACTATGATTAGAATGTGCTTGTAATGCTGTATATATTATAGACTGTATAAGGAACTAATGGGCTATGTGCCAAGAGTCGCTATCTCTCTCTATTGCCCCCTTTAGGCAATGCACTGAGCTGCTGGCGTTAAAGATTCCTCTAAACAGACGTTATCGGCTCGGCAAAATAGAAAGAAGCGTCTGATGCACACTGTAGTGTAATAAAATTCTTTATTTAGCAAGGGAATAGAGAGAATTAAAAGCAATAAAAAAAACTATGGTTAGGCAGCAGAACATAGCCATAAATAATCATGGATATATACTAATATGTTGTAACAGTGTGATATACACTAAGGTAAAGTAGGGGCGGAGGGTGACTTTTTGAATAAGAAGGCTAAGGAAGTATCAGTGCCGCACATGCACCGCAAATTTTGACCCTGCCCCTTTCCACGCCCCAGGCCCACACCCCCATAGTAAAAACATATGGAGCGAGTATCATTGCCGCTCTGGGGGGGCTGTCAGACACCATGTAAGGTTGGGAGGTATGAAAGGGAGAGGAGCTACTGACACAGCACCCCCCCACCTCCTGGAAATGGAAAAACGAGGATCTTTTAAAGGAACACTACTTTTTTTGTACCAGATTTCACTTAGGAAGGCTAACCTTATGGAAAATCCGCCTATGTAAAGTATCATAGGGTAGACCGAGTAAAATCCCTTTTTAAGTCACATTTGGCATATTAGTAATAAACCAGTATGGGAAAAGGGAGTACTGTAAAGCACCATTGTTGCTGTAGAGACCAGATGCTCCAACAGCCGCCCATGAAGGAAACTGCAATAGGCATTTCATCCTTAGAACTGTAGCTCATTATCGACTCGGAAGAATTGGAGAAAATGGCTTGAAAAGTATGATGTAATAGGTATAGCAGAAACATGGTTAAATAATTCTCATGACTGGGCTGTATTTTAGAAGGATACTCCTTGCTTAGGCATGATAGAGAAGATAGTAAAGGGGAGGGGTATGCATTTGTTAAACAAGGTTTAAGCCAATTTTAAGGAGAGCTAACTGCCAATATTGGTAGTAAAGCAGACAAATTATGGGCGGAATTGGGCAACAGAAGGGTGTAAACGTATTGTTTGTGTCTGCTGCAAGCCACCAAATGCTAGCAAGAAAGAAGTGAGTCAGCAGATGGTAAGTTTGGGGCACATTCTAATTATGGGGGAATATAATTACCCTGACATTGACTTGAGTAGCGGAACTGCCAACACTGTAAGATAATATGTTCCTAAACTTGTTACAGAGCATTTTACCTCACAGGTGGTTAAAGTTTCTACTAGAAAAGGAGCTCTGTGGTGGATCTGGTATATATAAAACATACATTGTATCATAGAACGGAAAGTTTAGGGAACAGTGACCATGAAATTTTTTCAGTCAATGTATGTTATCAAAGGAAAAGTGCACTGGTTTTAAAAAGCCTTTGAATTTCAGAAATCAAATTTTCCCTGATAAAAATAGCTGATACATCTCAGATAAAGATACTTAATAGGTACCTCCACTGGTGAAATCCTTTTTTTGTATTAAGTTTGTTTGAAACAGGGTTAAAGAGAGCTATATCTTACCTCCTGTTTTTCAATAAAATGTTCAAATAAAATGATGAACCTTAAACATTTTTTAAAGTATAGATGAGGACCGAATTTAATAATGTGGATAACATAGATACAGAGGATGCCGATAAGGCAATGCCTTTAACAAGTTTTTTTTCTCTGTATGCACTACAGAATACCATGTACTATACTATTCTTTTCATCTTACATTTCAGCTGTCAATCAAGTGCCTTAGTGTCATAAACTCTTCTGTTATGTATATTTTTGCTGAAGCTGGAATGGTGACAGTTGGTGGAGAACTGCATGGTGAAATTCCATCTCCCAATGCTGGCTCATATGGAATGCTGTGCATGCTTGCCCTCCAGAGAGTCAGAAAGTCTGGCAGGGGTCTGGGGGACTGAAGGACTGAGCCTGAGCAAAACAACTACTGGACTGGGGTCATGCAGCACACACAACACATCAGTATAGGTGCTGCTTACATGTTTTCATTTATAGAATGAAATGAGGCAAAGTAATTTTTCCAATGTACAATTCCTTTAAACACTGCAGAATACCTTCTATGCTATATAGAAGAATTAAATATACACATAATACATACTACTTACAGTAGAAATAACATTTTAAGTGGTTTTCTTTCCAGTCTATGCTGAGAAAACACCAAATTAAACAGAAGCAGCTCTATGCTATGAAAAAACATTCTGAACTATTTTTGCCACGGTGTATAATTAAACCATCCATAACAAGATGGCATATAATAATACATTTTGGTTTTGTTTCATTTACCCTAGTTCAGTCAAAAACATTGTTAAACTAAAAAAAATACAGGTAGATGACTGGAGGTATTAGTTTTCACTCAATACATTAAATTAAATTACTTTATCTCTTTTATTCAGAAAACATTCCTTGTCAAATACATTTGTATATATTATATTAAATATATACACCCACACAGACACACTTGTGCTAATTATATCAATTTTTTGTGCAAAAGCAAATATCCAAGTTTTAATAAATGGTTGTCTTAATAAAAGTCTAAAAACTATAAACATTATATCCTGTTAAAATAAAATAAAAAATAACCTCTTACATTAAATAGAATTAAAATATTTACAGGGTTATTCAATAAAAGTTCTTCAGGGAGATTCAATAAAAGTTCTTATCGTTTAAAATGGTACTAATTTTGCCCCATCCATCTTATTTAACATTTGAAAGCTAACATCTGATGGGTTGGGGCAAAATTAGCACCATTTTTACATATGAACTTTTATTGAATCCCCCGAGTATTAAAGGGCATGTCCACCCTTCTAAACAAATTTTCCCATATAATAGAATATCTTGCTCCAGCCCCAACCGCTATAAAATAGTTTTAAGAATTGGCCTGGGAGGCAGCCAATCACGAACCGGCGGCCGGCTTCTCAGAATGCTGGAGGAGAGGGAAGGTAAGTAGAGTTCTGTGGACTTTCTTAAAATTATTTTTTTGCGGTTGGGGCTGGGGGAAGATATTCTATTATATGGGCAAGGGTTTTTATGGTAGGATCGCAAAACGGGAGGGAGAGGGAGGCAGAGGGAGGGGGAGAAGGGCTGCAGTACGCATGCCAACTTCTCCCGAGGCGAGACAGGAGGAAGAGTCCTATATGGACTCTGCTATCCTCCTGGTGGGCAGTTTTTGGGACTTGTAAGGTTTTTTTACACTACATGGTGGGCCATTAGTGGGGGGATTATAGTTTTGGGGGTGGACATGCCCTTAAAAGTTAATTCACAATATCATAATGCCTTAATGCCTTCAGTGTCTTGCTTAATTTAAATATTAGATTAAGAGAGTGTATTTAATGTACATTTTCTACAAGGAATGCAAAGATAAAATATTTTCTCAGTCTGTTAATTAGTCCTAGTAGAAAATCTCCAATGCTAGTCATATGTATCAATGGTCTACCAATGCAAGTGATAATGTAAAGATTGATTATTTATAACATACTTTGTAAATAAGTTTACAAAAAGACAATTATAGGGTGATGACAGCGCTGCTTAATTACAAGAATAAACCCAATGTCTACAGCACCTTCCGAAGAAATTTTATGTTACTAAGGGCTTGGTCCTGTAACATAGCATTTACTATTTCAGTACTTACCTTCCACAAACTTCTTAATGTTTTGTGCAAGCACCCTGACACTACTCGGTAGATTCCAAGGATCTTGTTTAATATGAACGTAGCCGTTTGGGCAACTTATTTTGTGTTCCATTTCATGTTGAAATTCTACAGAAAGAAATAAAAGACAGTAACTGACAATCTAGAAAATAATATTGTACATTTGTAGTTGTAATTTATTAAAAGTGATAACAGGTTCTTTTTCTCTCATGTCTGGAAATATGTTATGGTCCTCTTCAATGGTCTAACGGACAGGTGAGTAATTACTTTTTGCTAATATATCCACTTTAAGGATATTTTGTTCCAGATTGAAAATAAATCACAGAGAAAGAAAGATGACAGTTTAAACATTAATTATATATTTTTTATAGCCTCTCTGTTATTTTTTCTCATCACCAGTGCAGACAAAGACATACATAAATTCACTTATAGCTGGCAGTTCAACCATTTTATTTTAGTTCCCTCTTTCTGAAAACTGAGCATGAATGGAGGGTTTTCTATAGAAGCAAATTTTCCTCATCTTGAACTGCTGATTTAACTGGAAACCATTAAGTGATCATCATTATAATTAGCATTATAACAATCCTTCATTTACATATATAACAATGCACTTATATAGGACCCCATCCTGCTAATAACTGCAAGGCTGTGTTTCTACACAATGATATTAAAGTTATCAGATATGAACATGCAACCACCATCTGGGGAAAATGAAGTTACAGGTCTGCCCCTAGTCTGGTAAGACATATTGGTCCAAAAATACACAAGCGAGCCTTAACAGATCTACTTGTTTACCTTCTCTAAAATACTTTAGGGTGTCCTGGGTTCTGAGATCAAGTATCCAGAAATAAAGCAAATGTAATTATAATAAATATGACCAGTTACCAATTGCAGGATTCCCTAAGTCTTGCATATAGAGGATCGATGATGTTGCTATAAGCCTGTGTGGATACTATTCTAATTGTGATCTTGTAATGAAAATGGCAACAATAAGGCTTGAAAGGAACAGTCTGTATGTTCACACTGATATATACATATATTCTAAGCAAGTACCTTGTAAGCCTCGACCTGGTGTAAAATCTTGTCTGTTCAAAGGCTCTTGAAACAGCCTGTCCTCTAAGGAGAATGGTTTTGCCTCTACCTACAGAAAGAAAATAATATTATGAGCATGACTTTAGGATAACATATAATTTACATTATTTGCAATTCTTTTCTTAGTAATGGTATACAGAAAATAATCTAACTATAATACACAAGAGCCTTGAATTTCATGTTAATTATATCCTTATAACACAGCTGCTATGTCAGCATTATAATCAGGATATAATTATGTCATCATTGTTATGTGACACACTGAAACATGTGTATGTACCTTTCTTATACTATACCTTTCTGTACCTTTCTTATACTATGGACGCTATGGGGCATATTTATAAAGGTTCGTTAACTTTTCGCGGCCGTTTTCGCGGCCATTAACGCATAAATCGCGTTTACCGCGATTTATAAAGGCCCGAAAACGGCCGCGAAAAGTTAACGAAGCGTTAACCTTTCGCGCCGATACTTACCTGTTACCGCCCGCCGCTTCTATTATAAAGCGGCGTACTGGTTTCGCTCGCTAGTATCGGCTGTTTTACTTCGCACCCCTTGAAGGAGGCGAAGTCACCGATACTAACCTCCCCGGCGGGGATGGGCAGCAAACCGCGGCGGGTGGTCGCACCCGCCCCGGGAGACACGCCCACCCCGCCCACACCCCCGCGGTGGCCGGCGACCACCCGCCGCCGCCACCACTTCCCAGCAGCCCCTCCCACCCCGTTCCCCGTTCGCCAATCTCGGAACGGAGGCTAGGAGGGGCTGCCGGGAAGGGGCCGCAGCAGGTGGTCGCAACCCCTCCAAGCCCCCCCCGCCCTGGCCGCTCCCGGGAGGGGACGGGAGGGAGCCGCTGGGGGGGTGGAGGCTCCCTCCACGGGGCCCTGAGAAGGCCTTTTGGGGCTTAAGGGGTCCCGCAGCTCGAACCGGGACCCCCCTCCCCGGCCCTTACAAGGGCCCTTGCGGCACTGACAAGTGCCTTTGGGGCGGGGTCCCGCAGCTGAAACCGGGACCCCCAGTGCGGCTCTTAAAAGAGCCCTTGGGCGACGTCTTCTTTCTTCCAGTCCCGGCGACACCAGCTCCGCCGAGGCCGCCGACCCCCGAGAGGTACCCCTGCGGCCGCCAGGGGTACCCCCGGCGGGCGCCGGCGACCTCAATGAGGCCGATGTTGCCGGCGTCTTGATCCGACGCGACGTCTTCGGGCTGGCGACACCAACCCCACTCAGGTCGCCGATGCCAGGCAGACTCACTGCGGCCGCCAGTGAGCCCGCTGGCACCGCCGGCCTCAGCGGAGCCGATGTTGCCAGCCGCTTCTTTTCTCTTTTCTTCAGCCATCTACTCTAGCGATGGCATCTGAGTTCCGCGGCGGAAAGCTCCTCTTTTATAGGTTTGCAGAAATCCATAATCTGTTTCTGATTGGTCAATTTTTAATACTTGCTTTACATTAACCAATCAGATTTCAGAACTTTCCAGAAATCTGATTGGTTAATGTAAAGCAAGTATTAAAAATTGACCAATCGAAACGGATTATGATTTCTGCAAACCTATATAAAGAGAGCTTTCCGCCGCGGACCTCAGATCCCATCGCAGTAGATGGCTGAAGAAAGAAGAAGAAGCGGCTGGCAACATCGGCTCCGCTGAGCCGGCGGTGCCAGCGGGCTCACTGGCGGCCGCAGTGAGTCTGCCTGGCATCGGCGACCTGAGTGGGGTTGGGTGTCGCCAGCCCGAAGACTGCGTCGGATCAAGACGCCGGCAACATCGGCCTCATTGAGGTCGCCGGCGCCCGCCGGGGGTACCCCGGCGGCCGCAGGGGTACCTCTCGGGGTCGGCGGCCTCGGCGGAGCTGGTCGCCGGGACTGGAAGAAAGAAGAGTCGCCCAAGGGCTCTTTTAAGAGCCGCACTGGGGGTCCCGGTTTCAGCTGCGGGACCCCCGCCAAAGGCACTTGTCAGTGCCGCAAGGGCCCTTGTAAGGGCCGGGGAGGGGGGTCCCGGTTCGAGCTGCGGGCCCCTTAAGCCCCAAAAGGCCCTTCTCAGGGCCCCGCTGGAGGGAGCCTCCACCCCCCCAGCGGCTCCCTCCCTCCCCTCCCCGGGAGCGGCCGGCGGGGGGCTTGGAGGGGTTGCCGGGGAGGGGGGCGCGGGGGGGCCCCTTCCCGGCAGCCCCTTCTAGCCTCCCGTTCCGAGATTGCCGCGAACGGGGAACGGGTTGGGAGAGGCTGCTGGGAAGTGGCGGCGGCGGCGGCGGGTGGTCGCCGCTGCCGCCGCGGGGGGTGTGGGCGGGGTAGGAGCAGCGTCGGGAAGGGATTTTAAGTCCCTTCGCGGCGATACTATACAGTATCGCGCGAAGGGGCTTAAAATTACCGCAGCACACATCGCGGCCGCGGATAGGTATCGCGGGAATAGCGCTCGCCATTATAAATACGGCATAGCGCTATTTTCGCGGCCGCGATGTGCGGCGGTAATTTTTTTGCGCTAACATCGTTCCTTTATAAATATGCCCCTATGTGTTTATTTATTTTCCTATGTGTTATTTTCCAAATTCATTCACATCAGAAGAGCTTACAATCTAAACAATTTTCACACACAGGCATGAAGATGCAATATGCAATTCCATGCTACTTACCGTCCCCAGATTCCTGTGCAAGATTAAAAAATCCAAAAGCTTCGGAACTCCTACATTGCGGGGCCTGCGCCGTTTTGGATTTATAGCACAGGCACCCAATGCAAAATCTCTTGCATTTGTTTTTTTTTTAAGAAGTAGCCTAAAACGAATGTGTTTAGAAAGTAGACGTTACCACACCTCGCTCTTGCCTTATGGGTTCCCACGTTGCAGTAAATGTGAATGCTGTATTGTGGCAACCCAGAAGGTAAGAGAAACAGCACCAAAATCTTACATCTCCCCAAGAGAGTCCTTCAGTTACTGCCCTCTCTCCTAGACATGCTCATTGGGATTTGCCAAGGAAGAGAGGGGGAATTCTCCCCAGCTGCTGTGCTAAAGGTAAATACAGTAAAACTGGATATGAATGGTGTATGAATTTCAGTAGTAAGATTGTATAAATAATTTAACATTATATCTTTAGTTTGAGCTACATAGAAAGTAAAGTGATACATCATGCCTCTCACCTTCCATTCAGATAATTATTTTAGTGTGATATATTTTAAACATAATAACACTGTAATTTAAATGTGAAATAAGGCTGAGGCCACACTGCAACGCACAGGAATCGCGCACCAATTGGCGAGCGTTATCGCACGCGATTGAGCGCGTGATTCTTGTGCATTTTGCGCTTGCGTGCGTTTTGCGCATGCGTTTTTGCGTTTTTGCTGTTATGGAAACGCATGCGTTAACGAACCAAAAGGGTGAACGCATGTGTTACCAAAACTCATAGTACGCGCAATTGCATGCACATCGGAAATCGCGGAATTTTCGCGTTCCCATGATTTCCATTTTAGCAAAATTGCGGGCACAATCGCAATCGAAACGCATGCGCAAACGCGTGAACAATTCATTCGTGTGGCCTTACCCTAAATCCTTTATTTTAATGCATAACTAATTTAGATTTTGGACATGAGAGACAATACATTCATGACGAAAAGCAAATGAATTGTTTTACTAAACGATCAGCTGTTGTATTATGTATTACATTATGTATTACATATCTATTACATACCTACTAAATAGATGTTCCAAGCAGCTGTGCAACTTGTCTTGTTTCTCATGTGAATACAACACTTACCGGAAGTTCGTCACCTGTAGATTAAAAAGGTTTACTATATTAGGAGACTACAACTACTGTTTCAAGTATGTATGGGTCATTAACAAATCTTTCCATGCTGCTTTCCATATAGATTAGATGTTTATTTATAATACATGAATGTAACATTAAAGCCACACCTACCCCCTCCAATTTGAAGTATCCAGGACGAGGACCTTAAATACTTCTTGCTGAGAGCGTCTTCCTGCTGGTCAGGTACCAGACCAGTACGCAAGTTACTGGTAGTATTAACTACTAGATTCTTCATATGGGGTTTGGAGGGTTTAATTTCCGTTTAAGTGCAAAAACATAATCTATGCAGATCTTGAAGGCCCCTGGCCCAACACCACCCACCCACCTGCCCCACCCCAGCTGTGCGTCTCGTACCGTGATCAATTGATCACACGTATGTTAGTAAAGGTGGGCACGATCAGCTCTGGGGGGTTTAGTTAGACACTGTTGAAATACAAATAGTGGTTCTCTATGACCAGGTAAAACCTTGAAGAACAGTAACTAATGTGTTTTTTTCTGTATGTTTTACATCAAAGCTAGGTAAACATGTGTGACCAACGGTTGGATCTTTAGCAACAACCATACTAAAACGGACATTGTGTGAACTGGCGTTCGTCAGGTAGTCAGCCATCGCAGGTTGTGTGTGCAATCACACGTGTGCATCTAGCTTTAGAATGTTAGGGTGGTAGAAGTGATTATTCTTCTTTACATTTAATTATTATTACGGCTATGATTCAAGGGCCACAGTTGTTTTTTCACATCTTATATTCACACTTATTTGTTTGCAGCAATGTAGCAAGGGTTAGTTTGACTTTAATTAAGACAGGAATTGTGTCAATTTGCAAGCCATTACCAATGCTAGCAAATATCTGGTATTAAAGTTGGGCAAAAGTTTCAAACTGAAATTCAATATAGCAACAATTGTGCTGGTACATTGCATTAGATGGGGGACGTTAAAAGTTAACCCTCCATGCTCCCACAGAAACTGTTTTCTCTCTATCTCTGTATGGGATATATGTAAAGATGAAAAGACTTTTTAGGGTTGGTACCAGCAGATCCTAATCTCAGGACTAATAGTGAACAACGAAAGGTAATGTCTTGCTACTATCTCCCCAACATGTCTATACATAGGTAAAGGACACATAGAAATTAATTTACATGCTGTTTAGTAGAGATGTTCAAAACTGTTGATTTTTGTTTTGTTTTTGAATTTTCTAAATTTTTGGAAATTTCGAAGTTCGAGTTTCGATTTTCGAAAATCATCTATTTTCGATTTTCGAAAATCGTCTATTTTCGAAAATTGTCTAATTTCGATTTTCGAAAATCGTCTATTTTCGATTTTCTAAAATCGTCTACTTTCAATTTTCGATAATTATCTACTTTCGATAATTATCTACTTTCGATTTTTTGGAAATTGTCCACTTACGATTTTTGATAATCATCTACTTTCGATTTTGATACTCGGCTATTTACGATTTTCGATAATCATCTACTTTCAAAAATCCCCTACTTTCAATTTTCTAAAATAATCTATTTTCGATAATCATCTACATTCAATAATCATCTACTTTCAAGTACCGAAAGTTTCGTCGGGACTTCGAAACCCGGATTCGATTCGAAACTGGGTTATATTAGAACCCACAGTACATCTCTACTGTTTAACATCCAGTAAAGAAATTTTTTGCAATAAGAATATCATTTACACCTATCTCATGTTCCCATTATACAAATAAAATGGATTCGTAGGATGTGGTTGGGGTCCCTATAATTGCTATGCTGAATACAGTCAGTATTTGTGTGACTGCATTTAAACAGAGGAGTAGGAACTTGTTGTGAGAAGACTTGCTGATGGCTTTACCAGAATCCATTTCATCGCTATGCAGGTAGGAACTGCACTGACTGCTGCAGATGCTTGTAAACGAGGCCACGGAGTTTCTGTTGCTGTTACAGTCACTATGCAATAAAAAGAAAAAAGATGTCACATGTACATCCAGCACACTTGTTATTAAAAACCCTCTCAATATATACTATAGGACTGCCATGTCCCACTCAAGCCCCAGGACAAGGAAGGCAGACCTATTGAGGCAAGACAGGTCCCCAGAATAGGGCCGGTCCCACAGTAGCCAGGAAAGTAATTGTTTGTGAGAAAGAAAAATAATTAGTAATACTTGAAATTGATGTTATAGATGTTCCACGTTCAATACACAACAACAGGCATCCCACCTCTTGCTGAAGATGTGATTCCTTTAAACTGAAAGCACTTTGTGGTGTCCAAAGGTCATATATGTAAATGTGAAGGCTTGTAAAGCCTCAGCCAGGATACATGATATAAAAGACCCATAATTACCTGTAGGAATCTCTGTTGCTGATGGTATCATGACCTGAATCTTCCTGTTCTTCCCCAGCCACATTGAAGCAGACCCGCTTGCTGTTCTTTTCTCCCTTATCATTGTCACCGTCTGAGGCTGTCATAGTTTCAATTTTACGTTCTGGCTTTGGAGAACAGGTTATTGAAGCTAACAGGCTAGAAAGATAAACATTTATGTCATGTAATAGCACATGTAACACATGAAGTAGAAGTTACCTTGATCTCTTTTACATAGACAGAAAATACCATAAAGATATAGATCAAAAGCCTTAACTTTAGTTTTATTGCTTGTAATGAAATGAAAAGCAATCTAGTAAATAATACTTTCTAATAATTGGCTGGCCGCCTGCCATTTACACACACTGACACGCATTAATAGGGTTTTGTGCAACATGGAGTGTTCCCTTCCAACATGCTGCCTTCAAATTCTAAGTTTATACCATAACAACTTTAGCAGAGCTGAGCTGACTTCCTGCCATTGATTCAATACTGCTAACTGGGCCACACCGGGGGAAGCTGGTCTGTGCAGCTACTGACCCCACTGTCTGTCATGGTTCTTATCATTTTTTTATCTGTGCAAAATTATTTGTGTGGGGACACAAAATCACATTTTTTGCGCTACATAACGCATTGTGTGTGCAATCTGTTTTAATGCGTGTACAGCTCTCCAGCCACATCTGCGTTTTGGGAGTAGAAAAGCTGGGCAAATAGGAAACTTACAGGGTTATTCAATAAAAGTTCTTATCGTTAAAAATGGTGCTAATTTTGCCCCAACCAATCAGATGTTAGCTTTCAAATGTTAAATAATATCTGGTTGGCTGAATGTCCCTGTTAATTCCAAAAATATAGCAATCCAAGACACTGGGCTTTTCCTCTCTCAAGTCTGTTATTTAGTCATTACATAGTTACCTCTGTTTTCAATACAGAGGTTCAAGGAAAATCTAAGCTCAATTGGGACACATTGCACACCCTAAAGTTTCATTCACACGTGCGATCGCAGGGGCTGACCCGTGAATGTGTATGAGCGCTCATTTCATTTTGGGTCATATTGACCGATGCACCTGGATTAGATTTCTCTATTCTAATTTATTCTATAGGGAAAGTTAACAAAAAAACGGAAATGAGAAATGAAGGCACTTTGGGGTAATACGTGCCATTTCAATGAGGCTTAATGTCTGAGCTGGTGTTTTCACTTCTCTACCTCTCAACACTGGCAACAGATTTAAATATTTCCCCAGGGCTAACGGTTCGTACACACGTGAGATCGCAGAGGTGCCGACCCGTTATGAATGATGTGTATGAATGGCCATTTAGGCCAATAATCGTGCAGTGTATGGGCACTTTCACGTTCGAAACAGCCATTCCGTCTGGAGTCATTGCCCGACCTTCCAGGCGGATAAATGATCGGCTGTTTCAGATGAAAAAGTGCCCATACATGGCACGATTGTCAGCCAAAATGACATTCAGACACATCGTGCATCGCGTGTCGGCAATCGCAAGTGTGTACAAGCAATATATGGTGCCCCCTCACTATTGAGACAGCAGCCTGGGGAGTTGGTCTAAGAATGTGGAACTTCCTACGGTGCCATGGAGGGGTGTTGGACCTGGTAACTCCTCTATCCACATCAGATTTACAATGGGCTAGAATTTAACTCAAGGTCATCTTCCATTCTACAATATGGCAGAAAAACAAAGTTTGAACTTTTCCCTAAGTTTAAAATGAAAGGTTTTTGTTTTATTTATTAAAAAGGCTTAGGAGTTTACCTCTCTGTTACCATGGCAAGGAAAACAAATAACTTTTCTTAATGTGCATTCTAAGGGCATTTCCTGTCGCCAGCTCGTTTATTGTGTGCTAACATAACTACATGGAATGCAATCCCTCTTTCCCACTCAATCTACTAACCCCATCTCCCAGCATTTCCTCAGCAAATCATTTTAACTGAATACCACAGGGTTTCCTTTTCTTAGTTCGTTTTGATTCCATGGCATTGCTGTATAAACCATCATTCGGAACAAGAAATCAAAAGCTTCCAGCATGTGCAGGTTTTGCTAAACAGATCTGCATACCAAGTAAATATTTATTTCAACAGTCGCCAAACAACACGGCAATTTATAATTTCGAAGCTCAGTCTATAACATGAGATGAAATGGAAGGCTAATATCTAGTCTGTGTGCGAGTACAGCGTGTACACCTATAAATTAACAGCAAAAGACAGAAATGTTAAATGCGAATATAGAGTTAACAAGTAGCGCGCGACACCGAACTGCAGATCAGGAAAGGATACTTGAGAGATAAGGCAGAGCAGGAGAAGCCCATTCATTAGGAACAACAAGTATAATGTGTTTTGTCCCTCTCTTATCAGCAATGATACAATTCCACTGTTGACAAATGTTTAGTCGAGGCTAGAGTTGGCATGGCAACATCGAGAAACATGAAGGAATTAATTTGGAATTATTTATACCTTTATTTATATACCTTTTGCCTATCATAGTAAGAAAGCAAATGGTGATCAGGAAAGTAGATCTATGAGGCATATTTATAAACAATCGCTATTTTCGCCATTTGGCTATTGCGAGATATTGTAATGGCAAAGAGCGTTATTTTCACTGTATTTATAAAACCAATGGTTTTCGCAGCAAAAGATATCACTGCGGCAATGTCTGGTGATACTATCATTGTGCATTGACAACTTCACCTTATTCATTGCGTTAAGGTATCATGGCGAAAAGAGAAATTGCTCAAAAATTTGCCAACATTAAAGGGGGGTCTTGTTTATGTTGAATTTAGAGACATATTTATAAAGCAGAGAAAATGAAATTTAAGGGCTATTTTTGACATTGGGACATTAACTTTTCGCGGCCGAGTTTCCGATCGATATTAATGCAATTTATTAGGTTGAAAGCTTGAAACCCAGCCGCGAACAGTTAACGCCTCATTAACATCACATCAGTTACCGCTCGCTTCTATTTATAAAACGGCGGTAACTGATGCGTGGCGTTAATCTCAGGTGTTTCACTTGAAGGTGGCGAAAACGGCCGAGATCGCCGGGGGTGGGGGGATATGCCCAACCCACAGCCAGTGGTCGCACTTGCCATGGGAGGCACGCCCACCCCGCCCTCGCCCCCCATAGCGGTGACCACTCGCTGCGTGACCCCTTCCCAGAACACCCTTCCAGACCCCTGCCCCGTACTAACACAGCTCGAACCGTCGAGCGGCATCTTTTTTCTTCCATCCGGTGACACCAGCTCGGCTGAGGCCACCAACCCCGAGAAGTACCCCTGCGGCCTCCAGGGGTACCTCTGGCGCTGGTGGCCTCAACAAACCTTTCTTTACAGCTAGTGACACCCGCACCACTGAAGTGGCTGATGTGAGCCAGGCTCACTGCGACCACCAGTCTTTATATAGGTTTGCAGAAAGTCCTAATCTAATTCTGATTGGTCGATTTTTCAATGCTTGGTATCACATGGTTATACAGTACCCAATCATATTTCTACCGCGAACGTACGGGGCTACCAGTGGCGGTGGTTGCAACTACCCACGGCACGATACTTTCCCAGCCCCCTGCTCCGTAAGCTCTCTTCGCTGCAATACAGTACTTGCGCTAAGTACAGTATCACAGTGAAGTGAGTTCAAACTACCGCCGCACATCGTCACGGTAATGCTTTTTATGGCAACGTGCTTCGCCTTTATAAATATGGCGAAAGTGTTATTTTTGCCGCGGCGATGTGCGGCGGTAACTTTTAGGTGGTTAGAACGGACATTTATAAATATGGCCCATTGTTTATTTAACGCTGTTTATAAATAGGTGAAATGTTGCCACCTTTTCTGTCTTTTGTTGCATTTTTTGCAGTTTTACCACAATTTTCACCAAACATCGTTGAGGCATTTTTCATAGCATTAAACGAAAATCAAAGTGGTATTTATAAAGTGCCAAAATGTGGATTTTTGGCTGAGGTGGCATAAATGCATCTATGGGGTTTGACCCAGAAATGGGTTCTTTTACTTACTGGAATGTTCCATTAACATGACTATTTCTTACACAGCACTATGGTATGTTCCCATATTAATGGAACTGGTTTGATAATTAGCTGCAGTTTGCTGGAAATAAGCAATACTAAAAAAACGTGTCCTATTAATAAAATATTAATACTACTTTTAACTACGTAATTTTCACCCTTGATGAAAATTCGCCTTTTTAATAATTATGACAAAAAGCTTAAAGTTTAATATTAAACGCTAATATATTCGCACAACGAATGGCCATTTCGGACGACAATCATGCGTGTGTATTCGTTCGGTCGGGGTTCGTTCGTCGATCTGCCTGGTGGATCACCGAACGACCCCTGATGAACGAATACACACATGCGCTTTTCGCCAAAAACGACCGTTCATTGCGCGGATGTATCGGTGTCGGGGGTCGTTGCTCGCTGAACACATCGGATGTGTGTACGAGCTTTTACAATGGACATTGAGTCTAAAAGTTGCACAAGCTTCTAGATCTTTTATAAAAGAATTATCTAAGATGAAGAAACCAGATACGGAAGAAACTTAAATAAACCAGCATTATGTTCTCTAGGCCATTGAATGGGTTTCACCAACTTATTATGGATAAAATAGTCAAGCCAAGATGGGGTTTAAATTGGCGCACTAAGGTTTTATTTATGAGATCATTGGCAAGATTCTGCCTTTTGCACCAGTACAATGACCAATAAATGAAATAATAAGAAATTGTCACCCATTTAAGGAGAGTTTAACTTTTTTACATATTAGTAGCAGTGCAGTTGTTAATTATTTGTCAGGATCAAAAAAGTTACATTAATAGGGTATAATCTACAAGTGCAGATTTAATGGAGCTGATGAGTAAATAATATGTGAATAAATAATGAACACACTACTACACAGAAGCTCACCCATTATATACAAAGCAGGAAGTGAAAATAAATGGGCCATTCAGAATGGAGGACACTGTACTGTACTACATGCTGGTTAGAATTGAGAAAGAAACACTTCATGAGAGCTGGTACCATAAAATGTAAGTAAAATGTAATTAAGAGGTACCCTAGCAAATCATGTGTGATTCTTTAGTCTGATAAATGTAGGAGAAGGGCATCCATCTTCACTGCCTGGACTATTACACTTGTTGAGGTGATGTTGAGTTTATGATGGTGCTGGTTTAAATATTTGGAAGCAGTGACTGAGCTATCATTTAATATAGCTTACATTACATTATTTCTATTCATGCTGGCTAATGGATTTGGAAGCCTGTGACTGATCAGGACATGCTTTTATTAATCACTTAACATACTTTGTCTGACTGTCTGATTACCAAGAACAGTGGCTGCATCCGCCACCTTAAAAGTGGCGGATGTAATAAAATGTTCTCCATGCTATAAATCTGAAGCAATCAATCAGATAATATCTAAGTGCAAAAGTTAAAAGCTATCAGGAATACTGGTTTCCTGGATGCTTTATTTATTTAAATTTAATTTACCAGCACCCAACTCTCTGCTGTCTCGGGTTCGTCCAATGACTGTTCCCAAACATCAAATCAAAAGTGTTACTCAATGCTCAATACTCAATGCTCAATGCTCAAGGCATTGCAGTAAATTAGTGTTTATAATAGTCTCACACAACATGTTTCAGACACTGTGCTTTTTCAACTGTAGGTATAAACCCATTGTCGATTAGTTATTAACCCTACTACTAAACCTTCCTACTATTAACCCTACATATGTTAAAGTGTTTTGTAAAGTGCTAATTGTCTTCAATCTTTACCACAGGGAATTGCGGGCTGTGCTGTCTAACACTATTTTCCTATTGCAATATCCATCTATAAACAAGGCATTAGTGTCTTCACTACAACAAACAATATTTAGAAAAAAAACATTCAGGGAGATTCAATAAAAGTTCCTATCGTTTAAAATGGTGCTAATTTTGCCCCAACCAATCAGATCTTATTTAGCATTTGATTGGTTGGGGCAAAATTAGCACCATTTTTAACAATAAGAACCTTTATTGAATCTCCCTGATTGTGTAGCAGAATGTTCGATGGGACATTTTAATGGTCTACTTCCAAACAGAGCACCCCAAATCTATACAGTATTTGTACATTAAATCTACCAGTTAATGAAAGAAATTTATATCACAATCGTTCTAATCTAAACTATTATACTTACTCATCAATCTGAGCAACACAGGTTTCCACTTCCACCAGTGCTGATTGAAGTTTGCACAGTAGTTTATGGTAAATATCCTGAGTTTCTAAATCTTCATCCTTAAGCAAGTATCGCAGGCCATGACCATCTCGTTGACCCAGAGAGTGTCCTGATGGGGCCGCCATAGTTGTTATTGTGTGCTGTGTATACACCATTGGTTTTAGTTTACCTAAATAAATGAAATGACAAAGACAAAATAAAACAAAATATTCCAAACACAAGTACATGTTTGTTGTAGCTACTAATTCAACAACCGGGTAAAGTTATTTTATTTTCAGTTAATTCCAAATGTATTTGTAAAAAGTGACAGACATACAATACACACATACAGACATTAACAGATTATGTGCTAAAATATTTTAATGTAAATATTCTTTTGTAAGTAAAATGCACTAAAATGCTACATAATGTTATGGCATTAAGGAAGGCCACACACCAGCAGAGGTAATGTATATACATTTATTGAACCACCAACACATCAAACACACAACATTTCAGGGGCTCCTCTCTCTTCTTCAAACACACAACAAACATTGTGTGTTTGATGTGTTGATGGTTCAATAAAAGTTTATACATTACCTCTGCTGAGGTGCGACCTTCCATGAGTATTCTTGCCATATTGGATTGATAAACCCTTTTGGGGTAAGGGTTGGAAGGGTCTGCACCCCCTTCTGGGGATGTGCCTAGGGCATCTATACCAGAGACTAGAAAAACATCAATCTGGCAGCAAACAACTCTTTGTAGAAACAAAGATACGGTAGACTTTTAAAGACATTTTATTTTTAGGCTAAACTGGTCCTTTAAATTGTTACCAAAGGTAAGGTACAAGGCAAATTTCTATCACATTAATTCCAAGCAATCAGTTTACATGTTAGATTACGATTCTATTAAGCAAAATTATATAATTTTAAAAAGCTATGGAAAAGCTTTGCTCTTTGGTTATAGAGGTCTCAAACATGTATGTAGGGTAATTCACCAAAGAGCACTGCAGCCGCACATCACTCCTTTCTCTCCTTAACGTCGCGCTAACCGATTTACGATTGACTAGTGCAACGTTAAGTCTCGCTTTGCAGCAGCTGCGCTAGTCCCGTAGGGAAATTCACCAAGGTGCACTGCAGCTGCGCAGTGCTCTTTTCTCTCCTTAACGTCGCGCTAACCGATTTACGATCGGTTAGCGCAACGTTAAGTCTCGCTTTGCGGTGGCTGCGTGAGTCCCATAAGAGGAGTGATTTACCAGAGGCTGTGCGGGTCTTAGCGCAGCTATAGCTGGCGTTAAATACTTGCGTGCGGGTGAGATTCACCCAGAGCCGCGCAGCATTTTCGAAAATACGGGAAAACTCGTAATTTCGAAAATACGAGGATTTTTCTTATTTCCGTAAATATGTATTTTCGAAAACTTTCGAAATTACGAGGATAACTCGTATTTTCGAAAATACGTGAAAATGCGTAATTTCGAAAATTTTCGAAAATACGAGAAAACTCGTAATTTTGAGGATATTTTTCATTTTAATGGGTCCGCTCGCGGATTTTCGAATTTTTTCAAAAATTCGCGGATCCTCGAGCGGACCGGATTTTGCAAAGTTCAGACATCTCTAGCTGTTAACAGCATAGCTGTCATTAGAGCTGATTACAGGGCCAACAATATGCCCTATCTACTTAACCAGGGAAATATTCAAAGTTACAATGAACTACCTGGGGGAATCTACCAGCTATTCTGTCAAATGCATTTTTGGGGGGGGGGAGGAGGGGTCATAAACTCTAAGGTTATTCCTAAGGCTATTAGTCAAATTGCTACATAATCCAGTCCAGTGTTCTCCCCAGAATTTTTTTCCAGCCCGGTGGCATGAATAAGTAGCCGGGTGAGGTGGAATGGGGACATTTGGTGGTGGGGGTAAATGTGCACTGCATCATGCTCATAATACAGGTCAGGGATGTCTAACTTTCGTCCCACTAGCTGTTTGAAAACTATGACTCCCAGCATTCAGTGGTTGTAGAATGCAGGGAGTTGTAGTTCGGCAACATCTGAAGGTAACCCAAATGTAATATGGCAGCACAAGTACATGTGCCACCATTTTGTGGCCTTAGGGATCTTGGAAAAGCTACTTAACATGTGCTAAAATAATCTTGCCAGTGTAAAAAAGGGGTCTGGACTGGGCAGTTTTGGCGGGAGTTTTTACTGACCTATTGGCACCTATTAAACCTAGATCTAAATTTTTTCAAATCACAAGTGGTCTCTCAAGAAATTATTTCCAGCCGGGTGGCATGAAAAAGTAGCCGGGTGGGCCGCCCGGCTAAAAGACCCTAGGGAGAACACTGCAGTCAGAGGATAAGTCCACAATCCAGTCATAACTACAGTATAAGCGTAATACGTTATTCCAATGCAGTAAATTACAATAAAAAATACATTTTCCCACTTACCTTGCTCAGTATGCTTATTTTCCTTATCCAATGATGTTTGTCTTCTATTATCAAGCTGAACTCCAAAAGCACTACCAAGAGAACTGGAAGTTCTTGGGTATGAGACCTCCATCACATTAAAGTGGCAGTTTGTTGGGCAGAAGTCACTGCTATGCAGAGGAGAGGTCTTTGACTTTGCTTGTTTGAAGGTTGGCCAAGCCCTGTTTCTTAATACTCTTGAAAACTAAGTGCAAGTGAATGAACAGCAATGTAGTTTGAATGCGTTTAAAATAAGTAATGCATTTGTATAAGGGACTGTTAAAGTTAAGGCGGAGTTGGCATAAACATCATTCATTAAAGAGTAGCATTTAATGGTAGATTAAATATCCCAAGCTAAGTAAGTGATGTTTGGGGAGGATGTGCAGTACTTAATAAGATTATGGCAAAGTGAGTGTAGGGATTTATAGGGAAAAGCAGCAATGTGGCAGAGTGCATACATTGATTGATACCATTATTCTAAAGACACTTAAAAAACACATTTTAGGTCACTGCCAAGAATAGAATATTGCACCCAATCAATAAGAGGGTACATCTATTTTATATAAGAGAGAAAAGGCATCTTATAAAACAGGGAGATTCAATAAAAGTTCTTATCGTTAAAAATGGTGCTAATTTTGCCCGAACCAATCAGATCTTATTTAATATTTAAAAGTTAACATCTGATTGGTTGGGGCAAAGTTAGCACCATTTTTAACGATAAGAACTTTTATTGAATAACACTGTATGTCAATTAAATAAAGACAATCATTCATCTAGCTATAATCCTATATTTACAATGTCATAATTAAACATACTCTACAGCTCAGGAGTCAGTGATATCTCATGAAAAGTGTAATAAGGACAGTGACTGAAATGTCTCCAGATCCGCAGAAATTTAATTTAATCTCCATGCAGACAGGTCTCCAAAGAGACCACTTGACAGACACCAATTTAGTCAAATGATACTTTGGGTTTTAATTAGAAATCTGCAACATCTGGGTCTTTTCAAACAACAACAAATATTTCCAAAAGCCAATGTTATATGCCGTGCGACCACTGACCTATTTTTAGAAGTTAACTTTTTTTTTACAAAGTAGACAGACAGAGTATTTGATTAAATTCCAGTTACTATGGTTACTTATTACCTCTTAAAAGAGAGGAGTTATATATATCTTGTCCTAGTCTAAAATAATTCAGAATTCATAGACTTCTGCTTCAAAGAACTGTGTGCTTACATTATTAATTTCAGTATTATTTTTAACTGCTATTACACATGACAAATGCTTTTGTGTATGTGAAGTCCTTTCTTAGTAATATTTAAGTGCACATTATATATTTTATGAACATTTTATTATCATATAAGGAATAACTGCCATATTTTATTGCTTTAACAAAACAGTGGAATCCATTTGGGACCACTAGACAAGCGGTTGTTTAAGGACTACAAAGAATACATTAGCTGTTCTAATATGTATAAATGAAAATAGATTATACAACAGTAAATTATACACTAATTACATAGGATTTGCAGAATGGATTACAAGTCAACAGATTGATTAACAGTTTACATTTATAATATTGTTTTAGCACAAAAATAACGTGATACTGATAAGAAATGGAATAATAATATTTGTGGTATGTTACAATTTACAATGAACCCTGTAGATTAGGGAAGCCAAATGTGTGTTGTTATAGTAAATGTAGACAGCAACGTCAGCAGTTGAATTAACGGGCCCAAACACACAATAATACCGATTGTATAATCCTGGAATTGGGTATCTGATAGATTTTTTCCAACAGACTTGAATGTACACTTGACATTCGATTGACCATGCATACTTGATCTGGCAATCGTATGATATTGAATATACCAATCACATAGTTGCGTATTTGGCCCTATTTACTTAGGGTCCTAGAAGGACAGTTAGATTGGCATATCTTGAACATCATTAAATATGATTTTGCATCTATATAAACAAACCTTATTGCTCATGCATATGTTAATGCTGGTGCTGTGGGTGTAATTAAAAATATACCAAAAAAGAACACAAGGTGGCAATTCTTACAAATTACCCAGCAACCCACTAGACTTCGGACAACTCCGAAGGCACTCAAAGAGCTATCTCTAAGGAAGTATACCTTCCCCCAAAGATAAACATAACCTTAGGGGAATCATAATTATTTAAAGGGTATATATACAAGAACCTTCCAACACACTCAAAATACTATATAAAAAACTAAATTTTAATTCAATATTTAAAAAGATTAACACATCAACATATAAAAATCCAATAAATATGTGCATTACTGGGCGTCCCCAGTTCTATAATAGTAAGCTAACATAGGCAAAAAGGAGCAAAAAGCGAGGAAGCAAAAAAAGCGATAAGTAAGGCAGTTAATGGGTTAACAGATGCATGCATGGGTAACACGTATGGCAGTACAGCATGTGGACCGACGTAGGCTCCTCCCGGGAGGAGCCTCCGAAACGTACGTCGGTCCACATGGTGTTTAGGAGCTGAAGCAGCACAAATTGGGGGAATCAGTAACCAGTGGTGTTTGGTTCAATATTCGAGGTATGCAGTGAGCGTTTTGCAGACACATAGAGGAGCATCGAGTGTGTTAAGTCCGATATCCAGAGGAGATTCAGCGTCCAGACCCTTACTTAAGTATAACTTTTATTTACGCTGACTGTTGTGTATCACCTGCTGCTTTGCTGTACTGCCATACGTGTTACCCACTGGTTGCTGTCTTGCTGCATAGGTTTGGGTTACCCTGACCCCTGAGATGGGGGGGTTGCGCGGAGGCGCCCGTTTTTCAATAGTGCTATACCTATGCATGCATCTGTTAACCCATTAACTGCCTTACTTATCGCTTTTTTTGCTTCCTCGCTTTTTGCTCCTTTTTGCCTATGTTAGCTTACTATTACAGAACTGGGGACGCCCAGTAATGCACATATTTATTGGATTTTTATATGTTGATGTGTTAATCTTTTTAAATATTGAATTAAAATTTAGTGTTTTATATAGTATTTTGAGTGTGTTGGAAGGTTCTTGTATATATACCCTTTAAACAATTATGATTCCCCTAAGGTTATGTTTATCTTTGGGGGAAGGTATACTTCCTTAGAGATAGCTCTTTGAGTGCCTTCGGAGTTGTCCGAAGTCTAGTGGGTTGCTGGGTAATTTGTAAGAATTGCCATCTTGTGTTCTTTTTTGGCATATCTTGAACATCCCCTGGCTGTTGGTAATTTATGATCATCTTACATGTTTGAGAATCACATTCTTTTTTAATGGGGAAATACCACTACATGTCAATGTTGACCTACGGTCAGTTCTGTGCATATAATTAAATGAGAGACAGAAGCACCATATTATGTTAAGGGTTTCCCTGTTTGTGAATGCCACCCAACATCTAAATTGGCATCGCAGGACTAGTCTACCGCCTAACCAAAAAAATCCACTGATTGTCTATGATATGTCTTTAGCTCACAAAAGTTTGATGGTCATTCAAACTATAGACAATACATCAATGCAGGACAGAGTAGAAGAATTAGTGTCTCAGGAACAGGTACCTTCCTATAGCTGGTGACCCTTCTGTAGATGTGCTCAACTTTTTCTCTGCAGATGAAAGTAAATTTACTTTGAAGTTCCACAGGAATCACTTCATGCAAATAGTTTAGACTGTTACAGTTTTGAATAAACTGTTCATCACTTTTGGCCAAGGAATCCAAAACCTGCAGCAGCAAAAGGAAATTAATTTAATTCTTGAACAGCTTAAATCTACTGCACAATAAGTTTAGCACAAGATTAAAACCTTCATGAAAGCTCTGGGATCTGACTGTGGAAGGACTCATTTCTCTTTGCGTTCATTGTTTGAGCCACTTGCAACCTTAAATACATTAGAAATACTATGCAACTTGGTCAGGTAACTTAATATGTAAGCTTTGTGGAGGTAATGGCTTCTTGTGCTGGACTAACTTTATGACCATTTTAATGTATAACTGTAAATGCTGTAAACAAGCACATATACTAATGTAAAAAAAAATAGCATCTTGTGGTCTACAAGGAAGTGTTGGATGTATTCTGTGGATCATATAGTAAGTGAATCAACAAATTATATGTGTCCTAGCTAAAAGTCAACATATCCTACCTTAGCACATAGACTAAAAAAGCCTTTTGGCTCAACCATTTTCTCTACGACATGGCATTTCATCCCTGCCGTGCTGTCATATTCATAAATAACCCCATACTCCAGATGAACATTATCAACTGTAAGGCTCACATGGTCCTTTTTCCCCTCAATTATTGCCATGGTGCTGAACTTATCAATGACCTCTTGAATAAAAAGAGAAAGAAAAGTAAACATTCATAACAGACTTTTACAAGTTTTTCAGTTGCTATATAATAACATATTTATTGAGGTTAAATAAAGACATATGTCCATACGCCTTTATACCCTTCTCTTTAACCCTACCTAAAAGTTGATCCAGAAAAATCCAGAATTCTTTTTAATAAAGTAAAGTAGTTCTACATTTAATGCAGGAATGAATAAAAGGACAGCATATTAATCTAAACACAAACCTTCAACCCTACAGTCAAATCCATCCCCTTCATTCTCTCCTGATGGCTTGCCATGATTAGTCTTCAGAATTTCATCCCTGGCACTCTCAATGCTGTCATATATCCACTGTATAGAGTCTTGCTGAAAATATAAACAATACTCATCCATACAGAATAGTTCATATATGCCACATTTATACCCTCCCTTCTCATATAATTGAACATACTGTACACTACGTGCACTAGATCATGTTAGCAGATGTATTTCTAGGTTAACTAGGTTACTGGGTAGAAAAATAAAATATCAAAACACAACCTTTGTTTATAAGGATTTATACATAGGGTATGGAACATTGGGTAAACCAGCTTGTCTCCTCTATTAGTACCAAGCTTTAGTAAGAAGTTGTACATAGATGGGTTGGTATAGTTGGTTTTCTGATGGGCTCATCATACTTTTATAGGTATCTAAAGATGACTGGACATTTACATATTACTTAAAGTGGAGCTATAATAAAAAAAAAGACTTTGAAAAGAAAGGCCATTGTCTTACCTGTATATCTCTTAATACCTGAGTAGTCAGGCATCAAGGATCTCAAGCTCCAAAGACTGAAGAACTGAAGAACTGTCCCCTCTTTTTTTTCTGCTAACAAAACTCTGAAGTCTGCTCCACCCTCTCCCTGCTTCCTAGGCATGCACTGCTGCTTCATTCACATCATTTGGAAGTGACAGTGAATGCATGCACTGCTGGGAGGGGGGCGGTGCAGACCATAACATATTATGTTATGTGCAGTGTTACTTTATATATAACACTGCCCATAATATATCGTTTTATATACATTTTTGTTTTGCTTTTTTCATCAGGTAAAGAGATTGTTTTAATGAATCAAGGACTCGACTAGGAAGTGTTGAAGAGTTAATTCTACAATTCAACAGGGGAGTTGCAGCTGTCTCAATAGTTATCGCAGGAATGGAACTTCTACCTGCATTGGCCGTCTATATTTCCTGCAAGCTGTTACATGGGCAATGACACTCGCGTGGCTCTCCTTGCTGACATTAATTCCATTTACTTTGATGATGCATTGTCCAGGGTGAAGGCCGGCAACAGCTGCTACTGTTCCTGCAATAGGCAGTATCAGATAAAAAAGATTCCAATTAAAATTACAGTTCTGTAACTGATTTATAGTGCATTTGCTGATTAAGTTGAATGGCTCACTTTTGAGATGAGAAAAGCAATCTGAAGAGATGAAATGCTGCCGTGATATATCAATCTAAGCTCTCAGTAGAAATCTTCTTATCCAATCTGCTACTGGTAAGGTCGGGAGTGCTGCAATGGCTGTATTGCAACCCTATTGACACTGAGTAATTGGATTTTTTACCAAAATTTGCAATGCCATTGTTATATAAAACCAGCTTCTGGGCAGATACGGAAATCACTCAATTTATCAGTGACAACATATTGACAACTACTGCTAGGATTACTTCTTTCTGTGTAAAGAAGTACGGTATTGTAATATTTACTAAAAATGTTAAAACATGATCTATGTGCAATACAGCAAATTGTGTGTTTAAATGTGTGCGTGAATGTGTGTAGGTGTGTCACCATTCATAGAAATCTCTTCTAAACCTTAGGGCTACACAAGTAATAGAAGTTTTGTGAATGTATTCTTAATGGTTTACTGTGGGGGCAAATTCATAAAGCCTGAAAGCTTCTTTAAGGTGAGGCTTTTATTTTGCTAATGGTAAATTTCACCAGGATTTAACTTTGCCAACAAATAGTCATACATTGATGCTGTATTTCTTAAAGGGTATCGCCACTGTTAAAAAAAAAATTGCCATTTAGATTTATTGAAAAACAGGAGGTAAAGGAGCTATGTCATACCTTCCATTCTTCAATAAAACCTGCAGGAGCCCGAATGCACATAGCATACAGAGTCCGTCTGGACCTGTCAGACTATGCAGCGGAGGAGCGAGCGACTGGGTAAGTAACTTACCTTCGTTCCCGGCTCCTGCAGTGGAGATACTCTTTAAGCAAACAAAAGTCATTTCACTATTAAAAACTACCGGTAACCAAAAGAATTCGCCAAGTACAAGGTGGTATTAATGAATTTTTGGGGGACTAATAAAAGGTGCTAGAGTTGAAATTTTGTCATGGCGTGGTCCTATTAATATAATTACTGTGTTAGATTATTTCATATAATTTTGCTGAAGATTAGCAAGCAATAGACTATCTATGACACTTACAGAAATGTCTTCAGTGTGTGTTCCTTTAACATGACTTATCTTATTTACATCATTTAGCATAAAAAATGCTGCTAATTGTGCTTCAATATAAATATACCCCCCCTTATTTTTTTTCTCCATTAACAGCCATTATTGTTTCTTACAGGTTATTATATGCAAAAAAAAATTCTAGAAACAATAGTCCAAAAAAACCAAAATAGCGTATAATATGCCTTTCCAGTGAAAACTACAGAAAACCCTACTAACACTTAAGTCTGACGTACACATATTACCAATATCCAGCAATATTACACAAATCCGGCGATGACTGGGCTTGCCTAACATCAGCACGGTGTGGTTGCTGAACTTAAACCCCCATGATACAGATGAACTACTGCTGTATTCAGAGTAGTTAGTTGGGGTTGATGGTAAATTTCCAATGTCCTTTATCAGCTCTTTTTACTTTAAGTAGAAGGAGCCAATACGATTGTGTTGGCCATGGGTGTGTAACTAATTACCACTGCATATTGCATATTCCAATGTAATCTTTTAGCATACATGCAATGGTATTTGCATGTGTATGGCCATATTTGCACACTTACACTCGCTATTAAGACCTCATTTTCCTCTGTTAAAATGGTGGGCCAACAAAAATACAATTGGGCTAGGTTCATACTGCACCAGAATGTGGCACAAATCTGATTTTTTCCCTTCAAATCTGACCCTGGTCTGACACAAAAACAGTGTGAACAAGGCAAATCGGATATGAATCTGATATTTTTGAACCAGACTGTAACCTCATATATATATGGTCTAAATCAGATTCAGGTCTGATGAATCAGTTCAGATGGACAGTCTGAACAAATAATCAAATTTTTAGTCACTTTAGGCTGACAATATAGGGATGTACTTCTAGGGGCAAAAAAAGACAGTGGACAGCTGCTCTGATGCATTTGGACAAGGGCAGGACAGCAATGTTTTAGACCTTATCAGCATAAGGGGTGACAAAAGCTGGAGGGCACCTACTGCAACCATAGAGTATATGAAAAAATTGCTAGGAAAACGGTGGATTGGGGTCAGAAAAGATCATGGCTACAGTGGTCATATCAGCTGCCCATTTACCATGAGCTTGACCATGTGATAATTGATAAGCTCAAAGCTCAGCTGCCATCCATTGGAAACCGTAGATAGTGCGCACACAAGTCACTTTAGTTACACAATCTTTTCACACTGAAATCAGATATAGGTCACATTTAAAGGACATGTCCACCCTAAAAACTATAATTTAACCCCATACTGGCCCCACTTTAGTGTTCAAAAATCCTTACCTTATATCTCTGCTCCTTATGGTTCTCCTGCAGTGCTTGTCCAAATCCAGGAAAGTCAGGAGTAGAAGCTGTCAGTAAAACATCCGGTCCCTGCTGCTTCCTTAACATCCATAAGGACTGTGTCTGTCTGCTGCATCCCCCTAGCATTAAATCCTGTTTACTATGGGCAGTCTATCCCATTCCACCCCCAACCCCCTATCACAGACTTGGCTGCCGGTCCTTCCCCTCTCTGCTGTTTCCGGCTAGCAGAGCGCTGGGGGTTTGAGGGTCTGTAAGTAACTTTCTGGAGATTTTTTGCAAAATTAACTCTGCGGTTGGAGGTGGGATGGGGTGGACTGCACAAGATAAAAAGTTTAATTTAGGGGTAGAGATGCCCTTTAATAACAGTGTGAACAGTAAGTCACAGAATAAGACTTAGGAAGTAAATCGGAATTGAGCATTTAGGAGTGCAGTATGAACTTATCTTTGGACTGCTTTCTTTAGTAAAACCTTTAATGGTGCCTTTGCACTTCTGTGCAGAAAAACCAAGCAACAAATTATTGATGTCACATAAATGTCACACAACTGGGGAAAATGTGGTTTATAGGGAATATTTACTTTACGGAAATTATTTTTTTCTTACTCTACAACAGGCACTGGTTGTTTCTCTGTATAGCGTATATTTTTAAAGACCAGCAATGTAAACATTTTTCAAAACTAATGACATGGCTTGTTGCTGTGTATTTTAAATGATGTGTGTGGATTAGCAGTGACCCTCAGTGAGACAACTTTCTACCAATAATGCACCAGGCATAGCAATAACTGTAACTTCCTTGTTTTAACTGTGCAACAGGAAAAGTCAGGTTCTTTAGCAATTATTAAAGCTCTTTTAAGATTCGGATTTCGTTGTTCCAGCAGCACACTATACAATCTGGGGCATTCAAATAATACAGTATTTAGGTGCTAGTCCTTTAATACTGGATTTTACAGTTTCTTCCATTCATTTAAAATCAATTTCAAAATGTATTGCACATTCTGTACCACCCTAATAAAGCGTGCAATTGTTTCTGTATTTAAATGGAGAAGTGTATATAGATTTACATTTCCACCTGCATCTGCTCTAATTCTCCAAAGTCTCCAAAGCTGTTAAAAGATGCTTCTGTAAAAGTTAGAATGCTCACAGTTAACTAGACCTTCCTAGTAATGATGTAAATGTTGCTCCAATCACAGTCCAGCACATGCAGGTTTCATTAAGGAATAAATAACCAGAAGGTATGAGTCTTTATTTACAAGATCAAAAGAACAGGATTATTGTATGTAACAATGCTCCTTTCCTCTTACCTCTTCCAACAGCATGGACCACAGATGGACCAAAACCTCTTATCTGGAACCCAAGACCTTCTACAGAATCTGGTATTTTTACAGTTCTAGGAAGTAAAAACCACAGACATTGACATAAGTAACTTTGCGTTTCTTCTCTATATAGCAATGGTGCCTGAGATGCAAGTGAATTGGTTAAAGGAAATCTTTAGGGTTAAAGTATGTTTTGTGCAACTTAGAACCTGGGACAATTAATGAAATGTATACATTAAACGTAAACAAAACCCAGCAATATAACAGCATGAACATCTTTTCTTTCCCAAAAATGGAGATGGATAAAGAGCAACTCAATGCAGAACTCTATTCTCTGTATTGTTGCACAAAGCATACTGAGCATGTCTGTACCACTGGAAGCAAGTTTGTTCCTGCTACTACTAAAAATACAATTTACAGTCACATTCTATTAATAGGGACACTCCAAAATGTATCAAAACAACTGCAACAGCTAACTAATAGACAAGTGTACATTGCTTGTAAAGGTTCTCGTTCATCCAGGTCATGGTATATCTGTTGTATTCAATTAGATCAACTGGACTTGAAGTTTAGTTCTTGAAGTTCAAGAACTAAACTTTTAGTCCAGTTGATCTAACTGAATACAACAGATAAAAGTGTACATTACCATGACACAAAATTGAAGAATAAGTTCTAGAATATTATTACTCCTGGGCTTGAGAATAAAGATGGGCAGATGTTTAGAATTCAATAAAAAAAAAACATTTTTGCAAACGTTTTAATAAACTTGGCAGAGCCTCAATCCTCCACTTGGCAGAAGGCTTCAGGATTTACTTTTGCATCTTAATGTTAGAAACAGGCATTTGTTTCTGTCATCTGCTAGAGGCAGAGTCCATATGTTACATACATTAACAAGGGGATTGGAACTTTTTGTTTGTCCGGCTAGCAGAATAACATGCAAATACAGTTCACAGCTGGAGAGGATAATGGCACCCTAGTATGTAATGGAAACCAATTCATTTTAGATTTAATCAGAACTGTGAATTCAGTCGCCTTGGTCCCTGATTCCTGTCTGTAGCTATAATACCATCCATGCTGAATACTGTATTTCCTTAAAACTGCAGCTTTGTAGTAGATCTGTGCAAATTTCCCTGCGTATATAGGTCGGATCCCAATCTACTACACACCCACAGCAAGGGCAAGTGTAAGTAATTTGAGCACCAAATTACATAGATAGGAATTTACTAGGTGAGAATGAATTCACATTTAAAACCAAATATAATCCCTTCTGCAATTTTGTTGTGTGTCATTTCGTTGATATACTGCCATGCTGATTGCAGTGAATGAGAGAATAAAACACTTAACTTCTCCTTTCTTCTTTCTGACCAGAGGACAAGTTATCATTGTGGTTGGTTAACTCACTAATGTGTGTGGAGTTTTCTTATTTTCTGAAGTTATATTCCATGAACATACTTACAAATATACACATTCACATACTTCCATATATACACATACGCCTGTATACTGTACACATATTTACATACACGGGCCGATTATTAGCCGTAACGGCATTTGCAGTGTGTACAAACTAAATGATATTGGGTGGCTCCACCCAATATCATTTAGTCATCCAACCAGATGGATAGCTAAACAATGTCAAGGGGTAGCAGGGGCTCTCCTTACTGTCAGTCCCTTCCCTCTCTCTATAGAACAGAAAGGCTAATCGGCTACTGCTGTGTTTTTGGAATAAAGAAGCCATTAGCAGTATTGTGTTCATTACCTAGCACACATATATTTCAATTGGATTTGTATGAACATTGGATGATTGCATAGTGGTGGTCTCCCCTCTCCATTACTGTTGTGTTGAATTCATTAGCTATCTTTAAGTTGTATTACCTTAATAAACGTTCTACATTTAAAAATAATTAAAATCCAAATCAATCGTTTATAAGCAGCAAAAATCTTTCAGATTAAACCTTTTTTCAAAGAGGAATAAAAACTCTTCACCGCATCCCAAAGATTAAACTAATGCAGCAGCAGATGTATTAGGAGAACATCTTGGGACATCCTAACTTCTCAAGAATGGCCCAAGGCTGACTTACTCCCTTGGCTTTGTGCTCATGAGGATCCTCAGAGGCTTCCTGCTGTTCAAGCAAGTCTTCAAGAAACAATCAACTTCATGGAATGGCCGCAGGAAGACCAGTTCACCATTTACAGCATAGATTTTTTTCCCAACTTCCATCCCTGACAACTGAACAAGAAAGCAAAGAAATAAATGTAACTTTTTTAGAATGGTGTGGCTACTGATTTTACATGTAAAGGAACACTTAACATTACCTTTTTTTTAAACAAAATCTATAATTTACAGGGAGGTAGGAGTCACTACTCCTCTCCTTCTTATTAAAGTTTTCTGCAAGTGCTGCAACTTGACAGCTTTCCCACCCTCCCCCAAAGATCCTTTGATTTAACCCTTATCCATGCATAAGCATGTGGTAGGGAGGGGCAGATGGAGTGATGTCAGCAACAACAAACTTCAGGGCTTTACTCTATGCAGTCAATCAAAGCTACAAATGCTGACATCATAGCCAATGGCTGACTGCTGGTTCTCCTGCTGCTTCTCTGTGTCACAAAAGTGAGTGGTAATATCCCTAATGGCAGCATTAATTTTCCATTTGCCTCTGTTTATTATCAGTGTCAATCAATATGGCAGCTCCCACCTATTTCAACCCTGGGGTACTCAAAAGATTAATACAGCTTTTTGATTTAGGAATTCCCCCCATCTCCATTTGTTCTCTAGACCCAGCAGGGTATCTACTTCAAAAGGACAAAATTTGAAATGTCACAGCAGCAACCAGTCTTGCCGTCATGTAAGCCAAAGGGGGTGCTGCTTTAAGGAAACCAGAGTTGTCCGTCCCTTACAATTAATATTTCATAATAATTCAGGGGAAGGATTAATGTCATATTTTCCCAAATAAAGCCAGCTGAAGCTGGAAGGAAGGCAAATCTGTACATATATTTTATAGGTTGTTATCCCAAGGGAAAACTTGAGATATTTTACTTCCTGGCCATACAAACGCATATGTATATCATGTTTGGTATCTTTGTATTGTTTACAATTAGTCAATTACAAAACTGTTAATATCTTGCATGTTGCATATACGGTGCGTGTAGTGCACATATAGAGAGAAATAGATACAAAAGTTTTACTCCAAAAAGCAGGATAAACCTCCCAGGGAGGAAAAAACCCCACACCCTCTAGGGACCAAACCAGCCGGCATAATTTGGGGTAATTGACTCAACCAACCAGTTGGCCAGTTTACCAACATGGACACATCAAAGCTAATTGAGCAGACCGTATATTATTGGCTACCATCTTGGAATATCATATTGGACTTTGTCATTTTTCACGGACTTTGCTCACAGACTTTACAGATGCCATTTATTTAAGTATTTTCTTGCTTTCCACTTTTATTCTTAACTGTGCTAACTTACTGTTCAATTAGTTTATATAGAATTAGTTTTTATGCACTCTTTTGTACTTTTAATATATAATATAAAATCATTCAAAGGTTAATTGTCCCATTCTGAGTATATCCCAAAACTAACCTTATTTTCAAAGTAATGTTACCATATGAGAATTACTGTTTAAATATATAAACATATTTGTGTGCAGGATTTATAGATGTGGATAATTTTTAGAAGTTAGGGGTGTGGATAACCACTTAGATATAGTTTACAGGTCACTCCTCTGTCTCGTAATGTGGTGGCAGTTTACAGTATAAATATTAAGATATATTTTAGCGTGTGCTGCATTTATGTTCACTATCATTCCTTCTCTGTTCTGTTTTATTTGGCTTTTTGGTTAGTTAGAATGCATTTTACGACAACTGATAAGTAGACTGACCAGAGTGGGGGGTTGTGACACTCTTGCTCAAGTTTAAAAAAACCTTATTGAGCAGGGGGAAGAGGGGGCCCTCTTGTCCAACTTGTGGGTGCTCACTCCTCTGATATCCTACCCTTCATGGATATAATATTCAGAAGAAACAAATAAATACTTTAATACATGACCAACATCAAGAATACTTAACGTTTCGGTGTGTAATAGGTGCCCACTTCCTCAGGTGGAAAACTTTGCCAGAACAGCAAGAAAACTGTTATTCAATAAAAGTTCTTATCGTTTAAAATGGTGCTAATTTTGCCCCAACCAATCATATGTTAGCTTTCAGATGTTACATAAGTTCTGATTGGTTGGGGCAAAATTAGCACCATTTTAAACGATAAGAACTTTTATTGAATCTCCCTGTTAATGTCTGTAACAAAGCTTTCTTGCAGGAATGTTGCAAGTTAAAGGATGACTGTATTGCCTCAATGCATTTTTTTTTAAAAATTGCTTTAAAAAGAGTAGAGGTATGCAGCCCTTCTCATATGTTTTTTTTCCTGATTTCGAGCCTCTCTCTGCCTTCAATTAACCATGCTGTGAAGGGGGCATAATGATTCTGTCTGCCTCTAACTGTCACTCAAGGCTAGCATGTGAGAAAACACTCCTCCACCCATCCTTGATCAGCTTGATTATGTAGGCTGTATCCTAGCAACAGGGCATTTCAAGTTGGTTTGACTGGCAGAGGAGGAGGAGAGAGGTTGTAAAAGACATTCCCACCAGCCAATGACAAGTGTTATGTTAATCATGGCCCTGGGCCGTCTGGGAGGCAGGCTTTTAGCACTCATCTTTGCTGTGTGATATCTAAGAGAGGGCAGCACGGCTGTAAACGTGAGTGAGTGATTTCAGCTGCTGGAAGTGTGGTACCTGGCCGTCATTACCACCAATTTGGCGTTTGATTGGCAGTGGAACATTGGCCAAAAAGTAAAAAAGTTGCTTCCAAGCCAAATACTTGCAGGCAATTAAATTTAATTATCATAGGAAATATTTTGAGACAAATTTCTGCACTTTCTAATGTTCTAATGTTTTTTCTAAAACATGGACAAAAACATAAAAATGTGGCACAATTTATCTCTGTTGCCATGGTTGTAAGGGCCTTTACAGAAATGTTAATGAAGAAAGAAACTCATTGCTTGAAGCTATTTGCGTTGTTGGCCCTGAAGATCTATGTCTGTCTCAGGTCTATTGGCAATGTCACTGCCTATTAAAGTTTTCTGGATGCAAAGTATCAAATATTTCAGGTTTATTTTTCGTACCAGAACTGCTGGTCAGCATAAAAAAAAAAAGAAAGAAATAATACATATGTGCATCTTTATTTTTGCAAAAAATTTGATAATGGATTCATACCTCAGCATTAGAACCACGCTCAAGGAACTTCACAATTGGCACCTTATTTCTATCTTCCAGAGCAAAGCCATAGCTTCCATCACTGGGTTTTACCTAAAAATCGAATTGGATAAAACCATTTTGCCAAATGCATGGTAGAAATTAACAGAATTATCACTTCTTTAGCATTTTTTTAGTGCCCTAAATACACCCCTAGAATGTCCCTTAATAACGCAAAGAAAATAAAGGGGGAAACATGCTAGTGTAGGTTTTCATTAAACCAGGTCATGGTATATCTGTTGTATTCAGTTAGATCAACTGGACTTGAAGTTTAGTTCTTGAAGATGTTTCGCTAGTCATCCGACTGGCTTTCTCAATTCAAAATGACTTGTACAAGAATCTGTGGCAATTATGTACCCTGGTAGAGGTGTGTGTGTGTGGGGGGGGGGTTTGACACCTACCATGTACAATGTTGTTTTGACACCTTACCCTGGGCAGTTCCTATAACACCTCTTAGCCACAATGCAATCACGATCCAGAAGGTCCCTAACACCTGGCTGTTACATATTAATTGGGACTTTCCAGGGTACATAATTGCCACAGATTCTTGTACAAGTCATTCTGAATTGAGAAAGTCAGTCGGATGACAAGTGAAACGTCTTCAAGAAATAAACATCCGTTTGATCTAACTGAATACAACAGACAAAGGGGGAAACAGGCTTTTCTAGTAATTATATTTATAAACTGTAAATCTGGGTTGACCATACTTACCAGTAACGACTTGGCTATAATATTTTCAACAATTTTAAGATCGTGTTTCATTAGGCGGTGCTTCATATTTGACCCTTCCATTTCTTCATCAGAGAAGAATCGAAACAGAAGAGGTTCGTCTTTAAATTCACTTTTTTCTAGCACTGAGGCAATACAGTATAGAAGAAGCAAAGGAGATAATGAATAGAAAGTAAATAATATTATTTTATAGCTGATGAAGACTTTTTATAAACCACACACAATGGAAATTTATACAGAACATTCCCACAATGTTCCAGGAAACTGGCTGGCCTGCTTACTTTGCAGTACCTGGATCCAGTGTTAACATCACCATCATATCTGGTTAAATGTTAAATGAATGTAACATCAGGCAGGTGCATAAGGAGTAATCCACCATTAATTTATTGCGCACTTTGCTAATGTCTGACTAATCTGAATCTAAAATGATACTTTTAGATAAACCCTGAATCAATCAGGTTTGAAAGGCTACAGATAATCTAATCAATGTATGAAGTCTGACTAATTTACGTGGGGCACCCGTTATAGTATAGAGTGGATCAGACTACAGATCAATCAACCTGGCAAGTAGTCTGTCAGGTGGGTACTTTTAAGTGCAACCAATCGCTAGGCCCATTTAAACTAGGTACACGCAGTACAGATAAAGCCCCGATACCATCGGATCTGACGGTATTGGGGCTTTATCGGTACTGTGTGTACCTAGCTTTCCCAAACGAGCACATGACCGACGAACGGTTGAGTCGACATGCGCTAGTTCAGGAAAGAGGGAAAATTTCTCACACCCGCGGTAGTCTCCCTATAGAGGAGTCGTCCGCGGCCGAGGGAACACACAGTCCCGAGCATTCTCCCTATGCTGTATAAATGCTGTGCATTGGGAGAGCCTGGTTTTTGAAAAATGACAGACAGGATCTTGCAGATCCTGTCTCATCTTTTTAAAAAAATCTGGCAAATGTGTACAAGGCTTAAATCCATTTGATTGGCCAAAAACAGACAAAATTTTGATCTATCAGGCTAAAGTATCAGCCCATGTGTAAACAGCCTGTGGGGTAGCGTGCCGAATAGGCAACGCTACCCCTGACTGCGGGCTGTGTACCCCGGCGCGGCGATCCCGGACTCACGCGCCCGTTCCCAGTGATGCACTGCGGCAGGGAACGGGCGCGTGCGTATGACAAGAAGGCGACGCGTGGGGCGGGTATAAAGAGGCGCGCACGCGGTCGCCGGGCGCCATTTTAAGTTCCTGCAGGCTGCCATAACGTGCTTTTAAGCGCGATCAACCAGCCAGGAACGGGAAAAAAAAAAAAGGTGGAAGAAGAAGATGGCAGAACTAGATGACCTCCAAAAACAGGTCTTGGAGAGGATGGGGAGGGAGGGAGCAGAATGGATAAGGCAGCTGCTGGGGAGCGCTCAACCCACAGCAGCAGTAGCACAAGGGGCCCCAGCAACAGGGGAAAGGACAGGTAGGCCGGCCACTAGACAGACCAGTAGGCCTCCTAGGAGATCTCAACCCCCATCCAGATTTAACCCTGATACTTCGCCCACTCCCAGGCGCAGAAGGGTGGCTGCCCCTAAGGCACAGCGCCCACAAACAAAAAGGCAGGCTGTAGGCCAGAAACAAGCAACCATAACAGCCAGATCAGGGAGACAGGCCACAGGGAACCAGGCAGAGGGAAGCCAGACAGCAGCGGGCCCTAGTCAACCAGGGAGGGTAGCAAGTAAGGCACCTGGTTACGAGGCACCTGCGCATGCTAAGGGGGACAGGAGAGAAGCGGAGCCAGGACCTTCAAGGCCCTTCCCGTCACTGGATGAATTTGTAGCGGCAGCAGAAATGAGGGCTAATCTAGACCGAGCGGGACAACATGGCTCAGCCGAGGAGGGCGAGCTGGACTTTGTAGATGCTCGGTCTACAGCAAGGCGCACCCCGTCAGTGATAAGGGAAATAGAGGAGATAAGGGGAGAAGTCAGGGAAGCACAAAGAGGAGCAAGAAGGGAGGAACGGGGGAGAAGGTTTAGGAGAAATTGGAGAAGCCCTTCCTCTGAGTCATCCAGAGGAACCGAGAATCATGGCAGAAGGCAAGGTAGGCAAGGGATAAGCCGTGATAGGCAGGTAGCCGAGAGTTGGAATAGGAGCGAAGGAGAGTGCTCCTGCCATCACTCCAGGGCGTCACTAAGGGGCCCGCCTGTGCGGAGGCGATATACCAACTCGGATACGTCTGGGTCACCACCACCGAAGAGGTCTCACCACAGAGTCCCCTCAAGACACGGTCACACGTCGGCAGGCAGGGTGGGAATAGGAGCCAACCACCCCTCGAGCCGACAGGGAGGCAACAATCTTCGGCCCCATCAACATCGTGGGGGCCATCGAATGACCCGGCAAACCGTGAGTTATCTTGTGCCGGGGCGTGGGGGGGACCCCTGGGGGGACCTCAGAATGAAGGGGAATGGCTGGCTATATTAAGGGCCATGATGGCAAAAGCCGGGGTACCCGCACCTAAGGCGGACACACCTAGCGTAACTCCAGGGGGGGCAACTCCACCCCCGCCTGTGCAAATGGTAACGAATGTGGAGGCACACAAGGAGGCTTTCTTCTGTAGGTTAGCACCATTAGGCTCCCACTTAGCAGAAGAACAAAAAGAAAAAATAAACAAAGGGGAATACATAGACATATGGTCACTCATATCAGTCGATAGCCTATCAGTAGATAAAGAAAGGAGATTTGAGAAAGGCAAGGAAAAAGAACCGAAAGTGGCAAAAACTTTCGGCAATTGGTTACAGGCGTTCTGCGTTTTAGCCAGCATGATAGGTACAAAACACCCGGAAATGTGTGCCGATCTATTCGCGTATCTTGACCAAATATTTGGGGCATATAAGATACACGGAGGGGCAGCCTGGTGGAGATATGATGAGGAATTCCGGCAAAGGTTAGCCCTACACCCCCGGGTGGGATGGGACTCCAAAGCCACAGATTCGTGGCTAAGACTCATGATGGCACCAAAGTCGGCCTATCCACGGCCACAGGTGCCTCGGGAGTCTATCCGCCCCCGGGAATGAGCACGGCTATGGGAAGGAAACCAGGCCCATGCTGGCTGTTCAATGAAGGCCACTGTCACTTTGGCAATGCCTGTAGATTTAGGCACGAATGTGCCACGTGTGGAGGCCCGGGGCATGCGGCTAGCCGGTGTTTTCGACGCCAAAGGCCCCAATTTAGGCAACCCACCGCGGGTGTCCAAGAGAACCCCGGTGAACGTGGCCGAGATGGGCGTATGGCTAGACGTGTACCCCAGGAAGGAGGAAGCAGACCTACTTAGGTCTGGTTTCTCCATAGGTTTTATAATACCCTTTGTTTATTCCCCAGTTCCGCAGTTTTCAAAAAATTTAAAGTCCGTTTCAGAGTTACCGTTGATTGCAAAGATGAAGATAGATACGGAGGTGAGCCTGGGGCGTATGGCCGGACCATTTTCAGAGCTGCCAATCCCAAATTTGAGGATCTCTCCACTAGGTGTGGTCCCAAAGAAAGAGCCCGGAAAATTCAGGTTAATACATCACCTGTCTTACCCCAAAGGGGCAAGTGTTAATGATGGGATATCAAAAGATTTAACATCAGTCTCTTATGTATCCTTTGACAGAGCAGTAGACCTAGTCCGGGAGGCAGGACAGGGCGCATTTCTAGCAAAATCCGACATTGAATCAGCTTTCAGGCTACTTCCGGTACACCATAGCTGCTTCCATCTGCTGGGCTGTCAGCTGGAGGGACAGTATTACTATGATATGTGCCTACCAATGGGTTGTTCCATATCTTGTGCATACTTCGAGCTATTCAGTTCCTTCTTGGAGTGGATGGTTCGACGTGAAACGGGTTCCAGGGCAATAATACACTACTTAGATGATTTTCTCTTCGTCGGCCCAGGCGGCTCATCCCATTGTGAGTACTTAATTGCCACCTTTAGCTTCCTCATGAAAAAAATAGGTGTCCCATTGTCAGCAGAGAAAACAATAGGCCCTGTAAAAGCATTGTCCTTCTTAGGTATCGAAATAGACTCAGAGAATATGGTATTCCGACTTCCATCCACGAAAGTGGAGGAAATACGGAAGCTGATCGAATATTTCATAAAAGCTAAGAAGGTGACGCTAAAACAGGTTCAATCCTTATTGGGGTCTTTGGTTTTTGCATGCAGAGTAATGCCAATGGGTAGGATCTTTAGTCGAAGGCTAGCGTGGGCGACAAGGGGTCTATCGAGCCCTTCACACCATATTAGATTGAACAGAGCACACAAATTGGATTTACATGTGTGGAAGACATTTCTAAATAAATACAATGGCCACACCTGTTGGATTGAGAAAGAGGTGACCAATAGGGACTTAGAACTGTATACTGACGCAGCTGGTGCCAGCGGCTTTGGAGCAATTTTCGGGAAGAGGTGGAGTGCAGGCTCATGGCCAGATAGTTGGACGATAAGAGGATGGTGTAAAAACTTAACCTTGCTAGAACTGTTCCCCATAATAGTAGCGGTGGAGATATGGGGCGAAGAGATGCGAAACAGGAGGATAAGCTTTTGGTCTGACAACATGAGTGTAGTTCAGGCCATCAATAACTTCTCCACCTCTTCTCCCAATGTCCTGGCACTACTTCGCCATCTAGTACTTAGATGCCTCGAGTTTAACATCTGGTTCAAGGCAAAGCATATCCCAGGCAGCAAAAACAAAATAGCTGACGCCTTATCACGTTTTAATTGGCAGGTATTCCGGCAGCTAGCCCCGCAGGCAGAGGAGACTGGAGCCCGGTGTCCCGAAGACCTATGGAGAATCTCGGAGGAGATCTACCTAGCCTGATAAAAAACTCAGTGGCCCAATCGACATGGACTAACCATGGTAAGGCTTGGGGGGAGTGGATGGAAGTGTCAAAAGGAAAGCAATGGAGGGATGACCAAACCTGCCTAGAATGCACCCTAACATACCTTTCTCTGCTCCGTAGTAGGGGATGTTCAGCAGCGGTGGCTCAGCGTAGAATGGCAGGTGTTTCCTTTTTCTTTAAACTTTGGGGATGGAAAGATTCTACAAAAGAATTCGCTATTTCAGCCATCCTCAGAGGTTGGAAAAAGGAACACAGGTCAAGGGATTCCAGGAGACCAATCTCTTTTGCTCTGTTATCCCGTTTATGGCTAACGTTAGAACAGGTATGTAAAAACAACTATGAATGTGCCTTGTTTAGATCCAGCTTCGTGTTAGCATTCTTCGGAGCACACCGTATTAGCGAGCTAATTCCGTTGAGCCGTAAAAAACCAGGTGGTCTAAAAAAGGAAGATATAACAGTTAGCGACGCACTAGTACAGGTCCATATTCAGAGATCTAAAACAGATGTATTTGGTTCAGGTGCATGTTTCTCCTTGTTCCCCCTTGAGTCTCAGTGTTGCCCAGTAGCGAATCTTAAAAAAATTTCGCAGCTAAGAAGCGAGGGTTCACAATTTTTCATCCATGCGGACGGTACTCCGCTAACGAAATTTCAATTTGAGGCAGTTCTCAAGTCGGCACTACAGCGCTTGGGTCTGAACCCAAAAGAATTCGGTACCCATTCGTTTAGAATAGGGGCAGCGACAGAGGCTAGTAGTTTGGGGTTCTCTAACGCGCAAGTTAAACAAATAGGTAGATGGAGGTCAGATTGTGTAGCGCGTTATATACGCCCAAATCTAGTTACTAATTGAATTTTCGTTACAGGAGCGGAGAGGCCTATTGTATGGATAATGGGTCACTCGTTTATCCATTGGGCAAAGGAGCGGGCCGAAATTCGTCCAGGTGGTTCTCAGCTAGGATTCCAAGACATCGAGATTCAGTGGAGAGGAATTCGGGGATTGAGATGGCTCCGTTTGTAAGAATAATATATCCTACACGGTCCAACCATATTTGATGCCTAGTCCTAGAACACTGAAAAAGCCTCACAGTGGGGAGACAGACTACACACACACAGGGCATGTACTGAAAACTATCTCAGTTTATTTGGGTCATACATTGGCATATATGAACAAAGGAAAAACCTTGCATGACGAAAAGGGGCTTACCAGACTTTATGTCTGTAAACAATATAATAAAACATGTCTTGGAATGCGAGAATAGAGACAAGTTGACATAGGAGGGCAGAGACCTTGAGATAACGTATTATCTATGGCCATGAGAAAACAGCTTGGGCTAAGGTACAGCTTGGTACATTTTGAGAAAAACAGACTAAGCAATATGGGCAAAAAATGGAGTCGAAAAACAAAATGGTGCTATTAGGCTAAGTGATTATACAGATATATAAAAACCTAACAGTTCCACCCTTTTATCCCAAAGGGATAACTAAAAGGAAATTATAGAATTTATAGCAACATATCAGTGGAATAGTATTCAGAGAAAAAAACTTCATCTACTTTGATGTGATGTGGTAGGTTGTTGCAAATTATGATCTGATATCATTTGGTCGGTGACATTTCACTTCATGTCATTGTTCACAGAAACACATTTACATTAGGGGAACAAAGAAAAATAAAACAAACTTCAGCAACAGTAAACATTTTGAGTCAAATCATAACTATATCTACAGTTCGTTCACGGGAAGTTTGTTGAGTTGTTCTGGAAAATTTAAGCCGGTTACATCATTTCTCGGATAATGGGATCCAATATCTTATAGTACTGATCAGTCAGATAATATTGGAGACATATTGGAACTGAAACTGGAATAGCGACTAAACAATAATTATAATGTCCTGAACTTTTACATTTCCAAACAAAAGTCAGTATATTTAGGGATTCTTTAAATATATACTCCCAAATGTTACCTAGGGGCAATGGAACACGGGAGCAATAGAGCGGGAAGCTCTGTTCATTATAATAAATTCAAAATAAAAAACACAGAATAAGATGAAAAATGAACAGGTCAGAAAATATATTCATCTGGATTTCACAATTCATCACTGGTTTGGAATCTGGGCTCATCTTAATCCTCCTCCTTGAGGGTGGGTGTGTTGTCATTCTGAAGTCATCTGGGTGGTCCCTGAAGTCATCTGGGCGTGTCTGAATCATTCTGGGCGGTCTCTGAAGCCATCTTGTTCTCCAATCAACAGATTCGGTGTGCGCTTTATCTCTGAAGCATGTATCCACGATGGATTGCCTTAACCAAGATGCTGTGGAGTCATAACGCCTTCATCAAGACCACATCCCCTGATTTAAATGGGTGCGTCGGAGCACTAGAAAAAAGAAAAAAAAAACAAAGAAACAACTCACCACAGATGCTATTCAATTTTTCAATCAGTTTTTTCCACATAAGCTTCCTGGATAAATTCCAGGTCACTTGTAATTAATGTCCCTGTTTTAACTGCCCAGGCATAGGAAATGGTTTACCCATTAAAATTTCGAAAGAAGAACTTGGATGTGAATTGGGGCCATAAGAATCTTGCTAATACAGCTGGTAATAAAATATCCCATTTACTGAAAGAACCTGCGGTGACCTCTAAGCTCTCTTTTATTGTGCGGTTCATTCGTTCAACACCATTGAACTCTGGGATATAAAACTTCTATCAATGAACATCATTACACATGTCTTGTATTAGCTTAGAAGTAAAGGCTGGTCCTTTATCTGAATCTATCCTAACAGGACAACCTCATTTAGGAATAATTTCCTTACACAAAATTTTTAGCAACAGTTTTCACATCTTCTTTTTACAAGTATATACATTTGGGCAATAAACCTGTGGCTAAGATTTTTTATGAGCCAATATTACTATAACTATCCCTCTTTAATAAAGACCTAAAAGGTTAAAAACAATACTTGAAAAAAAATGAATCGGGAGAAAACAAAAAATTAAAACCGAAACAATAACATTTTCGGGGAAAAGTATGAACGCAGGAAAGAAACAAGAAACGGAGAAAAGAATAGCAACTAATACACATATATGAGATCCCTTAAACAACATGAAAAGAACACACAATCATTCCATTTAAACAACTAAAACATAAGGAGATAATAATCCCAATTAAATTAATGTAAAGTCAGCTCACCATTCTCATTTTATAAACTTTCTACTGCCAAATTCTACAAAAAACAACTACAATTAAAATCATACCTGGAAACAATGTACTAACAGCTTAAACCTTAACAAAACACCGGTACGGGTTAAAGAAAAGATTACGCTAAATAAACCAAACACAGTAACGAACTAAATTCCAAACAGAATCTGGGAATTGAAGCTCTATATACACTATACACAAACACAACAATAACAGGTCTAATTGGTAGAGAATCAAATCGGACTGGGTAGAGATTTACACCTATATTTAAATATTAATTGCTTGGGATTAATTTAACCTGTAATCTAATACAGTAAAAAAAGGAAATACTATGGGTAAGACCTGAATATATTTAACTTCTAAGACCATGATAGATTTAAAATAACCTCATACTCTGTGAGACATCGGATAGTTTCATATTCTATTCTTTAGCATTTATAAACATGATAGATGTTAATTAAAACATTCTCCGTGTCCAATATAATAAAGTTGGGGCCTCACCAGCCATTGTACAAGCTGCAGAGATGCTTCTCTGAACCGTGATTGCCAAGACCTAGAGAGAAAAAAAAAACATATGACTAGTTTCAAGGTGTCTCGTGATATTGTGATAAAACTGCCACATGATTTACAATGTTCTCTTACAATACAATGAAAAGATATTTATAAATTCACAAAGCTCAGAGCAGGGGCAGAGGTAAATGTTATTACAATTATTTAAACATTCTTTGTCATTTGCAGTGCCCATAGATGATGTTTGGACAGTCTTTAATGGTGCTTTTGGAGCTTTGGTCCCAGTGGGAGTTGGCTGGGATTCATTGTTGGTAAAAGTTCATGAAGCTGACCAATTCAGCTTTATCACAGGTGTTTGAAAAGCAAAAATGTCTTTATCTCTGGCGGGGCTGACCAGATATTCACCCTTAGATATTATACAACCAAGATATTGAACTGAGTCTTTGCAATATTGTATTTTCCGGAACTTTTGATGCAAGACAATTGAGGAAACATTTCACATACCTCCCATACTCTGGATACACAATAACACATTAACATATTTGACATTAACATTTTTCACATAATCCTAGAACCATGTGGCTGAACCCATTATTATTTTAACACTTACAGAGAGCCATAGAGTCGTCACTGGCAAGTCCACCAAATCTCTATGTCAAACAGTGACACATAAATTGGGACTTTTCAAAAAAATGAATACAAAAAGACTGAGCCGTAGCACCAGCCGACATGCAGAAAAAAGGCAAATCTCAAAATCAAAAAACTGTTATACATTGGGTATCGGCAGAAATGCTAATAAGGGTTTATCTATCCAAAACTATAGGAACTATCTGTATTAGAGCTATAATAGGGGTATAAAATAGGAAGATAGTCTTTATAATTACTCATTGCTTTACAAAGGTACAAACATTGGCAGGATAATATTAATTATATCCTGTTAAAAAAGGGTTAGGGGCAATAAAAAAAATAATCTTTTAACTTCCAACAAGTTATGCCACTAAAGAAAATTGAGATACACAATTACTTACTAAATCCGAGGTATTATCAAATTAATGGGTAATTGGTAATAATTTAAAGGAAAAATAAGACAAAACAATTGGCCATTATCCCTATTAGTGACAAATATTTTATATTCTTAGTCTCTGCAAGTACCCCAATAAATCTCTACAAAGACTGCAATTAGCTGAGGGACCATTAATATACGGAAGCTTGATAGAGAAGCACATAGTCCCTGTATCATTAAAAAAATTAAACAGCTTACCTCGTATATGAAGAACAAAAATAGGATTACACATTCTGTCCATGAGCTGTACCACAGCGAGGAATCACTTGTGGGAAAACCATTACAACTGCCATCATAGGGGATATTATCTGTGACTGTATTTTCACATCCTTACTTAGTAGATAGATATAACGGGTCTCACCAATGATCTAATTTATTACAATAAAACATTTGCTATTATGAAGCTGATCATCTTTAAAAACCACCGAAACTCTACCAGATCCTTGCCCTTCACGTTCTAAATCTCACTTTCTCAAAAACCTCTGTAATATATAAAAACTCGTAGACATTCCTACCTCCATTCGCAATATTTACTTCCCATTAACTAGTTAATAACATGCGAGCGAAAGAAGAGAAGGAGGCGGGGGAAGAGGGGGGTTAGGAATGTAGGCAGAGATAACGGTTCACACAGAATTTAAAACTTGAAAAAAAAAAAAAAAAAAAATCCAGGATGGAAAATACATTTATAATAGAAAACATAGAGTCCAAACATTCTAAGTGAAACCAGCATTATCAAATTTAACCTTTACTTATTAATATAACCAGATTTATAATAAAATTCACTAAGAGAGCTCACAATAAGAATATACATCTTTATCCACACCAATATATTATCAAACCATGGATTGCCATAATCTGTACCACCAATGCGGTACCTAATCCTCTTGAGTTCCAGGAAAATCTTCGGAATATCAGTATTTTCCCACACATTGGAGAACCTGTAAAACTAGAATTAAAACACTTTAATATACTTTAAAGACTTTCATGTTTGGGTCAGACACCTTTACTGTGAAACTTCCATCCTGTAGCAAGAAGGTTAACAATAAGCGCAGTGAATACAATTAGGGAAACAAATCACACTGAAGCAAAGAGAGGGAGGGAAAAAAAACTTATACTCTATAAATCAGACAATTACATATAAGCATGCAAGACAGACAAGACAAATAGTAGGGTTTCTCAATGTTCCGTATATGCTAGCTAGCAAAGAAACACAACTCAGAAGTTCGAACTTCAAATGAACCGGACCACACTGTCCGTTCTCTAAATGGTTAAGCTTAACTCTTAAGTCCCCGTCCCTAACTCCCGTGTTTTACACTTCACTTCACGCTGAAGAAACTCTTAGTTAAAGAGAAAACATAACTCTCTATGTGCAGGTCGTCGCCTGCGGGAGTATTATCTTGTAGTCCAACCACAAGTTGCGAGTCCAACCCGCTAGGGATCCTATCAATCAAGGGGAAAATAATCTCTTGTACGGTCCCAGTTACCTCTTCCAAAGAGAAACTAAAAATGCAGATCGCCACCTGCGGGAGTCTACCTCAATTCTCTAGAACACCCAGCACCAGTTTTACATTCCACTCAGGGAATAAAACTCTTTCAGAATTTAAACACTCCACCCCACGAAGCAACTTCCTTAAGAGAGAACTCGATCACAGGTCCCAGCCTGCGGGCATTCTACTTACAGACACTTACTTACAGACCTATCTGTAAGACGTGGGGCATGCGTCCGCCCTTCCAGACCCACGTTTTAAAATCTATACCAATGTGCTGATACAAGTTACAGAACAAGCAAGACAGAACTTAAAATTAATAAGTTCAATACTTAGGTCCTGTAGGTTGTATCCCCACTTACTGACACCAAATTGTAAGAATAATATATCCTACACTGGTCCAACCATTATTTGATGCCTAGTCCTAGAACACTGAAAAAGCCTCACAGCTGCGGGAGACAGAATTCACACACACACAGGGCATGTACTGAAAACTATCTCAGTTTATTTGGGTCTACATTGGCATTATGAAACAAAGAAAAACCTTGCATGACGAAAGGGGCTTTACCAGACTTTATGTCTGTAAACAATATAAAAAACATGTCTTGGAATGGGAGAATAGAGACAAGTTGACATAGGAGGCAGAAGACCTTGAGATAACGATTATCTATGGCCATGAGAAACAGCTTGGGCTAGGTACAGCTTGGTACATTTTGAGAAAAAATCAGACTAAGCAATATGGCACAAAATGGAGTCGAAAAACAAATGGCTGCTATTAGGCAAGTGATATATAAATATATAAAAACCTAACACCGTTACATCCGAAGTCTTTGCTGTAAGTCGGAGAGAGAGGGGTCCAGTGGTCCTAGTAATACATGCGGGGGGTATGATCTGTGCACAGTTGGTTTAGTAAAATTGATCACCATGATTACGGCAGATCTAGCACGTATGGTCGAGATGTTCTGTCAGCAGTGATCGTATGGTCAGAAACATACCAAGAGTATCCTGGTTGGGCGCCAGAAATCCATTAGCAATAGAACGCAGCAGGCAGGTCTAAACACAAGGATATCTCGTTGTGGCGAGCAATGGGAGGTATAGCCATTCGACACCGTCAGCTCGAAGGTGATAATTAATAAATCCTGCTTAGAGACGACGTGTTAATCTTAACGATATTGGCTTGGATATTTTCCTATTGGGCTTGCAGGAGGGGGTTGAAAGGGCGGTTCAATTGTTGGGTGGCGGCCGGGGCCGAGTGTAGGATTACACTCGACCCCTAGTGGCGGTGGGGTCCTTGCAGACGGACATGGTGGTGGTTTACATGCCCTCCCTAACAGGAGGTTGGCATACAAACAAGAAAGGAAGTCACTGGTGTCAGCTGGTTTATGGGTTTGCCATAGCAACCACGGTTATACAAGTTTGCAAGGACCAGGGGGATATTAAGGATATGCAAAGATATGCATATTATGTAAATAATAAATAAAATGCTGTGGCCGTTCATACACCCAACCCTGGATTCTGTCTCTTATTAATAATATGGTATGGTAGCAGTCATTAAAAGGGATAGGCCAAGAACTTGTATCAAATTCAGGCCAACAGTCGAAGGTAACATCATATGCAAGCGTCTGTGGGGTAGCGTGCCGAATAGGCAACGCTACCCCTGACTGCGGGCTGTGTACCCCGGCGCGGCGATCCCGGACTCGTGCGCCCTTTCCCAGTGATGCACTGCGGCAGGACGGGCCGTGCGTATGACGCCACAAGCAGGCGACGCGGGGGCGGGTATAAAGAGGCGCGCGCGGTCGCCGGCGCCATTTTAAGTTCCGGCAGGCTGCCATAACGTGCTTTCCCACCCACCCGGACCCTTCTCTCTCTGACTTTAATAAAAGTTGTTATCTGGTTATAATTTTTTTGTTATATATATAAAAAATAAAAAAAAACATTTTGTATTAAGAAAGAGTTTATAAGTTAAAAAGGTCATGTCACAGCAGTAAAATGGAGATGTTATAATAAGTGTTGGCGGTGGGGTCCTTGCAGACGGACATGGTGTGGTTTACATGCCCTCCCTAACAGGAGTTGGCATACAAACAAGAGGAAGTCATGGTGTCAGCTGGTTTATGGGTTTGCCATAGCAACCACGGTTATACACAGTTTGCAAGGACCAGGGGATTAAGGATATGCAAAGATATGCTATATTATGTAAATAATAAATAAAATGCTGTGCCGTTTACACCCAACTCGGATTCTGTCTCTTTATTAATAAGATGGTATGGTAGCAGTCATTAAAAGGGGATAGGCCAAGAACTTGTATCAAATTCAGGCCAACAGTCGAAGGTAACATCATATGCAAGCAGTCTTAACATCTCTGTCTATGAGCATTAGCTTAAATGGATTTTTATTATTTATAATGGAAAGAAAACTTTATAAAATCATTCGTTGCATCTATATATTACTGAAATGTAACATGCTCAGCTCCTCCCCGCTTTTTTGCTTGTTAGACATTCCATACAGGTTTATTACAAACATTAATGTATTCTGCATTGTTGTGTGGCTCTAAATATTTCAAACTAACAATATGTTAAATTTGTTTGCAGGGACTTTCCTCTCCATATGTTAAAAATCTTAAAGGACAAGTTCAGCGCTCAAATGAAAACTTTCATACAGGTAAATCGCCACCGAAAACCCTAAACGGTAATAGTTTGAAATGTGAAATATATAAGTCTAACCTGAAATCCTGCACAATGTCCTGTTTCCCCTGTTTCTACTTCCTGGTTCGTCCAGTTAGCAACTGTCAGTTATGGAATTGACAGTTAAAACCACAGCCAATGACGGAATGCTAATCCCCTAGCTGTTTCTTCTGAGCATGCTCAGGCTCAGTACAGGTCACTAAATTGCTCAGTTTCCATAAGGCATCCAGAAGCATAGCAGGCATACAGTAATGAGTTCAGAGGACAAAGTAGGCTATATCAACATATTTTTAACAGGCCATTCTTTCTAAAAGATGTTATTATGAGGGTGGAGTTGTCCTTTAAGCTACAATAAATATCTTGTACGGTAACTTCAAGCCAGATATTGCTAATTAAAATATAATTCCCACTAAAACCAGCGACTGGTGTCTGCCCCCTCTAATCTTTTATGGCCAGACATGCTCAGTGTGCTTCATCCAGGAATAGAGATAGAAACTCACCAATCATTTGCTTCGTATCCCTCTGTGCTAAAGTAGGGGGAAAGTGAGAAGGTTCTGTATTTGGACTTTACCTTTACTGAAAGGTTTTTATATCCTAATAATGCTGTATATTTGGGTAGAAATTGCAAAAAAAATGATAAATCATATTGGCTTTCAGTGTAGCCTGAGGATTTCCTTTAATGAAAGAGTCAAAGTGATTTATTTTCTAACATGAACATTCTATCCAATTTTAGGCAAAATGTATTTAACAATAACAAAAACAGTCAAGCCTGTAAAGCAATTTCTGTATTACTGTCAAGTGAACGTTTGGATAGCTACGCTACTGTATGCTAGTTTTGTAGCTCATGTTCAACCACAGTTTTGCTGGCCATAAACTAGGCAGACAATAGATAGAGGTTTCTCCATTGACGATAGTCTAATCTATTCAAGAACCCCCTAGAGTATTCTATTTTGCAATTGACTTGCAATTGCAAAATGAATGGGCCAGAGCAGAACGTCTTAAGGTAAGAACCGTTTGTTGTAAAATGTGGTCCTTAGCAGGGCCGGCCTTAGGATACATAGCACTCTGTGCAAGCTTTGTTACTGTCACCTAGCACCCACCCAAAAATAATCCTGGGCATGCTTGTGAAGGTTCTCATTCATCCAGGTCATGGTATATCTGTTGTATTCAATTAGATCAACTGGACTTGAAATGTAGTTCTTGAAGACGTTTCGCTAGTCATCCGACTGGCTTTCTCAATTCAGAATGACTTGTACAAGAACTGTGGCAATTATGTACCCTGGAAAATCCCAATTAGCATATCACAGCCAGGTGTAAGGGTGTGATTAGATAGTGGCTAAGAGGTGTTATAGGAAGCCCAGAGTAAGGTGTTAAAACAGCATTGTACATGGCAGACAGTTGGTGTCGAACCCCCCCACCTCTATTAGGCTTGGTTTCTTTATTTCACATAAATGGCCTCCTTAACACCTCTCTTGAACCATCCGTTCCTTCGCCATATGTTAACATTACAATCTTCAAAGGTATGTCCTTTCCTTAAGATGCAGATACAGCTGAGTCCTGACCCGAGGATTGGCTCTCTGTGCTGGGCCATACGTTGATGCAGTTGCTGTTTGGTCTCCCCCACATACAAATCAGAGCATTCTTCACTGCACTGCACTGCATATATGATGTCGCTTTTCTTGTGTTTTGGTATTGGGTCTTTCGGATGTACCAATTGCTGCCTCAGTGTGTGTTTCTGTTTAAAGCAGACAGGGATACAGTGTTTTTTGAAAATTCTTCTTAATTTCTCGGAGAAGAAGAATTTTCTGCCATGTACAATGCTGTTTTAACACCTTACTCTGGGCTGTCCTATACACCTCTTAGCCACTATCTAATCACACCCTTAACACCTGGCTGTGATATGCTAATTGGGATTTTCCAGGGTACATAATTGCCACAGATTCTTGTACAGTCATTCTGAATTGAGAAAGCCAGTCGGATGACTAGCGAAACGTCTTCAAGAACTAAACTTCAAGTCCAGTTGATCTAATTGAATACAACAGATATACCATGACCTGGATGAATGAAGACCTTCACAAGCATATTTAATGTAGTTGGTTTTGGTAGAATTTGTCAGTAGATAGTTTTAAATGAGAATGGTGAGATGACTTTACATTAATTTAATTTGTGGATTATTATCTTCCTTATGTTTTAGTTTGTTTAAATGAAATGATTGGGAGTTCTTTTCACGTTGTTTAAGGAAATGTTATTTTATATATGTGTTAAGTTGCTACTCTTTCCTCCGTTTCTTTCCTGCATTCCTACACAATATGCTGCTGAAAGCTGCTGCCTTGGCCTGCTTTTGAATCAAGTACGCCACCACTACTGTCTTTCAGTATCTGCAGCCTGTGGCACTGATACATTTGACCTACAGGTCTGTACCCAAGACCCCTGGCTGGCACCCCCTGCTGTATGCAACCTGTGCAACCATATGAAAAGCCAGCCCTTGACATTAGATAGATTAGATGTCATCTATGGACGAACCTATCTATGTCTACCTAGTATGTGGCCAGCAATACTAGATATCTCTTGCTTCATTCCTTCATTGTACAGGCCCGATGGACTCTGTATTCTATGCGCATGCAACTAAAGTACTAACAGGGAGATTCAATAAGTTCTTATCGTTAAAAATGGTGCTAATTTTGCCCCAACCAATCAGATGTTAGCTTTCAAAGTCAGAAAAGATCTTATTGGTTGGGGCAAAATCAGCACAATTTTTAATGCTAAGAACTTTTATGAATATCCCTGTAAGGTTGTTGAGACCTGTCAGAGACGTGGTGGAGAAGTGAGTGACCGGGTAACTTGCTTAACTTCATTCCCAGCTGCTGAACGTTTTATTGAAGAACGGGAGGTAAGACACAGCTCCTTTACCTCCCGTTCTTCAATAAAAGTGAAAAGCAAAAAGAGGCTTTAACTACTGGAGATACCATTTAATGCACAAATATATTAAAATGGTTTCTGACTATATTACTGTAAGTCTCACCATGATGCATGAAGCCATTGTCACATAAGCACCCATGATGATATTTGCTTCCTCCCTCGTTCTGCAATCTCCCTGTCACACAAAACAAAACAAAATGTATCCAATCAGAATTGATCTCATGGGAACAATTTAAAACATAAAACATCTTCCATTTTTAAGGGATTAGGAAATCGGCACCTTGGCCCACGCTTTTTACTTTAGTTATAAAAGTTAAATCAAAACTGCTGATATGTAAATTCTTTTGTTTCTCATAAAGTGAAATGAAGCAGAAAGGGGTTCTCAGTGCCATATTACCTACCTGAGCAATAAGCCAATCTATAAGTTTTTTTGCCATAACAACAGATTTGTATGTTCTAAGGTGATAGTCTTTATCTCTACAAAGAAAACAAAAGTTAGAAGGCCATATACTGTAGTTAGGCATAAATACCAGATTGTCTATGTGATGTTGATCTTTGTGATGTGTATGTATGGCAGTTTTGGCCAATAATCGTGTCGTGTATGGGCACTTTGTCGGTTGTTCAGTTGAAGAGCCGGTCAGTCAGGCACTATCCCTGTCCAAACAGCCGTTTTGCAGACAAAGTGCCAATACAAAACACAATTATCAGCTGAAATGGCCATGCATACACATCGTGGGTCACAGGTCAGCCCCCCCATTGCATGTGTGTATGAAGCTTTAGGCTGTGTACACACTTTAAGATTCTTTGTCCCGATCGACTGCTCTGCATTCTGACCGGTCAGGCCAGGGCGTGCAGTTCCGACAGTTTGCCGCGGCCGAGCATGCGTCCATAGTAAGCCGCACGATTGGAACGTATGGTTGCAGTCGGTTGTGGCCAGTCCAGGAAAGTATCCAATATCGACTGAATTATTGGATGGCGTGTACCCAGCTTAATTCATGCCTGCTTATACAAAGTCTTGGAGAGCAACATTGTGATTTTTGGACAAAATAACAGGTATACATTGTGTATAACACATAACAAAAGTGACATAAAAAAATACCTGTATGAATTTATCACAAAAAGCTTTCATAATATTCCACTTTCTTTTCAAACAGATTACAATGATGCAATGGATTTCACTTTATCGCTGATAACAACATTGTGGATTAGTATAAGTCAAAGACAGACATCTTGGAAAGATAGATACATCAATGGTATTAATTTAATGGTAGAAGAGGAATTAGAGCCAAGGACAAGGGAAAGTCATTGTTTCCACTGCTGTTACAATATATTCTCCAATTAAAATAATTCATAATCAGTCATTTTCCAAATCCTTGACCCACATATAGTGTTTTCTCAAAATGCCAGTTTGGAATCCAAAAGTTTTCCTCAGTGTCTGCTTTGAAATTACCTTTAGAACAGATGATTTTAATTATCCTGTTACCCTAACATTTTTGAACAATGTATGTGTGTATGTATACTGTAGCTTTTTGGTTATTAGTTGCACTCTATATATGTGTTATTAATAAAGTCTCATTTTATATATTACGGGTACCGTAATTATGTCTATATCACTTTTATTTGTTTAATTGGTTACAAGGAAATACTAGGTAATAAATGAAAAGCATTGACAATGGAAAAAAGAAAGGTGATGGATGTCAGAAAGTTTATTGTGTATCTGTAGAGTCACACACATGACACATGAATATATTTGTATATATTACCGGTTAATTGTATTTTTGTATAACAGGAATATTATTCAGTATATAGAGATGATGTAATGCAAGCAAATGTAATGCAACTGGATATTTCTGCTACAATTCAGTATAGAATTGTTAGGCTTTTAAGACATTTAAATAAATCTAACCGATTAAAAGGCATTCGGCATGCAGTACAATGAAGCATTTTTAAATGGTTCCTGTCTAACTCCACAATAATCTGATGCCCAACAATAAATGTTTTGAATGTGCTGTTGCTTTAAGTTTAAATCTAGGACTTTATGTTTTGGAGCCAATAAATGAACTTCTTTCTCTGCAGATATAAACCTTACTGTAATCCTCACATACACTTGAATTCCTAGCACGTTTGCGGTGCAAACAAATGTATAACTTGATGAGTACACTCTATTCCTTCCCCTGGGATTCCAAAATGCTGTCCTCATGATCTCTGTTAGGCAGCATTTCCCCACCCCCAGGCTATCCTTGGAAGACAGTTTATCAGTACTGTTTGCGTAGGATTTTCATATTTTTATTACGGGTGCTTGGCATCTCACAGACTGCTGCAGTATTACCAATCATGCCATTTTCTCTCTTGCTCAGCAGATTTTTTTTAACATATATAACAGCAATAAAAATTCTGAAGTGTATATACAAGTGTATTAAAGGGGAAGTGCAAATACATGTACTTTTAAGAAAAAAGAGCAGTATTTTTCCATCCTAATGACCTTTACCTGCCCATTCAGCATTTTGTAAATAAAGGCTTCCAAAATACTGAATCCTGCAGGACCCCTAATAGAGACCATTATGGTCTTGCCTTGACCCAGTCCTGGGTTGAATCAATTGCTCAGTAGAGATCAGTTTGATCCATCCAACAGCCAATCAGTAGCATTTCTGTTCTGTTTTGAACATTCCAAGGTAGTGAAAAGAAGAAGGACTGTTAGAACCTGAAATGTCAGCTCACTAATGTCAACAGAAGGGAATAGTAAGGAGTATAAATTCTATTGATTTTTAATATGGAAGAGAATATGTAAAATAACTAGGCTATATTTTCCACTAACTTTCCCTTTAAATAGGTAATACTACTCAAACATCTGAATGATGCACACAAGGGCTGATATTTCTCATGATATTTCAGTGGATAGGGTCGAAATACTGCCCAACCCAGCATGAATTGCTTGTTGCAAAATTCTGTGGTATCGCTTTAATTCCTGTCACATACACTACCAGTTGAAGGGGTACTGAGCCACAGTAACTTTTGAATTGGGTCACCTTTAATGGCTAATATGTAAATAAACAGTAGATGTGTCTAGATTGACACACTGTCTGGAGCTTCAATAATTAACTAGAAAGGGAAAGTTTAAGTATAAACTTTAATTGGCTTGAAGGGCTGCATTTTGGAAGGGAATATGTGTGTTTGCTGCAGATTTTAAAATAATAATAATAATGGGAATGATGAGTTGTAGTGAACGCTTGTTTGGGAACGAAAAAACTTTTGTGTGTACCCAGCCCAAAGTGGTGCTAATTTTGATCCAATCAATCAGAAAGCTAACATCTGATTGGTTAGGGGAAAATTAGCACCATTTCAATGATAAGAACTTTTATTGAATCTCCTGTATCTTTTTGATGATTGGTCAAACATTTTTTTGGACTTAGTTACCCTTTAGGTATGGCTGCCACAGTATGATAAGTAGATCAGTAAGTGTGTGTACCTGTGTCCGGTTGGGGGTTAAAAAAACAAACTTTTTTGATGATTGGTCAAAATTTGTTTTTTTGACTTAGTTACCCTTTAGGTATGGCTGCAACAGTAATGGAGGGGTAGGTCAGTAGGTGTATGTAACGTGCCACATGGGGGTTAAAAAACAAACCTTTTTTATTATTAATCAAAATTAATTTTTTTGACTTTAGTCACATACTTTTAAGTATGGCTGCCATAGTAATGGATAAGTAAATCAGTAGGTGTGTGTACCTGGGTCTGGTTGAGGGGTATGTCTTTTTTGTGTTTACAACCATAAAACTATATTTTATTGAGGCTTATCTAAATTAGTTTTTTTTACTTTAGTTACCCTTTAGTATGGCTACCACCATAATGAATTAGTAGATTAGTGTGTGTGTACTGGGTTACTGGGTTGTGAGGGGGTATGTCTTTTTTGTGTTTACAACCATAAAACTATCTTTTATTGAGGATAAATCTAAATTTGTTTTTTTTACTTTAGTTACCTTTAAATATGGCTTCCATGGGAATGGAAAGGTAGGTCGTAGGTGGGTGTACCTGAGTCTGTGTGTTGGGGTATCACCATTTGTATTTATGACCATGAAAAAAACTGTTTTGAAATATCCACATTTGAGGATTGTTACCATTATAGTCTATGGGAAAAAATGTCTGTAAATTCGTTAACGCCGTAATGCTTCCGTGGATTCCTTAGCTAGAAGATAGCACCCTTCTCCTATATGCCCCGCACGTCTGTACCGAATTTCATGTCTCGCTCAAAACTGTGGGAGAGATACATCCAAAAAAGCGGAAGAAGAAAACGGAAGAAGAAAAAGAAGAAATAAAAAGAACAGTAATTTGGCTTTTTCAAGCCAAATTAATTACAGAGATGACCAGTGTCGGGCTGGCCCGATAGGGTTATAGGGGAACCCCTGGTGGGCCCACATCCCATTCACCAAAAAAATATAGAAAACTGCCTAAATTTAAATACAGAGCCAAACAGACAGTAAGAAATGTATTAAAAATAAACAAAATGAGTCAGTAGGAGTAGGGTAGATATGGAAAATAGTGATAATAGAGATATTAAAGGGACAGTTCAGTGGAAACATCAATATTGTTAAATTGTTAGTTTGTGTAATGCCATCTTAGTTTTCTACATATTCACTCCCATTTTCAAAATCAGTTGATTTCATACCCTTTGCTGTTCCTGCTGTTGACATTAGTGAGCTGACATTTTAGGTTCTAATGGTCATTCTTCTTCCCGGATGCACCATATCCTTGGAATGTTCAAAACAGTAATTTCTACTGATTGGCTGTTGGATGGGTCAAAGATGCTCAGATCTCTACTGAGCAACTGAATAAACCCAGGCGCTGGGTCAAGGGCAAGACCATAACGGTCTCTACTAGGGGTCCTACAAACAGGAAGTCAGTATTTCGGTTGCATTTAATTATACACAGACAAAATGCTCAATTGGCAGATTAAGGTCATTGGGATGAAAAAATACTGCCTTTTTTCTGAAAAGCATATGTATTTGCACTGAACTTCCCCTTTAAATGTTGGGTGGGCCCCTAAACTTGTCATGATGGGCCCCTGGTTGTACGATTTCCTGGTTTATTACTTTACTAAACTGTAATTAAGTGTTGGATCCTTTGCTCCTCATCTTTTTCTCCATTGTTCTTCATTCTCTAGCTAACGCTAAGAGCTGGAATGACTAGTCAACAACCAGTGGACATCTTCTAGAGTCCAGAAACAGACAGTTATTCATTAAGTCAGGTAAAACTTACCTAATAACTGGTGTGAAAAGACTATGAAGACGACAATACAGCCTTATGCCCTGTTAAAGAATAGACAGTGTTAAAAATAAAAGGCTTTATCCATTACCCTATCCTATCCTGAACTTATCCTTAAGGGCAAAGGTTTTGTCTTGTTGGCCCAGTGCAGGAAGTTGTCCAAAGATTTGTATTGGGCCATTAATACCACTGCTGACATCAGAGCAGAATTACTGAGGTTCACAGCATGTGAATGAATTTTCAGCCATTAATCCATAATGAAAACGCGCTCTGCACCTTCCTATCACTGTCACTTTGATAAGATTCAGAGAACTAATGTAAGTTCGAGAAGCAATGTCATTGCTGACATTTATTTTCATGCTTGATCCAGATTGAACACCATTCCTATCACATCAGGGCTGTCTACATAATCTTCGCATGAATAAAGTCTGACGTTTGGGATATTATTTCAGTATTTTTAAAACATTATCCATTACGTTATGTACAAAATGGAGGTGGAATAAATCCAAAGCAGATGAATAAAATCATATGCAAATCTGGAAACAACCCCATTACTCCTCTTGACTATTTTTGAGCAGATTACTTTTAGAATTATTCTACTGGTTTGAATAGAAAAACATACACAATTTGTGATTATCATTTCTGCACCTGACACGTATGAACAGTGATCAACAATGGCCTCATTCGTATATCCTGCGTGGCACTCAGGAGTTGGCTGTCAAATTGCTTGTCTGTACGAGCCTTAAAAGGGCAACTCTGGTCTCAATTCAAGAAGCCTTTATTTAAAAATGCACACTCCTACCTTTAAAATGACCCCAGGACCATGCTTCTAGCTGCAATCTAGCCAAAGTTAAAACAATTTAAGGGTGTTTTTGCTTGATAGCTCTGTAAGCTGTCAGTCACCAGCACCACTGGTCTGCCCCCAAGTCTCACTCTTGACCATGTCCACTGCTGGGACATCTGCATGATAAACCCCACCCTTACCTGCTAAATAATTTTTAAAGCTACCCACAAACCTGAAAATATTTGTCTCTCTCCATAAAATGGCCATAGGTAGAGGAATGGACAGAGAATCATTGCAGGTCTTGACTAGCTTCAGAAAAGATAGTTTTTTGGAGGGATGGGCTTCTTATACAGCACATTATGTGACTGTCACAGACTAAAGCTGGGTAACACAGTACAGATCAGATATGCAAGATCCTGCTCGGGATTGTGTGTTTCCATCGGCCGCACTAGACTCGTCTATAGTCTAGGAAATTTTCGCTTTCCCAACCCAATCTTTCTATGGCCGCGTGCTCGTTCGGGAAACAAAGGTACACACAGTAACATAAAGCCCCGACGCGGCGGATCCGACTTATCGGGCTTTATCGTTACTGTGTGTACCCAGCTTAAGACAGACTGATTAGACAAAGAAGAGTACGTTACAAACCTATAACTTAAGATTCAAAGAGCTCTTTTAAATAAAGGACACTTGTATGGTAAGCACAGTTGCCCTGTAACATTTCCCATTTCATCATGTCAATTAACCTTGATTGAGACTATAAAGGATGGTCTTTGACCCATTTATCACATGTCATTCCAAATATTCTAATGGGGCATATCTGATATATACATCTGATATATCAGATATCTATCGCCCTTATAATCAGTTGTACAAACACGCACTAGGCATTTACATGAATTCATAAAAATGTTAAAAATAGTGAACTTAAGAATTACTGACAATAAAACTCCTGTGGCAAATTTCATAAAATTACAGAATAGTTGGGAATAGGATTTAAGAAGTAATCCTCTGCTCTCAAATTCAGGCCAACAGTCGAAGGTAACATCATATGCAAGCAGTCTTAACATCTCTGTCTATGAGCATTAGCTTAAATGGATTTTTATTATTTATAATGGAAAGAAAACTTTATAATAAATCATTCAGTTGCATCTATATATTACTGAAATGTAACATGCTCAGCTCCTCCCCGCTTTTTTGCTTGTTAGACATTCCATACAGGTTTATTACAAACATTAATGTATTCTGCATTGTTGTGTGGCTCTAAATATTTCAAACTAACAATATGTTAAATTTGTTTGCAGGGACTTTTCCTCTCCATATGTTAAAAGAATCTTAAAGGACAAGTTCAGCGCTCAAATGAAAACTTTCATACAGGTAAATCGCCACCGAAAACCCTAAACGGTAATAGTTTGAAATGTGAAATATATAAGTCTAACCTGAAATCCTGCACAATGTCCTGTTTCCCCTGTTTCTACTTCCTGGTTCGTCCAGTTAGCAACTGTCAGTTATGGAATTGACAGTTAAAACCACAGCCAATGACGGAATGCTAATCCCCTAGCTGTTTCTTCTGAGCATGCTCAGGCTCAGTACAGGTCACTAAATTGCTCAGTTATGCATGTCTTCTCCTATTGGCACATCTTTAGGGGTAAGATCAATCTTTATTTGCTTTGTTCCCTTGCTTCACCAGTGTTATCTTTGCAGCATATATGGACTATTGATCGGGATTTTATCCATATTTGACATTGTTTGCATGCAGAAAGAAGGGTTCTATCTCACTGGTTTTCTTTCTCTTGCAGAGGAGACCCACATTACAGCCCTATTTTAGCTATATTGTCCTCTGTCATTATACGTAATTTATTATTGGACTATGTGGCACTTTTTTTCGGTTATGCACTTTATCTTATTTTGACCAGTCTGTGTGGACATCTGATATTGACCAATCTGTGTGGGCAACTTATATTTACTAATATGTGGTGGGCATGCTTGTGAAGGTTCTCATTCATCCAGGTCATGGTATATCTGTTGTATTCAATTAGATCAACTGGACTTGAAATGTAGTTCTTGAAGACGTTCCCGAGGAATTGGCTCTTCTGTGCTGGGCCATACGTTGATGCAGTTGCTGTTTGGTCTCCCCCACATACAAATCAGAGCATTCTTCACTGCACTGCACTGCATATATGATGTCGCTTTTCTTGTGTTTTGGTATTGGGTCTTTCGGATGTACCAATTGCTGCCTCAGTGTGTTGTTCGGTTTAAAGCAGACAGGGATACAGTGTTTTTTGAAAATTCTTCTTAATTTCTCGGAGAAGAAGAATTTTCTGCCATGTACAATGCTGTTTTAACACCTTACTCTGGGCGTTCCTATAACACCTCTTAGCCACTATCTAATCACACCCTTAACACCTGGCTGTGATATGCTAATTGGGATTTTCCAGGGTACATAATTGCCACAGATTCTTGTACAAGTCATTCTGAATTGAGAAAGCCAGTCGGATGACTAGCGAAACGTCTTCAAGAACTACATTTCAAGTCCAGTTGATCTAATTGAATACAACAGATATACCATGACCTGGATGAATGAGAACCTTCACAAGCATATTTAATGTAGTTGGTTTTGGTAGAATTTGTCAGTAGATAGTTTATAAATGAGAATGGTGAGATGACTTTACATTAATTTAATTTGTGGATTATTATCTTCCTTATGTTTTAGTTGTTTAAATGAAATGATTGGGAGTTCTTTTCACGTTGTTTAAGGAAATGTTATTTTATATATGTGTTAAGTTGCTACTCTTTCCTCCGTTTCTTTCCTGCATTCCTACACAATATGCTGCTGAAAGCTGCTTGCCTTGGCCTGCTTTTGAATCAAGTACGCCACCACTTACTGTCTTTCAGTATCTGCAGCCTGTGGCACTGATACATTTGACCTACAGGTCTGTGACCCAAGACCCCTGGCTGGCACCCCCCTGGTTATGCAACCTGTGCAACCATATGAAAAGCCAGCCCTTGACATTAGATAGATTAGATGTTCATCTATGGACGAACCTATCTAATGTCTACCTAGTATGTGGCCAGCAATACTCAGATATCTCTTGCTTCATTCCTTCATTTGTACAGGTCCCGATGGACTCTGTATTCTATGCGCATGCACATAAAGTACTAACAGGGAGATTCAATAAAAGTTCTTATCGTTAAAAATGGTGCTAATTTTGCCCCAACCAATCAGATGTTAGCTTTCAAATGTCAGAAAAGATCTTATTGGTTGGGGCAAAATCAGCACAATTTTTAATGCTAAGAACTTTTATTGAATATCCCTGTAAGTGTGTTGAGACCTGTCAGAGGACGTGGTGGAGAAGTGAGTGACCGGGTAACTTGCTTAACTTCATTCCCAGCTGCTGAACGTTTTATTGAAGAACGGGAGGTAAGACACAGCTCCTTTACCTCCCGTTCTTCAATAAAAGTGAAAAGCAAAAAGAGGCTTTAACTACTGGAGATACCATTTAATGCACAAATAATATTAAAATGGTTTCTGACTATATTACTGTAAGTCTCACCATGATGCATGAAGCCATTGTCACATAATGCAACCCCAAGGATTATTGCTTCCTCCCTCGTTCTGCAATCTCCCTGTCACACAAAACAAACAAAATGTATCCAATCAGAATTGATCTCATGGGAACAATTTAAAACATAAAACATCTTCCATTTTTAAGGGATTAGGAAATCGGCACCTTGGCACCGCTTTTTACTTTAGTTATAAAAGTTAAATCAAAACTGCTGATATGTAAATTCTTTTGTTTCTCATAAAGTGAAATGAAGCAGAAAGGGGTTTCTCAGTGCCATATTACCTACCTGAGCAATAAGCCAATCTATAAGTTTGTTTGCCATAACAACAGATTTGTATGTTCTAAGGTGATAGTCTTTATCTCTACAAGAGAAAACAAAAGTTAGAAGGCCATATACTGTAGTTAGGCATAAATACCAGATTGTCTATGTGATGTTGATCTTTGTGATGTGTATGTATGGCAGTTTTGGCCAATAATCGTGTCGTGTATGGGCACTTTGTCGGTTGTTCAGTTGAAGAGCCGGTCAGTCAGGCAACTATCCCTGTCCAAACAGCCGTTTTGCCAGACAAAGTGCCAATACAAAACACAATTATCAGCTGAAATGGCCATGCATACACATCGTGGGTCACAGGTCAGCCCCCCCATTGCATGTGTGTATGAAGCTTTAGGCTGTGTACACACTTTAAGATTCTTTGTCCCGATCGACTGCTCTGCCATTCTGACCGGTCAGGCCAGGGCGTGCAGTTCCGACAGTTTGCCGCGGCCGAGCATGCGGTCCATAGTAAGCCGCACGATTGGAACGTATGGTTGACAGTCGGTTGTGGCCAGTCCAGGAAAGTATCCAATATCGACTGAATTATTGGATGGCGTGTACCCAGCTTAATTCATGCCTGCTTATACAAAGCTTTGGAGAGCAACATTGTGATTTTTGGGACAAAATAACAGGGTAATACATTTGTGATAACACATAACAAAAGTGACATAAAGAAAATACCTGATAGAATATTATCACAAAAAGCTTTCATAATATTCCACTTTCTTTTCAAACAGATTACAATGATGCAATGGATTTCACTTTATCGCTGATAACAAACATTGTGGATTAGTATAAGTCAAAGACAGACATCTTGGAAAGATAGATACATCAATGGTATTAATTTAATTGGTAGAAGAGGAATTAGAGCCAAGGACAAGGGAAAGTCATTGTTTCCACTGCTGTTACAATATATTCTCCAATTAAAATAATTCATAATCAGTCATTTGTCACAAATCCTTGACCCACATATAGTGTTTTCTCAAAATGCCGAGTTTGGAATCCAAAAGTTTTCACTCAGTGTCTGCTTTGAAATTACCTTTAGAACAGATGATTTTAATTATCCTGTTACCCTAACATTTTTGAACAATGTATGTGTGTATGTATACTGTAGCTGTTTTGGTTATTAGTTGCACTCTATATAATGTGGATTTATAAATGTCTCATTTTATATATTACGGGTACCGATAATTATGTCTATATCACTTTTATTTGTTTAATTGGTTACAAGGAAATACTAGGTAATAAATGAAAAGCATTGACAATGGAAAAAAGAAAGGTGATGGATGTCAGAAAGTTTATTGTGTATCTGTAGAGTCACACACAATGACACATGAATATATTTGTATAATATTACCGGTTAATTGTATTTTTGTATAACAGGAATATTATTCAGTATATAGAGATGATGTAATGCAAGCAAATGTAATGCAACTGGATATTTCTGCTACAATTCAGTATAGAATTGTTAGGCTTTTAAGACATTTAAATAAATCTAACCGATTAAAAGGCATTCGGCATGCAGTACAATGAAGCATTTTTAAATGGTTCCTGTCTAACTCCACAATAATCTGATGCCCAACAATAAATGTTTTGAATGTGCTGTTGCTTTAAGTTTAAATCTAGGACTTTATGTTTTGGAGCCAATAAATGAACTTCTTTCTCTGCAGATATAAACCTTACTGTAATCCTCACATACACTTGAATTCCTAGCACGTTTGCGGTGCAAACAAATGTTATAACTTGATGAGTACACTCTATTCCTTCCCCTGGGATTCCAAAATGCTGTCCTCATGATCTCTGTTTAGGCAGCATTTCCCCACCCCCAGGCATATCCTTGGAAGACAGTTTATCAGTACTGTTTGCGTAGGATTTTCATATTTTTATTACGGGTGCTTGGCATCTCACAGACTGCTGCAGTATTACCAATCATGCCATTTTCTCTCTTGCTCAGCAGATTTTTTTTAACATATATAACAGCAATATAAAAAATTCTGAAGTGTATATACAAGTGTATTAAAGGGGAAGTGCAAATACATGTACTTTTAAGAAAAAAGAGCAGTATTTTTCCATCCTAATGACCTTTACCTGCCCATTCAGCATTTTGTAAATAAAGGCTTCCAAAATACTGAATCCTGCAGGACCCCTAATAGAGACCATTATGGTCTTGCCCTTGACCCAGTGCCTGGGTTGAATCAATTGCTCAGTAGAGATCAGTTTGATCCATCCAACAGCCAATCAGTAGACATTTCTGTTCTGTTTTGAACATTCCAAGGTAGTGAAGAAGAAGAAGGACTGTTAGAACCTGAAATGTCAGCTCACTAATGTCAACAGAAGGGAATAGTAAGGAGTATAAATTCTATTGATTTTTAATATGGAAGAGAATATGTAAAATAACTAGGTAACTATATTTTCCACTGAACTTTCCCTTTAAATAGGTAATACTACTCAAACATCTGAATGATGCACACAAGGGCTGATATTTCTCATGATATTTCAGTGGATAGGGTCGAAATACTGCCCAAACCCAGCATGAATTGCTTGTTGCAAAATATCTGTGGTATCGCTTTAATTCCTGTCACATACACTACCAGTTGAAGGGAGTACTGAGCCACAGTAACTTTTGAATTGGGTCACCTTTTAATGGCTAATATGTAAATAAACAGTAGATGTGTCTAGATTGACACACTGTCTGGAGCTTCAATAATTAACTAGAAAGGGAAAGTTTAAGTATAAACTTTGAATTTGGCTTGAAGGGCTGCATTTTGGAAGGGAATATGTGTGTTTGCTGCAGATTTTAAAATAATAATAATAATGGGAATGATGAGTTTGTAGTGAACGCTTGTTTGGGACGAAAAAAACTTTTGTGTGTACCCAGCCCAAAGTGGTGCTAATTTTGATCCAATCAATCAGAAAGCTAACATCTGATTGGTTAGGGGAAAATTAGCACCATTTTCAATGATAAGAACTTTTATTGAATCTCTCTGTATCTTTTTGATGATTGGTCAAAACATTTTTTTGGACTTTAGTTACCCTTTAGGTATGGCTGCCACAGTAATGGATAAGTAGATCAGTAAGTGTGTGTACCTGTGTCCGGTTGGGGGTTAAAAAAACAAACTTTTTTGATGATTGGTCAAAATTTGTTTTTTTGACTTTAGTTACCCTTTAGGTATGGCTGCAACAGTAATGGAGGGGTAGGTCAGTAGGTGTATGTAACTGTGCCACATGGGGGTTAAAAAAACAAACCTTTTTTATTATTAATCAAAATTAATTTTTTTGACTTTAGTCACATACTTTTAAGTATGGCTGCCATAGTAATGGATAAGTAAATCAGTAGGTGTGTGTACCTGGGTCTGGTTGAGGGGGTATGTCTTTTTTGTGTTTACAACCATAAAACTATATTTTATTGAGGCTTAATCTAAATTAGTTTTTTTTACTTTAGTTACCCTTTAAGTATGGCTACCACCATAATGAATTAGTAGATTAGTAGGTGTGTGTACCTGGGTCTGGTTGAGGGGGTATGTCTTTTTTGTGTTTACAACCATAAAACTATCTTTTATTGAGGATAAATCTAAATTTGTTTTTTTTACTTTAGTTACCTTTTAAATATGGCTTCCATGGGAATGGAAAGGTAGGTCAGTAGGTGGGTGTACCTGAGTCTGTGTTGGGGGTATCACCATTTGTATTTATGACCATGAAAAAAACTGTTTTGAAATATCCACATTTGAGGATTGTTACCATTATAGTCTATGGGAAAAAATGTCTGTAAATTCGTTAACGCCGTAATGCTTCCGTGGATTCCTTAGCTAGAAGATAGCACACTTCTCCTATATGCCCCGCACGTCTGTACCGAATTTCATGTCTCTAGCTCAAAAACTGTGGGAGAAGATACGATCCAAAAAAGCGGAAGAAGAAAACGGAAGAAGAAAAAGAAGAAATAAAAAGAACAGTAATTTGGCTTTTTCAAGCCAAATTAATTACAGAGATGACCAGTGTCGGGCTGGCCCGATAGGGTTATAGGGGAACCCCTGGTGGGCCCACATCCCATTCACCAAAAAAAATATAGAAAACTGCCTAAATTTAAATACAGAGCCAAACAGACAGTAAGAAATGTATTAAAAATAAACAAAATGAGTCAGTAGGAGTAGGGTAGATATGGAAATAAGTGATAATAGAGATATTAAAGGGACAGTTCAGTGGAAACTATCAATATTTGTTAAATTGTTAGTTTGTGTAATGCCATCTTAGTTATTCTACATATTCACTCCCATTTTCAAAATCAGTTGATTTCATACCCTTTGCTGTTCCCTGCTGTTGACATTAGTGAGCTGACATTTTAGGTTCTAATGGTCATTCTTCTTCCCAGGATGCACCATATCCTTGGAATGTTCAAAACAGTAATTTCTACTGATTGGCTGTTGGATGGGTCAAAGATGCTCAGATCTCTACTGAGCAACTGAATAAACCCAGGCGCTGGGTCAAGGGCAAGACCATAACGGTCTCTACTAGGGGTCCTACAAACAGGAAGTCAGTATTTCGGTTGCATTTAATTATACACAGACAAAATGCTCAATTGGCAGATTAAGGTCATTGGGATGAAAAAATACTGCTCTTTTTTCTGAAAAGCATATGTATTTGCACTGAACTTCCCCTTTAAATGTTAGGTGGGCCCCTAAACTTGTCATGATGGGCCCCTGGTGTACGATTTCCTGGTTTATTACTTTACTAAACTGTAATTAAGTGTTGGATCCTTTTGCTCCTCATCTTTTTCTCCATTGTTCTTCATTCTCTAGCTAACGCTAAGAGCTGGAATGACTAGTCAACAACCAGTGGACATCTTCTAGAGTCCAGAAGACAGACAGTTATTCATTAAGTCAGGTAAAACTTACCTAATAACTGGTGTGAAAAGACTATGAAGACGACAATACAGCCTTATGCCCTGTTAAAGAAATAGACAGTGTTAAAAATAAAAGGCTTTATCCATTACCCTATCCTGAACTTATCCATTTAAGGGCAAAGGTTTTGTCTTGAGTGGCCCAGTGCAGGAAGTTGTCCAAAGATTTGTATTGGGCCATTAATACCACTGCTGACATCAGAGCAGAATTACTGAGGTTCACAGCATGTGAATGAATTTTCAGCCATTAATCCAATAATGAAAACGCGCTCTGCACCTTCCTATCACTGTCACTTTGATAAGATTCAGAGAACTAATGTAAGTTCGAGAAGCAATGTCATTGCTGACATTTATTTTCATGCTTGATCCAGATTGAACACCATTCCTATCACATCAGGGCTGTCTACATAATCTTCGCATGAATAAAGTCTGACGTTTGGGATATTAATTCAGTATTTTTAAACATTATCCATTACGTTATGTACAAAATGGAGGTGGAATAAATCCAAAGCAGATGAATAAAATCATATGCAAATCTGGAAACAACCCCAATTACTCCTCTTGACTATTTTTGAGCAGATTACTTTTAGAATTATTCTACTGGTTTGAATAGAAAAACATACACAATTTGTGATTATCATTTCTGCACCTGACACGTATGAACATGTGATCAACAAATGGCCTCATTCGTATATCCTGCGTGGCACTCAGGAGTTGGCTGTCAAATTGCTTGTCTGTACGAGCCTTAAAAGGGCAACTCTGGTCTCAATTCAAGAAGCCTTTATTTAAAAATGCACACTCCTACCTTTAAAATGACCCCAGGACCATGCTTCTAGCTGCAATCTAGCCAAAGTTAAAACAATTTAAAGGGTGTTTTTGCTTGATAGCTCTGTAAGCTGTGCAGTCACCAGCACCACTGGTCTGCCCCCAAGTCTCACTCTTGACCATGTCCACTGCTGGGACAGCTGCATGATAAACCCCACCCTTACCTGCTAAATAATTTTTAAAGCTACCCACAAACCTGAAAATATTTGTCTCTCTCCATAAAATGGCCATAGGTAGAGGAATGGACAGAGAATCATTGCAGGTCTTGACTAGCTTCAGAAAAGATAGTTTTTTGGAGGGATGGGGCTTCTTATACAGCACATTATGTGACTGTCACAGACTAAAGCTGGGTAAACACAGTACAGATCAGATATGCAAGATCCTGCTCGGGATTGTGTGTTTCCATCGGCCGCACTAGACTCGTCTATAGTCTAGGAAATTTTCGGGCTTTCCCAACCCAATCTTTCTATGGCCGCGTGCTCGTTCGGGAAACAAAGGTACACACAGTAACGATAAAGCCCCGACGCGGCGGATCCGACAGTATCGGGGCTTTATCGTTACTGTGTGTACCCAGCTTAAGACAGACTGATTAGACAAAGAAGAGTAACGTTACAAACCTATAACTTAAGATTCAAAGAGCTCTTTTAAATAAAGGACACTTGTATGGTAAGCACAGTTGCCCTGTAACATTTCCCTATTTCATGTCAATTAACCTTGATTGAGACTATAAAGGATGGTCTTTGACCATTTATCACATGTCATTCCAAATATTCTAATGGGGCATATCTGATATATACATCTGATATATACAGATATCTATCGCCCTTATAATCAGTTGTACAAACACGCACTAGGCATTTACATGAATTCATAAAAATGTTAAAAATAGTGAACTTAAGAATTACTGACAATAAAACTCCTTTGTGCAAATTTCATAAAATTACAGAATAGTTGGGAATAGGATTTAAGAAGTAATCCTCTGCTCCGTTTTCCTTTTTCAATCCATTTACTATAGATAATTACATTGTGTGAGTCAACATCTTCATTAAAATCATTTTGACGGCCATCTATGTTGTCTTTCCTGTTGTGCCACCCTAGCCAATCAGCCCTGTGATGTTCTGAACAAAGAGCCAATGGTGTGGTAACCGTATGAAGAATATTTTCCAAGAAATTGTTTCCATTCCACTGATTTCAATCCTAATCATCTGTATTCTTGAGCAATGTTAGCTCAAATAACATAACACAATATAGGAACTTTCCTAAAGACTGCAGAATAGAGATATTAATGACCTAATAAACTACTTCAGAATGAGTAATAACCATTCTTACTTCATTAAATTACATGTAAAACCTTATGATTATGTTTCTAAAAGCAGAGAAGGAACATTAGGTCAAATGTAAACCGTAACCATGACATTTTTTGCTTGCATTTCATTAACTGGATCCGTTCACTCACTTAACTTTTTTTAATAACATTTTTTTTAACTATAACTTATTGGAAAGGTCAGAGATAGGAGTAGTCAGTACAACAATTAAATAGACAACAATTAAATATCAGTTAATAATCAACTGGCAGGATTAATACTACAATAAGTGACACAGGCAGGAAAAATAATAAAAAAAAATATATTCAGTAAAATACAAAATACAAGATGTGTTTTCTGATAATTTCACATATACAACTTTTATTTTAAATAAATTATAAACATAATTAACTTAATTTTTTAAAATAGAAATTAAATAAACTAGGGAAAAGTGTAAGGGATTAGTGCACCCCTTACTGATATGTAAATAAGGAATGGAGACTTCTGGGTAATTTCCATGGTAGCCTTTAGGAAATGCTACACCTACTAAGAGGCTTTTAACAGCATTCTGCAAGCTAAATGCAAAACCAGAGAGCCAGCTACAGACTGGTTTCAGCTTTATCGGGCCATCATCAGTGTAATGTTGGCCTCTGGTTTTGCAACGTTAAAGAGGAACTGTGGTCCAAAAATTACTTTGGGTAAATTGATAGGAATTGCTCTCCTGAGAATTTTTGCAATTTATTTTCATTGTTTATTTTGCATAGTTTTGAAGATATTTACATTTTTGTGTGTGATATGGCAGCAGCATCACCAGGTCCCCTGCACTTCCTGCTTCCTGCTCTGAAACCTGTCAGTCAATCTTCCCTGTTTCTCCTCCCCTTTGCAGCCCCCCTGGTCCCTCCCGCTCATGGACCCCATGGTCCCTCCAGTTGCAGGCCCCCCTGGGCCCATTCCCTTACAGCCCCATGTGGCCCCACCCACTCGCGGGTGCTTCAGCCCCACCCACTAACAGGTGCATAAGCCCCACCCACTCACAGGTGCTGTGGGCCACTCTGGCACCCCCCCCCCCCCCCCCCCCCCCCCGAAAACTCTGTGGAAACTCTGTGGAACTCTGCCTGAAAAGGCTGTTTTCACATAGTGAGAGAGAACCTTGACGTGGTGACTGGGCTTAAAATAATTTGGCCAACTTATTGAACTACAGTAATTGCTTTTATTTATCCAGGGTTTAGCAGACTGTTTGTAGTAGCATCCTTATGGAGGTAGCCAATATACAATTAGAATTGCAGGGGCGTACCTGCAGGCCCCCAAACCCACCTCCACGAGATTGGAGGCCCCTGACTCCCTCCACAAACAGACGTTTTTAAACACAGCTGTTTAAAAGACCAGAAGTTTGGGTCCAGTCTGTTAAACAGCTGATCACACGTATGTTTCCTTCATACACATGATCAGCTGTTTAAAAATAGCTGGTCGCTGCAGAGATTGTGGGCTTGTAGCTGGCCCTACTAGTGTCCCCCAAAAGCAGTTATGCCACTGCTTTTGGATAGTTTCTATGGTAGCCCTTAGGAAAAAAGAAGTTAAATTCCAAGCATGCTACAGTAACAAATATGAGGAGACTGTTTACACAGGAAGTTCAGTGGAAATACATATACTTGTAAGAAGATTTATTCAATCCTAATGACGTTAACCTGCCCATTCAGCATTTTGTCTAGGTAGTGTGCATTCTGGGAAGAAGGAATTTTACAGAACCTGAAATGTTTAAAAAATTTAGCAAGACATAGGACCAAAGGGGGGTTTGCTCTACCCATGTTAATTCACTATTACTAGGCAGCTCAGATCGCACAAACACTTCAATGGGTGCATGGCTCAGGTACAACTGCATGGGTTGATATTGATAATATCGTTTTAGCCCCTCTCCACTTCTCCACCAAAAGAATCCTGCAACAAACATGCTGCTCCCTACCCCTCAACTATAGAGATGTCCCTATCCCTGTGGGATCAATGTAACAAACGTTATGACCTTTTCACACAATTTTCACTTTTATACTTTCCACTTTCCCCTGTGGGTCTCTTACCTCAAAATATATCTATCTGGAATATAGATAAATATGGAGGTATGGCACTAGTAGAATCCCCAAATATTAGTCAATAAACAGGGGGGGTGCTGAACAGACACAAAAAGGAATTGGAAAGGAATTGGCATATCCTCTTAAATGATGATGCGATATCTGGATTTATACCCACTAAACCCTCTATAACGACTAGAAGGGGTAGGAATCTAGGAGACATGTTGACGAGTAGTCACTTTCAGAGAACCACACTGTCTTGCAGAGGGGCAAAGATACAGGGTACTTACCCATGTGGGAAATGTCACTTTTGCCCATATATGGTTAGAAGGGATAAGATCATGAGCTCGGATGGTTTTAAAAACTTTAAGCTGTATGGTTATTTCAACTGTGATACCTGCAATGTAGTATATGCCCTCCAATGTGGGTGTCAGAAAATATATGTTGGAAAGACTATGCAAAAACTTAAACAGCGATTGTCAAACCACCTGTCCAATATACGTCTAGCATTGAGGGATAGCAGGGATCCTAGCACATCATGGAGGCAGGGTTAACGGTATCTCATGTTTTGTTTTACAACAGGTGAAAACCAACATAAGAGGGGGAGACCTCAACAACTTGTTGCTGAAAGCTGAAGCTAGGTGGATCTATCTACTATCCAGCCTTGCCCCCGGGGGCATCAATGAAGAACTGGACCTGGTCCCCTTCCTCTAGACTTCATTCTATTTCACCTTTATTTTCATCATTGGTTATGCTACATTTAACACACTTCCTTCAAATACCTACAAAGTAGGCTGTACATAGAACCTATAAAACATACTCACCATGGATTCTGGGGTGTGGATACTTACCTGGATTAATTATCTGAAGCGCCTACCTACAATGTTTATTTAAATTTAACTCAGTATTTCATGGGCCACTTACATGGACTGTTGGGATGGTCTTCCTGGGATGCTCTGACATTGGATGTGCTTTGTGTCTCTCAGTTGGAGGGTCACCGGCTTTGATTCCCTGAACAAAAGGATATATCTCATATTCTATCAATGGGGGGGCCCCCCCTTTCCTCTCTTTTGTACAATGGATAGCATTGTGCATTACCATTTCAGGGGTTATTTACCCCAACACCCCTCCTCGGGTTAAACCCACCCCTTTCCAAGGAATGACTTTGTCTATAGGGGGTACAAATTGAATACTTAATCCCCATTGACCGTTTATATATGTTTGTCCTAGTATTCAATTATATGGTCGGACAAAAACTTTGGGTACTGGGGCTTATTAATTGAACATTATCTCTCTGTTTCTATTATCTTTATTGTGCTAGGTCTTATTGTTATGTATGTAATACGTTGTATATATATCACGCTGTATATACTTTTCTTATTATAGTATGTGGGGCCATCGGTTACAGACGGTTGGTGGTCCAATAACTTCAATGGTTTCAGGCAGGTGTCGTTCTCTGCTTATGGTTAGTGAATGCGCTACAGCGCATGCGCGATCAGGCCGGAATATTTCTCCATTCTTCACTGGTATTAATGATATGCACGCAAGCCCGACTAGGCGGACGCACTCTGACGTTGCTGCGCATTTGAATGTGATTGCCTAGCAACTTGAGTACGGGCTGGACGTGCTGTACACTGAGGCCTATATATTTGTATTGGAGGGACACCACCGATGTGTACCTTTTGAGAAAGCCCGGGGTACCGGGCGAAACGCGTCAGGGGGACCACTCCACCCACCGTTTCGGATCTAGTAGCTCTCATTGCTGGATAGAGATACCTATGCCTGCACCTCCAGGGATTGCTTATACCTCTAAGTGTTGAGCCATACACAGGGACAGATAAGTATATGTGCTGTATACGCTCTTAACACTAGGATTTCCCCTGTTATACTTTTGTAAGTTGCTACTGTGTAGGATTTACCATAGTATGGCACTGTGCACTTTACATTTCATCCTTGGTTACTTGAATTATTGTATATGAGATGCTGCTATTTGTATATTATATATTTTAATGGTTTTTAAATTATTCTGTTTGCACATGATATAGTCCCGTAACGTATGTGTGTACATACTTCAATAAAGGAATGTAAATATACATATCTGTGAATATATCTATCTGGAATGTATTGAGCATCCGCACAATATTAGATATACATACGAACAACAGAAGGAGCTCATCTAAACTGGAAAGAGGCAGCACAGAAGTACCATTTACCCAATTCTTACTGGTATACATACACTATATGAATGCGTTTTCCAAACTGAATTTTAAAAAAAGCACAAATAAACAATTATGTCCTCTGGAGAGACTGATAAACCAACAAACCCACACACACAGACAAATATCAGCCGTATATCAGGTAATCTGACATGATCTCCAACCAACTATATCAAAATATACTGACCTATGGAAATTAAGACGACAGGGAAAATTAGAAGACAAAACAATGGGTGCAGATATACACTAATTCCCACAAATGTTCTCACAAAGGAACACCCTTTCCAAATAATATACGCTTGGTACACCACTCCAGTATATCTAAATAAAATAAAAACAACACTACCCAATGTTTTTGAGGATGCGGCCAAATAGCCACACAAGAGCACTTTTGGTGGACATGCTCAGAGGTACAGAATTTTGAAAAATATGTGAGGACCTCTTGGAGAAGATATTTAATACCCCTCTAATACTTTCTCCATTAACAGCATTCTTTAATCACAACACCCCAGGATGTAACCCCTCAGCACAAAAATTGATATCCCATATCTGCTCAGCAGCAAGGGGACTTTTGGCTACCACATGGAAATGGCCTTCTCCACCCCTTCTCCACCCCGAGAACAATTAGTAAGGAGATTATGACAAATACACTCCAACGAACATTCCGGTAACCGCTTGAGGACAGGCCTCAGGAGCTGAGGAGAGAAAAGCCGCAATGACATTTATAAGCAAATGAATGATATGTATAGAGAAAAATATGCAATACTAGTTATACACAGCTCGACAGAACTCATTTTGGATTCATTGTGGATTCTATTTTAATTTTTTTTTTCCTCTTAAATTTAAAGATTTAATTGTTGCAAGAAACTTACCCGGTCTCACGTTCCTCTGCCACATCCTCTGACAGGTCCCAACAGACTTTGTACTCTATGCACATGTGCAGCGCATGCACATAGTGTCCGTCGCAACCTGTTAGAGGATGTTGCGGAGGAACGCAAGACCAGGTAAGTTTATTACCTTTGCCACTGGTAAGACACACCTCCTTTACCTTCCGTTCTTCAATAGAACTGAAACCCCAAAAGTAGTAATCTAAGATGAACATACCCTTTAACAAGAATAAAGCAGTATTACGATGGGTAATAATTGCATCATTGCCATTTCAGCATTATGAGTAATTCTGCTCACATTTGTGGAAATGTAGATATTACCTTAGATATGACATCATGCATTTCATTCCTTGGATAGTATGTTCCATCGTCATAGCGAAATCTGTACATTCTCTGTTCTGATTTAAACTGGTGCTTGTCTGTAACTAAAGCAACATGGGTAAATATTTCCATCTTGTAAGAAAATAATACCGCTACTGGTCAAAAATACATACAATGACAGACAATGCGGTCATAAAATAACACAGACTAATGCTGACCATACAGTGAGAAACGTACTTCTCAATGTTCTCACAATGTTCAAGCGATGTTTAGAGAACCACCTGACCTGGTCATGCTTCAATTTATATTCGAAATGAAAGACAGGAACCATAGCAGGAACAATGGGAGGTTAACATGCCAGTCTATAGATATTAGATAGATGCTCATACATTGAATCTAATCAGCATAAGGGTGTGATGGGAAAAATGCCTCCTGCCATAAATAATACCATAGGCTTTACATTTACCTGTGGTTACCTGATGATCTGCAGACTGGGGATAATACTATAATCTTGTAACTATTGTTAAACAATTCTTTTAGGTCCCTCCACCAAGAGCAGAGCATCAACCAGACAAACTTTCATCGGAGTTAAAAAAGGTTACTTTATTTATTTATGTACAAACATACATCAATACTACATGCTCCTCTCACATGACACGTTTCCTGCCACAAAGGCACTTCATCAGAGGCGTGTAACTATTGTTACTATACACAGTTACTATTAGACTGATGTTCACCATAGTATCACTATATTCAGATTCAGTTTATTTTCAGATTCAGTTTATTTTTCATAGTACTGAGCATTTTACACAGGTTTATTTGAAGGGTCAGTGATCTGAGTTTGCGATGAGGGTCCGAATGATTGTATTCTTGTGTATTTTTCTCCCTTAAATTAAATCCCCAATGTTTGTGCATAACCTTAAATCATTTGTTAAAATGAAACAGATGGTTCAGTTAGATTTAAATAATTCCATTCTGAAACGATCACAGCTGGGAACACTTGGTGATAAACCAGCCTGCTTTGCATGTTCCATCACTTAGGTAGAACCATGGCTTCCCCATAGAGTTTAGTTAATCATTTCTTCAATCAGTATTACTCACCTTCTAGAGGGGGAAGGGGAATCATTATGAACGTGTACAAATGATTTCTGTACAATCTGATTTGCAAGTACATTAAACTGAATGACTACCTATCTGACTTTTCTTAAAGGAAAGTAAAAACTATTGTTATAAATGAATGTTTTTCAGTGCCATCTGGTTTGTTAATGTTAATGAATAATTACCACTTTGGTCACAATCCCCGGCGGCCCTCTCCAATATGGTAAATGCATGCTAGTCCCCCCCTGACCTAAAGTAGACCCACATCCCCACATTTAGTCAATAAATTAACTAAACATTGCCGGATTGCAGTGAAGTGATTCTTTGTAGGAATGCTCTTTTTGAAAACAAGTTAATGGAATTCTCAGGAAAAATCACTTCCTTGCTTTCAAGCAAAGCCCTAAAAATATCCTTATTTGTAATCAATTCCGTCACAAACACAGAGCTTGTTAATGAGAATACTGTAGGAGAGGGTTAGCTTTGGTGTTTCTGAATTTGACCTACTGTAAAAGAACCTACAGTAAAAGATCATTTAAACAGCTCTTTATCATTGGCAAAGATTGTGAATGAGTGTCAGGACTGTGCAAGATGCAAGAAGCGTGCTCTAATATAGGTGGTGCATGTCCCGACTTATTGGCCCAAGGGCCAGACAAAAAGAGCAGGAGTTCTGGTAATTATAATTCCTGAACTACAGAACTCCTAGGAGTGAGGGCCTCCCTGTGATTACATTGGATGGTTTTAGTTCAGATAATTCCTAACACTGCCTTTCTGGCAATCCTTCCCTTCTGCTTTCAAAAACCATTCTGCTTATCAAGCCTTCCAGGCAGCCCAATGTTCATTTGGCATATGGCCCATAGACTAACACAGCACCATTCAGCTTTCCTATTCCTTTAAATGAAACCTGCCACTAAATTAGAAAGGTTCACTTGCACAATGCCATAAAAAGCATCAGCAGCATTTTAGTGGACCTGGTTGCTTGTGCCTGTGTTATTGCACATTTCCTATTGGTTTTTTAATATTTCTTTTCAACAATAAACTGCAACCTACCATGTCTATCCTTCTGGCGTGTATTTAAATACAGTATATAAAGTGACCTAACAATTTATAGTATTACTGGTTTGACAAGCCGGGATAGATTTTACTATTTAGACGTGAAAAGTTCGCTGAGGCAGAGAAACAGAGAAAAACATAACCACTAAAATGTTATTTTACATACAGGACATTTATTCCCAATATTCCTTATGAGACAGATACTACAGTGCTACTTAATGTTGTACAGAATATCAATAGGCATTATAAAGCATGTGGTTAGCTTCGTGGTGACAGTGTACCTATTAAGCACTGACGTAAATCATCGCCTTGGTTAAAAATGTAAAAAATATACAAAGCTTAAAGGGCATTTCCTTCCTTAAAACAAAAAACAGGTGACTTGTCTGTTATCTGCCCCCAACTGCTATTTTCCCCAGTTTATTACATGAAATTGTAACCAGATATTTAATGATAAGTTCTGTATCCTTCTGGCAAAGTATCTGCCTCCTCCCTCTGCTCAGAGAGATTTTTATATGCTTGAGAGTGTGCAAAGGAGGCAGCAGTCACAGCCTTGATTGACTGCATGAAGGGAGGGGCCAGCATTTACGCTCGTTTTAGCGCAGGATTTTAACGCCAGCAGATAGCTGGCGTTAAAATCCTGCAGTGGCTAAATCCCTACTGGGATTTACCCACATTTGCAAATGCAATATTAAATCGCAAACAGGACTTTTACCGAGAGCGGTAGTGACTCTGGGTAAATGAGCCTGTAAATCTTTTACTTACCTTTTTTAATAAATGTGAAAACAGATAGGTTCACTGTTTGAGCATGGACCCCCGGCTTGTATCCTACTGCAAGGACAGAGCATCCTCATAAGCATCATAAGCCCACCCCAAAACTTTGTGATTACATTTTAAGCTAGCTAAAACCTGAAAATATTTTTTTTTCTTTCCCTAAGGAGTTAGTATGAGGAGGAAAGCACAGGTATTAAATGCAAGCCAGAAAATATGGATGGAGGAGCCATGCCCAAAGCAAATTGCCACCAAAGCCAATTCCTCCTCAACAGGCAACTATGGCAGCGCGCACCTGGGGTCAGAAAAGTGTCTTCACACAGATATATTGTATGAAGACAATGTGCCTTGAGCAAGATTTTTAATATAACTTATGGGCACAGCGGCCATAGGTACAAAGTAGGTAGAGAGATTTTACTAGCCTATGACTTTGGATTGACAACAGCTATATCGTACAAGGCTTGTAAAGGTATGAGGGCCAATTGTATGGAGACCACACTTCCTGTATATGTAAAAAAACATACAGTCTTCCTTAAATTATTCTGTATAGCTGGCATGATTAACAGGCATATTTTCCCACACACACGGCCCCGGGTTCTTGTTTGGGGTATCTTGTTAATAAACTAATTCCACACTAGTTAATAGCTTGGACTAATGGAAGTATAAAGGACATGTACCCCACACTAATCCCCCCCCCCCAAACCCCACTGCTGTACGGCTGCCCATGATCATTTAGAGCCCTCAAAGAGTAAAGGAGGCAGCAAAGAGCAGCGAGGGACTGCGGGGGCCTTCAAGGTAAGTTTCCTTCTGTCAGGAGCAAGAAGAAAGAAGAAGTATTCTGGGACTGCAAATTGCATCAGTGAAATATTAATTTCTTTAATGCAGAATCTGGCATCTCGCCTAAACATTTCTAAAGAAACGTAACTTTTTCAAATATATTTTCTGTGAACAGATAATTTGCAATTAAAGCAGTTCTGTCACAAATGATGAATACTCTTTTTTTTTTCCTTTCTTTTGCCATTTTGATCATTACAAATGTTTTATTTTTGGCTACATATAAGGAAAAAATTATTTATCAACAATATATACAATCATTACATGCAGATGTATAACTACCATGGAAGCAGCCCCTGCAACTTCAGGATCTAGAGGGGCTCAACTTTTTGCTTTTTCTACCACAAATATAACTCCCCCACTAAAGACTACAGCTGTAGATGATGCATGGAGGGGAGAATGTCTACAAGTGAATACAGTGCACATTGGTTGTAACAATAAAAGTTGTTGACCTTGATCTCATTCAGTCCTAAGAAGTAATTTACACAAATATAGTTAACGCATGTCCACCCTTAAAACAAAAACTGGTGACGTGTCAGTTATCTGTCTGCAACCCCAACTGCTATATTTCCTAGTTATGGATGCCGAATACAAATAAATAATAACATGTTTGGAGAATTCTATTTGTGTGTTTGAGTGCTGGGTTCTTTGTCATTGTGAGTTAGAGGTGGTACTTGCCACCATAGTCTGGGGGGATTTGGGATTTTCTTGTACAAGTGTGCCATGGGCAGATACTCTTTTCTCTTCGGCAAATGATATATTTCCCAGTTTATTACATGCATTTGTAACCAGATATTTAGTACGTTCTACTTCTTTCTTGCACAAATGTTTGCCTTCTTCCTCTGCTTTAAGAGCTTTTTACAGGCTTGAGCATGTGCAGAGGATGCGGCATGAGAAACAGCAGTCAATCATTGGTTGTCATGTCAACATTTACAGCCTAGATTGACTGAATGGAGGGAGGGGCCAGCTTACTCTGCCAGAATTAGGACAATAATTATCCTTAAATATCTGGTAAGTAATACAGTTAATAAAGTACCACATATATGAGTTGGGGTAGGGGGCAGGTAACTGACAATTGACTAGTTTTTTTTTAAAGGGTAAAATAAAAAAATAAATCAAATGAAACCAAGCATTACTGTGACCTAAGCCCTAAACAGGAACTTCAAGGAGTTGTCACTTTTATGAACTTTTGTTTCAGTTTGTGGCCAATTAAACCAATGAGAATGTCACTCAGCAGAATGGCCTTTAATAAACTAAAGTTAATGTCACCATCCTCAGAGGGCAATTCCTAACCAAAGATTTACTTTTGCTAAATAAGTTCAGTACAAGCCCTTTAGATATGTCCTTATACCCAAACTTAGCACAGATGGATTTAAAGTAGCCGTCTGGATTCTCTCTCTGTGGATGAAGTGTTCTGATTAGGTCTTTAAAAAAGGGAAAGGATTAGGAACTTATTAAAGGACTTTCTTTATTGAAAGATTTACTTGACATCACTAAGGTAAATCTTTGGTATTGAATTGCAGTGCATGATACCTTGGGGACTGCCCTGGTTGAACTTCTCCTTCAAAGTAAATTAAAACATATCAAGGCTATATTTGCCATCTTTTTTTAAAATGCAGTACATTTTTTAATAAAGAATATGCTACTACTATGATCACAATTGATATTTACCGTGATGAATGATGCCATTCTCCAACAGGGCCTGGCCAAGATTTACACCTTCCTCTGGCTTGTGGATTTCACCTATTTCCAGTAACCAATCTACAAATTCACTGCAAATGTAAATGATTTAATGTAATGAGTTTACAAAACATTAATTAAAATGAGAACCGTGAATTTAATATGACATTTAAATAACTGCATTATGAATAGATTTTTATGAATTTTTATGAATTATGGCACTGATTCAATAAAAGGTGCAAAAGTGCAGCAACCAATCAGATGTTATCTAACTGCAGTAATCAGGTAAAAACTAACATCTCATTGGTTGCAGCAGATTAAAGGGTTTGTCCACCCCCCCAAAGTAAAATTCTAATTTAACCTAATCACCCCCCCAAACCTAGACCTCGCAAGATTTAAATTTTTCTGCAAGGCTTCTAAGTATACTTACCAACATTCGTTCCCTCTGCTGTCTTTTGCTGCTGTTCAGTGCCTTTTTCTTACATGGCTGCAGCAGAAGAGGCTATATATGAGATATTGCATCTGTGATTGGCTTTAGACATCGCGTCTCAGCCAATTACTGATGCAGCTGCCGGTTCAGCCTCTTCTGCTGCTGCAGTGCATGGAAAAGGCACAGAGCAGCAAAAGAATACAGCCGAGGGAATGTGCTGGTAAGTGTACTTAGAAGCCTTTCAGATAGATTTAAAGGGTACATCCACCCCAAAATCTTAATTTTTCCATAGTGTATCAAACCACCAAATTAGTTTTGGAAAACAAGCCCTAGAAGTATACGCTCCTTTGTTCCCTTGGCTGTCTGCTCCCGGCTCTCTGCTTTCTGGAAGTTCCAAAAAGGGGCCAGACCAGCAGCTGCTTATGTGCTTGTCTGAGAGTCGGCTAATCACAGACGCGGCTTCTGGCTATGCAAACAGCCGAGGGAAAGAAGAAGTGTAAGTATATTTCGGTGGCATGTTTTACATAACTAACTTGGTGGTTGGGGGTGGGCTGGGGTACACTAAACTACGGAAATATATTTTAATAGTAGCCTGAATCTGCCAGGATCTGGAGGGGGTGAGGAAGGGAGGGAGGAGGGCTCCCCTGCGCATCCCTGAGTTCCTACTGAGGACAAGAAAGAAGCAGGCAACTAGATTACACACAGACAGCTTCTACTCTTCACTTTTTGAGACTTTTAACAGGCACTGCCAAGAACCATAAGGAGCAGTGGTGTAAGGTAAGGATTTTTTGACACTACACAGTGGGGCCAGCACTGGGGCAAATTTTAGTTTTCAGGGTGGACATGGCCTTTAAACTTTGAGAGGTCTAGGTTTGGGGGGTAATTAGGTGAAATTTAATTTTGAGCGGTGGACATGCCCTTTAATAGCGCAAACACACTTTTGCTCCTCTTATTGCATTAGCCCCTAAATACATTCCAACTGTTTTGTGATTTGCACATTCACCAGTACGTTGCTGCTAATTAAATCAAATTTGTGGATGTTCCAATGCAGCTTAAATGAAACCTGCAGGTTTCTGAGTGTAATCTTGTCACAGACCTCTGCTGGGAAGCAAAGTAGCATAGATAAAAATAGATAAACAATATCTGTAGTTTAAAATAATTTTTTCTTTTATTCTTTAAGGTTTTTTAATTAAAGGAAATAAAAAACAAATTTTTACCTAAGATTTCACTTTTGTAGGCAAGGAAACCTTGGTGAAAGATATTATGATATCTATGATTATAATGTACTATATCTGTATATCATTGGACATACACAGGGAGATTTATGCGCAATCGCTCTGGCTAAATCTCCCCATGGCTTTCAATATGTGCTTTACGCCAGCTATTAGGAGCTATTAGTCACATTAACCAGTATTGATTTTAACGGCAAAAAAGTTTGCCGCGGCTCTGGGTAAATGAGCACAACAGTGATTTCTGAGGTCAGGGCAGATTTTATTTTTATATTTTTCTCATGCATACAGTATTGGATCAACAATGCATCGCCAGCAGATTGCTGTTTGGGTAAATACTTGGATTAGTTATTAAAAGCTCCAGTTAATTAGTGGGAAGAAGGGTTTATTGTCTTGGGTTGAAAGCCAGAACATATGTGTTTACCTTCCAAGAAAACATTTTGGAAATGTGGTGAGTTTCTTTTTCCTGTCTTTGATTAGGTTTCCTTGTTTGCACATCATCTTATAGAGTTTTTCTCCCTGTTCTGTGATCATCATCCAGGTATCTTGCTCCATGCCCAGCGTCAAGCCTGCAGATTTAAAAAATAAACTGGATTAATTGCTCTTCCTCTAACTGATTTTATATGAAAATGAAGCCTAATATAGTTTGCTGGAGTACTTAGGGCTGTACTAAACACATGGGTCTCTTTTGGGCAAAGATTTCGCCCCCCTGTGGTTATTAAATATTGAGATTGTGCCTTTCACTAAATTCCTACCTAATGTGTGACTTTAACGATAGTTATGTGCCATGTGTTAAAATTGCTGCAACCACCATGTTTAAACGACAACTAAATCTAAAAATTAACTTTTAAAAAACCAGACGTACCTAGAGCAGAGAGGTAGGGCACATAACATTTTTATCTGCCAGGTTAGTTTCATGTATTAAAGATACTGGCTGAAGCCAGGAGGAAGACTGGCAGAAGTAGTTTTCTTTCTGCTGGTGCTTCTCACAGAAACAATATTGGGAAGTAGGAATTAGTTCTAACTTCCTGCCATGGGATCTTTTTGTTTAAAGGTTTTTTTCAAACTATAGTTCTCCTTTAATTAAATCCCTTTGCAGCAGCTGAAAATTGTTTAGCGTACCTTTAAGATGAGGAATGTGTGCCCTGACAGAACGACGCACCAATGGGCGCTAGCCATACAAATTGGTGGGAAAGTCGCACTAAGCAGTGTTTTTCCGCTTAGTGTGACTTTTTGTGGCAATACCGAAACAATCCTTTCACTATCTACCTTGTCACTATGACAATTCTATTCTAGCTACAGAACCATTAGGACCACATAAGAAAGAACTAAATAAAAATATATTCATATTTCAAAATAATTAGAAAGAGTAAAAGCACATAGGAAATACAAGAAACCTTATCTCTTCAAAAAACCATAAACAAAATGATTTCAGGAAAGTTGGAATCTGATAGGAAAAGGCGCACGTAAGAGGAAATCCATCAAGCCGGATTTCCCAGATTAACTAGATATTATTTTATGTCCAATGGTCCAACTTGTTAGACTTTCACATAATAAATGTTGGTTCCACACAATGTACAGCCAGTATCTGTCACAGAGTATAAAATAAAATACGCTGTAGGAAGATTAGTGTTAAAGGGCAGCTATACCGAAAAACAGGTTTTTTTAAATTGACCCTAACTGGAAACATATTTTTGTTGATCTGCCCCCTATTTCTTTAGCTATCCAATCTAAAACTTCTTATATTTCAGCTGTCAATCAAGTTCCTTGCTCTCAAAAACTATTCTTCTGTGAGTAGTTTTACTGTAGCTGGAATGGTGACAGAGTTTTGACAGTTGGAATGCTGTGTATAGGCTTGACAGTTGGTTTGTGGAGAAAAAAGTCAGGTCAGATGAAAGTGGGAGTTTTTATGAGAGGGAGGGGGGATACTGCTCTTAAACAAAATGTGTGCTGGATTGAAGGCATGCAGCAACACACGCAAATAAGAGTAAGTGCTACTTACATGTATTCAATTTTAGATTAAGATGAGGCAAAGTCATATTTTCAGTATAGTGTCACTTTATTGTGAAAGTTTTCATTCCTTTTTAATATCAGAGAAGTTTTTTGTTGGATTTGGTTTATATTTATTTTCCCTTTCTGGCATGAATGCAACACCTCCACCTAACTCAGTTATTGCTTGTGTAAGTCCACAGGCAAGGCCCTTGTGGTGTTGATTGTCCTCAACCCTCATCTGCACAGAATCACAGCAGCATGGGATCACTTGTACACTAAGTAGAGCAAAAAGCAACTAAACAAAAGAGGAATGATGGTAAGTCTTACAGGAAGCCCAAAAAACGTAACCACAAAATAATAGTTAAAAGGATATCAAAGTGTACCAAAGCAAATTGTTTCTGGAAAACCACAAAAATACGGGTTGGTTGGGAATCAATTCATCCTATTATTTATGTTTATTTTAATGTTTGATTAATGTTTTCTGTCCTAAGCAATTACACGTGCTTTCTATATAAATAGCTATATATATGTTTTTAAAAAATGAGTTTTGTTCCAAAATAAGATTTTTAAATTATCGAAAGTTTTGAAAATTCTAAACCCCAAAAAAAGTGAATGGGGGCCAAAGTTTCAATTGTTTTCAGTGTTCAACATTAAAAATTTGTTGTTCGATATAGAATATTTGATGTTCGATATAGAATATTTGATGTTCGATATAGAATATTTGATGTTCGATATAGAATATTTGATGTTCGATATCGAATATTTGATGTTCGATTTAGAATATTTGATGTTTGATATAGAATATTTGATGTTCGATATAGAATATTTGATGTTTGATATAGAATATTTGATGTTCGATATAGAATATTTGATGTTTGATATATAACCTTGAGTTTTTGCTCTAGAATATTTGAATGTCGAAATGAATATTTGATGTTCGATATAGAATATTTGATGTTTGATATAGAATATTTGATGTTCGATATAGAATATTTGATGTTCGATATAGAATATTTGATGTTAGATATATAATATTTGATGTTTGATATAAAATATTTGATGTTTGATATATAATATTTGATGTTTGATATAGAATATTTGATGTTCGATATAGAATATTTGATCTTTGATATATAACATTTGATGTTTGATATAGAATATTTGATGTTCGATATATAATATTTGATGTTCGATATAGAATATTTGATGTTAGATATATAATATTTGATGTTTGATATAGAATATTTGATGTTTGATATATAATATTTGATGTTTGATATAGAATATTTGATGTTTGATAAAGAATATTTAATCTTTGTTATAGAATATTTGATGTTCGATATAGAATATTTGATGTTCGATATAGAATATTTGATCTTTGATATAGAATATTTGATGTTCGATATAGAATATTTGATGTTCGATTTAGAATATTTGATGTTTTATATAGAATATTTGATAGTTTGATAAAGAATATTTGATAGTTTGATATTGAATATTTGATGTTCGACATTGAATATTTGATGTTTGACATTGAATATTTAATGTTCGACATTGAACATTTGATGTTCCCTTTGATGTTCCATTGAACATTTGATGTTTAATCGATAAAACCATATAAATATTATATATATTATATACTTCTGAAAAGTTTTTGTTTCAAAAAGAGCTGAGACTTTGAAGCCAACAGTTTCAAATTGGAACAGGTACGAAACAAACCTGAAAAGAGCATTGCCCTCTAAGGGATTTTTTTGGAAACAAAACTTATTTTGCAAATATTCAGGGAGATTCAAAGCCGGGCACTGCGTTACTTACCTTTGCCCGATCCCACGATACAATAACTGACGTAAACGAGATTACGGCAGTTATTGCATTGCGGGATCGGGCTAAGGTAAGAACGTGGGTTTAGCGCCTCATACCCAGTGTCGTTAAGTGTCGCGCTACTATGTAGCTCAAAACTTAACGGTAGGGCTTTTGCATCTGGAGCACGGCGCTATTTCCAAAAACATTTGGAAATGGCGCTGTGCTCTAAATTCTGTCTAAAACCCACGTTAACCCGAATTTTTTTCGGGTTAACGTGGGTTTTAGACGGAAAAGGGCCATATTGTATCTCCCCCATTATATGCAAACTTTTTTCTTTAATAAACTGCACGCTTTATTTTTGGGGCTACTAAATTAGTGGTAAACCAGATCTCTCATAATGGAAATTAGGATGTAGAAATGGCAGTCACTTCTGAAATCGTAATAATTGGTTAGGTGTTGCATTGTTCTGGGCACCTCTTTGTGCCAATTTTCCTTGTTAAGAATTTCCAGTCTGTATTTTGACCTTATATACTCTGGTAATTGCAAGACCTGCCTGAAGGTTCTCTATTTAAAGGACAATTATACTTACCATTTCCCCGATCCACTCCTGCAAAGTACCCAGGGTAAGGACCTAAAACGCTAAGTCCTCACCTCTGGGTACTTTACAAAAGTCCTGAAGTACTTACTTGTAATCTCCCTCGTCGCTCCAGTCCGATCCTGGGTACTTTGCAGGAGTGGGGGGAAAGGAACGAGGGGGAGGTGAGTATAATTGTCCTTTAAATTAGTGCATGTGATCACGTTTAAGATACTTGGAAAAAAAGAAAAGATCTATTCTGGTTGGGAAGGAAGATTTACATCTGCTGTGATATTTGTAAGAGGTTTATTTATCTCTGAGTCACCCTGCATCCTGTGTGGACCCAAATACATTCCTTCTATTCCGGGAAGAGACAAGTACAAGCAGGTCACACAGAGATAACACACAATGATTAAATCCAGCTAGTTACTTCTTACTTGGTTCATAAATTGATTTCTCTTGTAGACAATATTTTCATCTTGACCATAGTTCCAAATATTACAAATTTAGAGAAATGTGTTTCAGGTTCAGTGCATTTTACAAGATTTTGCTCTAAAAAGAAGGTTTTACTCTATCAATGATACTTTCCAGTTTTCAAAACATCAATTGAACAATGAATTTTCACACACTTCCTGGTTTATCCAGAATGTCTGAGTGTAACTTTAAAAGCCAATAACTTAAGACCCAGAGAAGCTGTAGACATCATCATAGGGTTGTTTGAAAGGTATAAGAGAGCTCTTGTATGGAGACCACAGTTACCCCTTAAAGGAATAGTTCACTGAAAAAGTGAACTATTCCTTTAATGCATTGATAGAAGACCAGGTGGTAAAGGAGCAATACCATCTATTCTTCAATATAGTAACATAGTAATTGAGGTAGAATAAAGAAATGCGTCCATTAAGTTCAACCTTTTCACCTTCCTTTTTAACCCTACATAACAGTTGATCCAGAGGAAGTTTTTCTATATGAAACTCTAATTTCCTTCTTATACCAATCACATAATTTCATAGCAAATCTACTGTACTTACTTTTCCTCCTTTCCCTCTCCTTTAATATAGCTTCCAGCCATTCTTGTTTTTCCTCAGCTGTCTTTGCCATGCAGACAAACCATTTGTTCTTGGCTGTGTTATGTATCTTCCAACCACTGACAACCGTGTTCCCACCACTGTGAAAATCAGCTACAAGGACAGAAAAACAAACATTAGCTTTCCAGGGCAATATACTTGGTAGGAACCATCTGTTTACAATCTATGACTGGAGCTAACATGCAATTGGTCAGTAGTATTACATAGTGCATACCCATACTTCTCTGTAACACTGGTTTAGGCCGGTACACATGGGTGGATATTTTGCCCCTGATCGCGATAAATTGGTCAGGTCATGCAATAAGCAAAACAATAATTCAACATGTAAGTACATTTCAGATTGTGTGTGGTCTTTAATGATATTTTGTAACATTTAATTTCTGTATTTTTTTTTGTAGTACCTTTCACAAGAGTATATTTTGTTTATGTGCATTTAAACAGTTAGGAAACAGTTAACCTTTGTGTTTACAAGCTAAAAAATGTCAGATTTAGTATTTAGTCCATCAGGAAAAGGAAGGCTAAATATTCCGGTTTCTCCAAGCAGATGTATGTTTGTATGTTTCCAAGGTGAAAAATGCACAATGGAGTCTAATCCACTAAGTAAACACATTCCTGAACAGAAAGGCACAGTTAAGGTGGCCATACACTATTACAATTGTACTTACAATCTTAAACCGACCGATACTTTGATAGACAGATGTACAATGCTAATTGTACTAAGATGTAATATACATATTGTTCGACATCCAATTTGTTTTGAGATTAATGTCGATTGTCGTCTATTGTGGGGTTACATTACATTAACATTTAATCGGAACTTCAGAAATCCCTACTATCATTTTACCAATCGACTTAAAAAACGACTTTCCCGATCGTAATTATGATCTATATTACGATATAATGTCACAATAAAATCGGAAAAATGTAAAATTTTCGAAATCAATGGAAATGTCGGATTGTATGTCAGATTGTACATAAAATCGGCAAGCCAATCACAGACAGATTACTAGATATAATGATTTAGATATGGGGATAGAAAAAATCAAAGCCATGTCACACATAACATTTGTTTAACTGGTAAAGTCCTCAGTGCAGAAAGCCATAAGTCACATCATACCACCATAAAAAGTGAGTGCCCTGACTAGCCTGTCATGATCCATTTAAGAATGTCAAAATGTCCTAAGTGTCAGGTGGGCAATAGAGCTGAAGGAAACTGGCAGGTTCGATTCCCATAGCAGTTTCACAGAACCTATTTAAGTTCTTGACAATTCGATCGACCAGTTTCTTGAATTTTCTATAGCATTTTACATTTTTTGATAGAAATTTTCGTGTCAAATGGAATTTTCAAAGTTTCGAAAAGGGATTTTCGATTAAAAGTTCCATATTTTAAAAAGTCTGTTGGATCCTCAGATTTTCGATGCTGGCAGTTTTGAATCAAAACCAGATTCATTCCGAACCCTGGACTCATCTCTAGTTGCCAATGCTGAGATCATGTATTGGATTTGGGAGAGCCCCAGTGTTGCTGTTGTCTCTAACACAGCTCGTCTACTGTATACTGATCATTATTTTATATACAAGTTGATATTTATCCATGTTCTTCTATACTACTGTACTTTACTGGCTTATGTACAAGAGGCGAAGCTGAACAGGTGGTTGTGGCTAAATAATATAAATTTCCCTTATATTAAGCTGGTTTAAATCCACAGGTATTGCTTAGATAAGTTTGTAAAAGGGGTGGGGTTAATGGACGATGCCCCCAATGACTATCACTTAACTGACTCTTACAGGGTTATTCAATAAAAGTTCTTATCGTTTAAAATGGTGCTAATTTTGCCCCAACCAATCAGATCCTATTTAACATTTGAACGCTAACGTCTGATTGGTTGGGGCAAAATTAGCACCATTTTAAACGATAAGAACTTTTATTGAATAACCCTGTTAGAAGCATATTTATAAAGGATTGCTATTTTCGCCATTTAACTATTGCAGGACATCGCAATAGCAAAGATCATTATTTTGAAATACAGGACTTAACGGCCTTTATTGCAATGAAAAGAGAAAATGCCGATCTTGGTAAACCCAGAAATCGCAGACCATATTACAGTTAATGCTGCAGAATAGTCTAACACCCCCAACCCTTATTAGTATTGAATAATAACTCCAAAATGTACTGACACCTTCCAAGGGCCCACTGACAGGCTATATATATGGGCACTTACCCTATATACTCGAGTATAAACCGAGGGTAGAAAATATGACCACTACTGTATTGATTTTGAAGCTTTAGTTGCCCTTAAAATGGACAGCAGATTTCCTATACAGTATTCCCATACAGTAATAGCCAAATTTAGTATGGCTATTACTGTATGGGACTACTGTATGGGAATTCTTCTGTCCATTTAAAGGGCAACTAAAGCTTCAAAACAAAACAGAATCAGAAGGCAATCTTCAACAATAGATACCATCCTCCTGATTCTGTATTGTTTTGAGTTAGTTGCCCTTTAAATGTAGAGTAAATCCAACACAGTAACACCCAATTCCTGATTGGTTAACGTAAATCATGTAAACCAAGCATTGAAAAATTGACCAATCAGAAACGCATTAGGGTTTTCTGCAAACCTATATAAAGAGGTGCACACCTCCGCGGAGCTCAGACGTCATCGCAGTAGATGGCAGAAGAAAGAAGTGGCTAGCAACATCGGCTCCGCTGAGGCCGGCGGTGCCAGCGGGGGCTCACTGTCGCAATGAGCCTGCCTGGCATTGGCGACTTCAGTGGTGTTGGTGTCGCTAACCTGAAGACGTCGCGTCGGATCAAGACACCTGTAACATCGGCCTCGTGAGGCCATCTGCACCAGAGGTACCCCTGTCGGCCGCATGGGTACTTCTCGGGGTTGGTGGCCTCAGTGGAGCTGGTGTCACCAGATGGAAGACAGAAGACGCTGTCCAAGGGCACTTTTAAGAGCTGCCGGGGGTTCCGGTTCGAGCTGCAGGACCCCCAACAAAGGCACTCATCAGTGCCGCAAGGGCCCTTACAAGGAACGGGGAGGGGGGTCCCGTTTCTAGCTGCGGGACCCCTTAAGCCACAAAGGGCCCTTGTCAGGGCTGCAAGGGCCCTGATAGGGCTGGGGAGGGGGGTCCCAGTTCGAGCTACGGTACCCTTTAAGCCCCAAATGAGGCTCTTACCTCCTATAGTTCACTGGTGGTATTTACTTACATGCTCATTATACTTTAATTGGTGAGCCCTCCCTTAGATGGGGGCAGTGAGTGACAGCTAAGACAAACCCATCACTCTTTATCACAGAATGGAGAATTTTTTTTCTGTGGAGGCGTGTACTGTAAACTCAATGGGATTTAAGACGGTTTTGAGAGGGTTCACCAAAAGCTGTAATAAGAAAGTGCAAGTACCAAGGATATTTATGGCTCCTTTCATATATATTATGTGCTGTAAAATATAATCCGAATTGCAAATATTTGCTCTTTTTTATGAACATACCTGTTCCATCATCTACATTTTCTACCTCCATCACCTCTGTGTTGATTCTGCCTCTGAAAATATAGCGATGCCCATCTGTTGGTGCTTTGTTATTCTTCATACGCCTTTCAATAAAAACAAATGATTAGATACAGTACGTCTTAACTCCAATTCAAAAGCTCCCAACCGTTCTAAAAATAGACATGCAATGTATTGTGGCGAGAATATTTCAGAATAACAATATTTTTCTCATTTTTTCACCTTGAAGGATAACAAGTAATGATGGACTGGAACCCGAGTTCGAGAACTTTATGAGTTTGGACGAACTCAAACTATCCGAACTAGTTCGGTTTTCTGAACTCCCTGATTTATTTTCGAAAATACCCGAACATTCTAGGATTTTTGAACGTTCAAGGACTTTTGAACATCCGGTAATACTCGAACGCCCGAATGTGAGAATCTTCGGGCATTACAGCATTCTCACATGCAGGGGTCTTGCGGCTCACTTGTTAGTGCCTGGGAGGGGGGGTCCAAGTTTGAGCTATGAGAGCTCTTAAGCCCCAAAAGGCCCTTCCTAGGGCCACAATGGTCCGGCAACGGATGTTGAATTAGAATGTTTGAGGATTACCAAAAACGGCCAGCGGAAAACCGAAAGTAGCGCATGTGTGTGCTTCCGTTTCTTTGCTCTTCTTCCGGCAGTGGCTTGCTCCCCAGATCATTTCCCAGTAAGTTACCATTGTTAGTTTATTTGTTATTTATTCAGACATTTCAAACAATTATGTCCCCATTAACTTCAATAGGTTAGTTTCCGAACTTCTGAACTTCAGTAAGTTTGTCCATCTCTAATAACAAGGTGCAGGTATACAGTATGGAATACTGAACAACTGTATTAAATAGTTTATTTATCTAATTACACACATCCTGCACTGCAACCAGTTAAATTAGCCCCAGGTGATAATAGGAATCTTTTGTGAACCTCTTCCTTGGTAAAGGAGGATGATGAATTTATTTTTGTATTTCATGTACCCACAAGGAGAGAATCACCTTATTCCCTGTTTAATTTAAAGTGTATTTTCACTTGTAAAATATACATTGCTGTTTTCAGTTTAATTAAGGAACAGTAGGTAAAGGAGGTAACTTCCCTGCCTGCTTGTTTAATTGAAGAACAGGAAATAAGACATAGTGCTGCGGATTCCTTTATTGTTAGTCCCTCTTTATTTAAAGGGCATGTCCACCCCGAAATTTAACTTTTGATATGTGGTAGGGCATGCTCCCCCAGCCCCAACCGCATTAATATAATTGTTAGAAAGTCCCCCGATTCTTACTTACCTGCCCTCTCTCCTCTGCTGCAGTGTTCAGGCCCTCTGCTTGCATGGAATTGAAAGCAGGGGGCTGGACCGGCAGCCGCGTCCATGATTGGCTGAGAGGCAGGGAGGGCTGCACTGAGCATGCCTCAACCTTGATGAGGTTGAGGCAGACTCAGGCACAGCATGAGTCACACACTGCTCCTACACAGCAGTTTCCTGGACTTTGGAGGGGCACAGCAGGGGAACTATTTTGAGCAGGAATGTAAGGTAAGGATTGTTTTAAACTACTTGATGTGGCCAGTAAGGGGTTAAATTTTAGTTTTGGGGGTGGACATGCCCTTTAATGGTTAGTTTAAATACCAAAATTCTGGTACTGCCTCTTTACTGGGCAGTCAATTAAAGGGCATATCCACCCTTAAAACATCCCTGATATTTTTAACAGGTTATTACATTCATTTGTAACCAGATATTTAATGATATTGAAGTTCTCTTCCATTCTGGGAAAGGTATCATCTGCCTCCTCCTTCAGCTCAACAAGCATTTTATAATCTTAAACATGTGCAGTGGGAGCAGCAGGGGAAACAGAAATCATTGGCTGTAATGTCAGTAGTCACAACCTTAATTAACTGCATTGAGGGTGGAGCCAGCTTCATCTTCCAAAATGGAGGCAACAATATCTCGTTAATAACACATTTAATAATGTGCTGAATTTTTTAGTTGGGGTTAAAGGACAACTATCCATTTCCCAACCCACTTTCTCCCAGTGAAATGACCCAGGGTGAGGACCTATACTATAACCCTGTATAACCCAAACAAGACTTTAATACTTACCTCTATGTGGCCGCCTCGATCCATCCCATTCAGCCCAGGGCCAGACCACCAATAGGAAGATGCGCTTCTTGCACAGCGCATCTGCCTATTGTCAGCCCGAGAGACTGAACTATGCATCTGGACAACCTTCCATTATGGGGCTGACCACTAGCAGCAGGAGGGGGTGTTCCTACTGCACAGATAGATAGGGAGAGGGGGGATTAACACATAGTAACCATTATTTAGGTAACTTCCAGGGTTTTAACAGTTGGAAATATAGAGGATTTGGTCACTTTTAAGTAGAATGAGCTCAGCTAAATTGGTTCAGATTTCTGATTTTTTTTTTTTACAAACAATTCTGCAAGTGCTTTTTTGGCCACAAAACAAGTTGTGATATTGGGTTAAATGAAACAGCAATAAAAAATAATAGAATAGTGAACCATTTCCATTATATTTAACAAAAATACATTAGCCTCTTGGTACCTATCTTGTTATATTATGCACAATAAATATAAATGTAGGTATGGAATATTTGCCAATTTTTTTATGATAAACATGTGTATACAATAAATATTGCTGTCTAAGTAAGATTTTACTCTTTGCTCATGATTTCCTTGAGCGTCTGTAATAGTGTGGGAAATATACTGGGGTGCAGGAGGAACAAGGCATTGATTTGCAATCCAGCCTTCAGTGACATCACTCCAACTTTTCCCCAGCATGCTCTGCACACAGACCGGAAAGCAGAACTGTTTTTAGGAGGGCGTCATGGACAGGTTGGTGCCAAGGACGTAGACAGCCGCTTGTTATGTTCTGACTTTAAGAGTTCACACATTTGTGTAAAGTTCTGGCAGAATTCCTGTAAAAAACACCACGTTAACCCCACACCACAGGAATAAAACAAGACTTGCCACTTACCTCTGTTTCCTTTTGCAGTAAACTAAAAGGTTATCAAAGAGAAAAAATACACGATCTTGGATATTTCCAGATGAAATTTTTAATAGGATTCCATGCATAAGCATTTCTGTGCACGTGTCGGTGATACTGGACCCCTGAAAGGAAAAACAACCACAACTTAACTTTCATGTGGAATTCCGTTTAAAAAAAGTGTTGCTTTGGTGATACAATTGTAAAAGGGTTAAAATCTGTCCAAAATGATCAACGTAAAGTAAATCAATGTACAACGTGTAGTGGCCAAAAGACCAATAGAATCAGTTTATTTTATGTTTAGATTATTAAGGAACATCCAGATCTATTACTGATTGAACATTGAACAGACTGGTTTCTAGCTTTTAATTCCATTGAGGGTCTTTCTATCATTAAGGCTGATAATTTATTGCCCCTTTATTTCATTATTTTAAGTAAAATCCAGCTTCCCTGTGCTTTTCACTGGGCGTTTCTCCACTTTGGGAAGGAAAATTTAAGGCAAATAGTAAAACTAAATATTATAGGCGCAGAGCTGGTGCATTACAGCAATGCAGCCGACAATAAAACTGAGCTTTCCACATTGAAGGATGCCAGCACTTTAGCATTTAAACAGTGCCATAAAACATACAGATTGTGAGGATATTGCTGCATATACAGGGCAGAGCAATAAGGAAAATCTTATTTCACAAGGTTTACTATGGTAAAATATACCCTGTAATGCAACTATTGGACACAAATATATTACAATAAACATTCCCAGATCCCTCTACAAGCTCAGCCATGTTTGTTCGTTATAGGCTCGGGTGCTAGATAACAATCTACCTTGCTATGGTGGAAACCCTTTTCTATCCCCATAAAAATAACCTTAAAACCTTAAAACAATAACCTTAAATAACCTTAGTGAATGAGAAGAACCTGGCACACATTAAACTGGTATTTCAAAAGAAAGTTTTAAGGATGCAGGTTCTTTAAAATGGGACTGTAATAAGGATGGAAGGGCCCCTATGATCCAGCAGGGCCCCAGGCAACTATATTGCGTAGCCGATAATCTGGCTCTGGGTATATCTGCAAAGGAATTACCTGATATATTATAAAGTAATGGTGCCCTGGTGTGACACCCACCACATAACCAAATACCGATAATCCCAGTCAATGTATCTTTTGGACGTCTTTTATTGTAAATAATTACAATTCAGTTAGATGACAACTGTACACAGGGTGGTGAATTGGGACACTAGATTGTAGTTCTAAGATTAAATGGTAAAAGTCATTTGGCCAAAAGTTTGTACATGTCAATGGCTACAGGTTGTCTGTAGGATACTATGTAAATCAATATCAATAAAGGGGACATTTAATACTCTGAATAAGATAAAGTGATAACAATAATGTTCTTTAACTCTGCAACTCCCTCCCCTAACTAAATCACTCAGGGGGAGATTTACCCTGAGCCGATGTCAGTGCATGTGGGCAAATCCCAAAAGGGATGCAGTCGACACCAGAGTCAAAATCATGCGAAAAATTTAGATGTTGAATCTACATTTGCGTTACGCGTGTATCTGGTGCTAATATGGAGTTAATGTCACGCTAACCAGTGCGAACCAGTTATTGCGACTTTAACTCCATATTATTTCCCAGAGGCTCTAAGTAAATGAGCCACTCAGTGTTTTATATGTTGTTTATGTTACACCTAGAAAATGATCTATTTCCAACAATTAGGTTGAATAGCAGAGAGAACTGTCAGTAAAATAAAATGCTGTGAGTTATCCAATGGCGAGGTTCTTCTTAGTGTTCCCCAATTGTTTTCCAATCCCATTATATAGTTTACTATGGGAAATAAAGCTCGACTTTGATCCCTGCTAATGCTAAAAATAACTTCTCTGTTTTTTGTAAAGTCAAGTTTGTGGTAAATGTTTCCTTCTGGTAGGAAATCATTCTGTCTCCTCAGTTCTATTCCCAAAGCTCAGCTGAAAAACAGATGTTATTTTTAATGCAGCCAACAGTGCTTTTGAATTGAGGTTTATGTGTATTAACCACCTAGATTTTGTAAAAGACTGCACATTTTTGTTGGCTTAGGGTACAGCCTAGGAAACACTGTCACTGTCTGTCTAGCAGAGAGCAGTGGAGTATGCAAATCTGAGCAGGAAACGTATCGGGGGATAGAATATGACGCATGGGGATTATGCAATAAAAGGTGGAAATGTTTGCCTGTGCTATTAGTCTGTAGTAACCAATCAGATGTTATTTAACAGCAGTGAGGTCCCACTATGTGCGTTGCCTTGTGCTGTCCATTTTGAGTGCGTTTAGAACAATGTGTTTGTCTGCATGCAGGTTTACAGACATGCGTTCTCCTATGCATTTGTTCACGTTTGTCCGCATTTCTGGTCTGTTTGTGTCTGTGTTCAGTTTTTGTAAAAACAACAGGAAATACTGGAGAAAACACAAAAAAAACCACAAAAAAATAAGATAGCCTGCGTGTGTCTGCATTTTTTTCTTTTTGCGTTCCCATAGACTGTTATTAAAGTGCGATTCTGACACACACAAACCAAAAGTCATGCACGCTTGCAGATAAAAAACGGACCACATAGATTCAAAATGCAAATTATACAGTGGGAACTGATTCTCGCGATTCCCATAATCCCATTAGATTACAAAACAAATGTAAAGCGTAATGCAACACGCATAGTGGGACCCAACCCAGTTAAAAACTGATTGGTTGCTGCAAATTATTACAATGGCAAACTTTTGCACCTTTTATTTCATTAGTCCCAGTGTATGCACCACAGAATAGTGTTGATGTGATCTAATAAAGAAATTTGAATTCACAATAGAGTGCCCCTCTCATGAACTTTTTTGCTTGTGCTATGCACCACAGAATACCCTGCCCTCACTTTATTACATAACTAATAACTGGATAAGTGCAGTGTCTTTATATAATTATGTCCGGTTAATGAATATTTAATTTATACTACACCAGAGACTAGGGAAATTCTGAATATGGGATGTTGAAGCTGTCAGCACTGTCAGATGATTGACGTGTGAAAAGCAGTTGGCATAAAATAGGTTTTTGTTTTACGTAATATTTAATTTTTTGTTTTACGTACGTTTAATCCTGATGGAAGGAGACACTAAGGTTAACACTAAGCTTGACCCTACCTCCCATCCTTCTATGTGGGACTGCCACTCCTCCAAAACTTCCAGTTTTTCCATTTGTCTCTTGGCCTCATTGATGTTAGTGCAAACAGCCTTCATACCCTGGAGAGCCTCTACTACGGACATGTAGTCACTGTGTTTCTTTGGTGTCCTCTTCAGTAACTCCTGTTGGGAAATGTGAAGACATTTTAATTCTGAAGTAAAACATATCCAGTAGGTAGGGGTGGCAGGCAATATCCACAATATGATTCGTATCACATTGCTGGAAGAGTAAACCCTATATACCCTTAATAATATTACGGTCTGTTTATCATATTAGTTGTACCTACTATTGTAGGAAGACTTTATAAGGAGCCACAGATTTCACATATTTAGTTAAAATCAGTCACAGTCATAGTTAAAACTATTGGAATTTGTAGAGGATATCTAGTGTAAAGGCCTGGTAGAAAGCTGAGTCCTTTATTTAAACACTGGGATACAATTTGAAATTAATAAATTTAAAACATTTAAAATGTTCTAGATACTTAACATATAACATGTAAACATGTAAATAGTCTATAATAGTTGGGTTATCTATTAGGGTACATACAACGTATCTTTAAATGGGTCAACCAGAGAAGGTGTATGGGACTTACCAGGAGAAGCGAAGAGAGGTATATGATATACAGTATAAGCCTGTGAGGTAACGTATGGACTGTATTTGTTATGTAAGATTACCAGCGTGTCTTGCTAGTTGTTTGGATGTTTATCTCTATAGTAATGACCATGTATATCTAAATGTATCATCAAGCTGCTTTACTAATATACATATATATATATATATATATATATACACTCCCTATATATATATATATATATACCTATATATATATAAATACGCTATCTGGCCCTATTTACTTTTTGAATTAATGCAGACACCCAGTTTTTAATCTATTGTCTGGTACATGTCTTTATGTCTTTTGTATAAGTGGATTTTTATGGGCTCCACATTGTGGTTGTGGTGCCCATTCCAAATATGTTGTATGTGCATGATGTATTGATAACTATGTCTATTGTGTAGTAAAATTGTATGTGCTTTGATGCTAAAACGCTGGTTGGTTATCTTTATAACTCCAATTATTTAGTTTTGGAGATTAATATTACTTCCCCTTTTTGATTCCTGGAGGAATGTCTCTACATAGTGGATGTCCTTGGTTCTTTTTGGGCCTCCTTTCTTTATATAATTTGCTTATATACCCACAGCACCCACAGGATATGGTGTGTTTAATGCCTACTGAATTATCTATTCTATTTCAATGTTCTGTTATCCCTCTTTCTGCTTCAATGTTCTTCCAGATAGCAGCTGTCAGTCATGATGTGTCCATTGAGAACACAACTAATGGCAGAATGCTATTCCCTAGCTGCCTCCTCAGAGTGTGTGCAAGCTTATAAAAGATACTGGAGAGCTTGGAGTGGAGGTGGAAAGCTTTTGAATGGCAGACGGGAGTGGAGGGAAGAATATTTTGCTGAAGTTTCGTCCTACAGCTGTCAGCATTTTAACTAACTATTGTGGTTTTCAGTTATAGGGGTGATTTACCTATATATCATTTTTAATTTTAGAGGTGAACATGCCCTTTAAATTAAGAAAAGATAATCAATGCACATTCGTAGCCTCATACAATATCATACTATCTGTGAACTTGCATTCATTATACTCTGTATAGTAAGCCATACATCACATTGTTATTAGCTCCCTCTACTGGTAATAAAAAGAGATGATACTTACAGATGGAAATTTTCTATATACATATTCTATATAAAGGGTCTATAGTTTTCGTGCCATACAAAACCCCTAAAACTAGACAAAACCCATTGAATCTAAAATTAACCAAGTGTATTGCTGTTATGTTTTACCCTCCCCAACCACCCATTAAGTATAATTTACAAACACGATTAAAACACTACCGAAACGAGAATGTCGCCAGTCAGTTACAAACTGAAAACTACCGATCTGATGAAAGTTTTGCAGCCCCTGGAAATAGCATTCATATATTCCTGCAAAACATTAGCACTTCCATAAAAGCAAGTTGAATGCCAGATGAATTTTCTAACACTCTCCCTTTAAGGTTTTATTTCCTGTAAATCAACAGTATTGGGTGGATATCTGTCTTAATGAGAAAAGTCATTGTATGAAAGAGAGTATGTTTCTATCGCAGACATCAATCATCCCACGCTGAGACATCACTTCACAGATCAAGCAAACAGTTTAATATATCAACATGTCTGGCCCAGATTCTGCCTCCCTTGTATTTCTCACTAAAATTCTGGCAACAAAGAAACTAAACATGAATTTTTTTAAATTAACAGTATATTCTTCCACTTTTAAACTAGTTACATACTGTATGCTGGTATAGTAGTGAGCTAGTTACATATACTACTTGTATAGTAGTGAGCTAGATACATAAACTGGTGTAGTAGGAGCTAGTTACATATACTGGTATAGTAGTGAGCTAGTTATATTAACTGGTGAAGTAGGAGCTAGTGACATATACTGGTATAGTAGTGAGCTAGTTGCATATACTACTGATATAGCAGTGAGCTAGTTATATAAACTGGTGTAGTAGGAGCTAGGTACATATACTGGTATAGTAGTGAGCTAGTTATATAAAAAGGGGGAAGTAGGAACTAGTTACATATACTGTTATAGTAGTGAGCAAGTTAAAAATAACTTGCTCAAGTAAAACTTGAGCAAGTAAAAATAAAATGGTATAGTAGGACCTAGTTACATATACTAGTATAGTAGTGAGCTAGTTACATTTACTGCTGGTATAGTAGTGAGCTAGTTACATATACTACTGGTATAGTAGGGAGCTAGTTATATAAACTGGTAGTAGTGAGAAAGTTACAAATACTTGTGTATTAGAGCTAATTATCTATATACTGGTATACTAGTAAGCTAGTTACTTATACTGGTGCTTGGACCTAACAAAAGGAAATTTCCTGTGAGTGAAACGTGTATAAAGTCCCTTGCTCTAAAGGACCTTGATCTCAAGAAAAAGAAGGGCATTGAAACAAGAAGGGCAATAAAACAAGGTTTGTGCGTCACTGTGCTGGTGTTGTGTATTAGAAGGGACAGTTTGTCGGTACCATGCAATGTGCATCCTGCCACATGTATAGGAACCTGGAGCAGACGTTCCAGGGGACCTATGTCTGTGTCAGGTGTGAGTGGGTTGCCTGTTTGGAAGCTGAGGTGGAGAGTCTAAGTGGGCAGCTTGCAGCATAGCAGGGATTGGCAAATCTGGGAGGACAGCAGGCACTGGCTGGGGCCAGTATAGAGGTGGGTAGAAGTGGGACAGGGAAGGTTGAGGGGGGAGGCAGTTTTGTTAGGGTTACTAGGGGAAGTAGGGGACGGAAGGGTAGGGTTGCTTCTTCCCAGATTGCCCATCCCAACAGATTTGCCGCGTTAGGTGATGAAGGGGAGGAGGACAGCTTAGAATTAGCATGTATGGAGGGGGCTAGTCCCTTGAGCACCCAGGGGACTGCCATCTCTGATACAAGGGAGGAGGAACTTAGGGTAAGGAATTCTAGGCAGGTGGTAGTGGTAGAGGACTCCATTAAAAGGAAGGTAGATAGGGTAATCTGCCTCCAAGACCCTACGTGCCGAACTGTGTGTTGCCTGCCTGTTGCTAGGGTTCGGCATGTGGTGGATCATGTGACTTGGGGTTTGGTTCACATTGGTGCCAATGACAAAGTTAGAGGAGGAGGTGAGGTCCTTAAACATGATTTCTGAGAGCTAGGGGCCAAGTTAAAAGCAAGGACCTCCAGGGTAGTGTTTACAGAAATAGTACTGCAGCCACGTGCTAAGCCAGGGAGACAGCGGGAGCTTAGGAGCATTAATGCGAGGCTAAGAGGGTGGTGTAAGGAAGAAGGTTTGGGGTTTCTAGACAATTGGGCAGACTTTTCTGTCCACTATAGGCTCTTTAGTAGGGATGGGTTGCACCTCACTGGTGGCGGTGCAGCTGTTTAGGGGAGAAGATGGCTAGAGGGTTGGATGAGATTTTAAACTAGGTTTGGAGGGGAGGTTATTAGCAGTCTCACTGGGATAGATAGCCCAGGAAAAAAGCAGGGTGTAGATAGGCCAGTGGTGGGTGGAAAGGGGGGTCGGGCTAGCATAGGGGATAGGGAGGCATGTGTATTAAAAACATGAATAAATTACAGGATCATAATATAAAATGTATGTTTGCAAATGCGAGAAGCCTAGCAGACAAAATGGGTGAATTGGAAATTATGGCGCTGAATGAAAAGTATGATGTAATAGGTATAGCAGAAACGTGGTTGAACAGTTCTCCCGACTGGGCTGTAAATTTAGAAGGATACGCCTTGTTTAGGCAGGACAGAGAAAAAAGGAAAGGGGCGGGATTGTGTGTTTATGTTAAAAAAGAATTGAGGCCAAATTTAAAAGAAGAGATAACTGCGATATGGATGTTAAAGTGGAGGCAATATGGGTGGAATTAGGCAATAGGAAAGGGGGTAATGTCATTGTTGGTGTCTGCTATAAGCTGCCAAATGCTAGCAGAGAGGAAGTGAGTCAGCTTCATATGCAGTTGGCAAGGGCTGCAAGTTCGGGGGGTGTGCTCATTATGGGGGACTTTAATTACCCTGATATTAATTGGTGTAGTGGAACTGCCATCACAGAAAAAGGCGATGAGTTCCTGAATTTGCTGCAGGATAATTTTCTCTCACATGTGGTTGAAGTTCCTACTAGAAAAGGAGCTCTGTTGGATCTGGTAATATCTAACATCGTGGAGCGCATTATAGATAGAAAGGTAACTGGAGGCTTAGGGAATAGTGACCATGAAATAAGTGTTGTTTGCTATCGAAAGGAAAATTGCGCTGACTTTTAATTTTGAGAAGTCAAATTTATCCAGGTTAAAATTAGCTCTTCAGAATGTCAACTGGGATAATGTATTATCAGGTAAAGGTACTGAACAGAAGTGGACTTTAAGGGGATTTTAAGTCAATTCACACCTAAATTTATACCCATGGGAAATAAATGTAAAAAAAAATAAATCTGCGCCCATGTGGCTGAATTCTGATGTGAAGAGGCAAATGGAAAGAAAGAAAAAGGCATTTAAAGGACAACTATACTCACCTCACCCTCGCTCCTCTTCCTAAAAATCGCTAAGTCCTCACCCTGGGTACTTTCCCTAAATCCTGCACTACTTACCGCAAATCTGCTTCGCCGATCGCTCCATTCCTCCGCTCTTCCTGCTTCAGTGACAGATCGCGAGGCAGCCAATAGGAAGATACGCTCTGCAAGGAGGCGTGTCTTCCAATTGGCTGCCTCGCGACTGTCACTGACAGTAGAAGAGAGGTGGAACAGTGTGGATCGGCGAAGCAGATTTGCGTTAAGTAGTGCAGGAGTTAGGGAAAGTACCCAGGGTTAGGACTTAGCGATTTTAGGTCCTCACCCTGGGTACTATGCTGCAGTGGATCGGGAAAAGGTAAGTATAATTGTCCTTTAAAACCTTTAAGTCAGAGGGAAAGGAAGGGCCTTTAGAGATTATAAAAAGTGTAACAAGGAGTGTAAGAAAGCAATTTAACTAGCTAAAATTAATAATGAAGTTAGGATAGCTGAACAAAGCATCACTAAGCCTAAAATTTTTTTAAAGTATATTAATAGTAAGAAGATGAGGACTGAGAATGTGGCACCATTAATTAATGGGGATAAGATAGTTACAGAGGATGGCGATAAAGCAAATGTCTTGAATATTTTTTTCCCTCTGTATACTTTATAGAAAATCCAAGTACAGATATCAGAGTATAGAAGCAATAATGGTATAAAAGAGTCAAGTGCACTTTGGTTAACCGAGGGTATGGTACAGAAAGAACTAAATAAGGTTAATATTAATAAATCTCCTGGGCCGGATAAAATACATCCTCGGGTACTTAGGGTTCTTCAGTTTTATCTAGGCCATTGTTTCTTATTTTTGCATATTCCCTCATGTCCGGAGGTGTGCCTCTGGATTGGAAAAAGGCTGATGTTATTCCAATATTCAAAAAGGGTAATCGTTCACAGCCGGGTAATTACAGGCCTGTAAGTTTAATTTCAATGGTGGGGAAGATACTGGAAAGTTTAATAAGGGAACATGTTCTAGAGTGTTTCAAGGACTGACATTATAAGTAGTAACCAGCATGGATTTAGGAGGAATAGATCTTGTCAAACTACTTTGCTTGGCTTTTATAAGGAAGTGAGTAGAAATTTAGACTCTGGCATAGCAGTAGATGTAGTTTACATAGTATATGTATATGTAACTACATATTGTAGTTTGCAAAGGCTTTTGATACAGTCCCCCATAGGCGACTAATGAATAAGCTAAGGTCTGTTGGTCTGGGGAGGCACATTTGTACATGGATAGAAAATTGGTTAATGAATAGGATGCAGAGAGTAGTTGTTAATGGGGCTTCATCATTATGGACTAAAGTGCTAAGTGGGGTGCCACAGGGTTCTGTGTTGGGGCCACTTCTATTTAATCTATTTATTAATGATTTGGAAATGGGTATTGTCAACAAGGTTTCTGTGTTTGCTGATGACACAAAACTTTGTCGACCATTAAAAACTTCAGATGTGCAATCGTTGCAGGGGGATCTAGATAGATTGTCACATTGGGCTGCTAAGTGGCAGATGAGATTAAATTTTGATAAATGTAAGGTGATGCATTTTGGACTTAAAAATCCTTGTGCTGCTTATGCTATAAATGGCTCTCTGTTAAGTGAATCCCTGTTGGAAAGGGATCTTGGAGTTTTGGTGGATAACAAACTTAAAGGAAGCAAGCAGTGCCTGGCGGCAACAGCCAGCATGGTATTGTCTTGTATAAAGAGAGGTATGGATTCAAGGGAGGAAAATGTTATTCTCCCTCTTTACAAAGCATTGGTAAGGCCTAATTTAGAATATGCAGTGCAATTTTGGAATCCTGTGTACAAAAAGGACATCTTTTAAATGGAAAGGGTCATACAATAAATCTGGGGCATTGTTTACCAATAGAACATGTCAGAGGACACGTGGACATCCCTTAAGACTTGAAGAAAAAAGGTTTAGGCTTCAAGTTCGGAAAGGGTTTTTCACTGTGAGAACGGTAAAGCTATGGAACTGTCTTCCAGTGGATGTTGTTATGGCAGGTTCATTGGTCAGTTTAAAAAAAAGCTGGATGAGTTTCTGCAAACAAGGAATGTTGCAAGTTACTGGTATTGATACATAAAGTAGAGTTGATCCAGGGAAATTTCCGATTGCCACTTGAAGTCAAGTGGCATAAATTTGGTGGATTTTTTGCCTTCCTCTGGATGAACAGTTAGTCAGGAAATGAGGATATTGCTAGATGGGGTTGGACTGGATGGACATATGTCTTTATTCAACCTCAAATACTATAAATACTATACTATACTATACTACTAGTAGTGAGCTTGTTATTTATGCTGGTGTAGTATATATATATATATATATATTGTAGTACTAGTGTAGTAGTGAGCTAGTTTTATATACTAGTGTAGAAGTGAGCTAGTTATTTATACTGGGTATAGTAGTGAGCTAGTTACATATACGAGTATAGTAGTGAGCTAGTTACATATACTAGTATAGGTAGTTATCTAGTTCATATACTCTATATAGTTGAGCTAGTTCATATACTAGTATAGTAGTGGAGAATAGTTACATAACTAGTATAGTAGTGAGAGTTATTAAGCTGAGTATATATATAGGTGCAGTAGTGAGCTAGTTACATATACTAATAGTAGTGAGCTAGTTACATATACTAGTATAGTAGTGATAGTTACATATACTAGTATAGTAGTGAGATAGTTATATAAGCTAGTTATATATATATAGGTGCAGTAGTGAGCTAGTTACATATACTAGTATAGTAGTGAGCTAGTTACATATACTAGTATAGTAGTGAGCTAGTTACATATACTAGTATAGTAGTGAGATAGTTATATAAGCTAGTTATATATATAGGTGCAGTAGTGAGCTAGTTACATATACTAGTATAGTAGTGAGCTAGTTACATATACTAGTATAGTAGTGAGATAGTTACATATACTAGTATAGTAGTGAGAGTTATATAAGCTAGTTATATATATAGGTGCAGTAGTGAGCTAGTTACATATACTAGTATAGTAGTGAGATAGTTACATATACTAGTATAGTAGTGAGCTAGTTACATATACTAGTATAGTAGTGAGATAGTTACATATACTAGTATAGTAAGTTGAGAGTTTATATAAGCTAGTTATATATATAGGTGCAGTAGTGAGCTAGTTACATATACAAGTATAGTAGTGAGCTAGTTACATATACTAGTATAGTAGTGAGATAGTTATATAAGCTAGTTATATATATAGGTGCAGTAGTGAGCTAGTTACATATACAAGTATAGTAGTGAGCTAGTTACATATACTAGTATAGTAGTGAGATAGTTATATAAGCTAGTTATATATATAGGTGCAGTAGTGAGCTAGTTACTAAATATATAGACTGGTGTATATAACATGAACAATAGCACCAAAACTTACACATCTATGTCAACACAGAAAAGGGAACCTTGCTGCATATAAAATCCCTTTATTGTCAGTAATATATTATACAAAGACCATAGGGGGAGTCAGGGAGGCTTGCGGGGCTTCTCCCTAGTTGCAATTCTTACTTAACTAAATAAACAAATCTTACTTCTTCTTATCTAGAAGCAAGACACATTGGATACATGAAGTCTACATCCATAATTTATGAATTATTATTTTCATGGGTACAATTCAATAAGTGGTTCTACTTCACTTAGTCTGTCACACATTTAAAAAAAAAAAGCTTGTTCACATTAACTGCTTTTATACAGCAGGAAAATTGCTTTTTCGTTGAGGATATATATGATTAATGAGAACAAAGTAGGTATAGCTGCCCGTGGACACAGTTACACAGCAGGAAAATAAGAAGAGTTATGGTTTCCAAATAGTAAGGTAGAGTGTAATTTACATTTCATAAAATACTCTTAGTCAAGATGTAATAGTTTGAATAAAAAATGCATTAAAAAAGATAATCCTATTATAGTCCTATGGGGATTATTTCCTTATAGAAAACATGGAAAAGCCTTCCACATACTTATAATTGTATGAAATATAAATAACAGGTACAGTATGAAGGAATATCCAGCAGCTAAGCATATATAATCAAAAAGAAGGGATTTTGCTAGTTTCATTTTAGTTATTTTTAGTATTCACAAATATTACGTCTTCTAGTACTGTTAATTACTTTATTTCTGTGGTGATATATTGTATACTTATATACAGTATACTAGCAGCCCTGAAAAATATAGGTCAGTCCTGACCTCTGTGCCTCATTCTTTCCCCCTCCTGTGTCAAGGTTATTCCTGACATTCAAGGAACATCATAGACTGAACTACAAATGGTCAGGTAAACCGTCAGGTTAGTCAGCAATAAATTATTTAGTGCACACACCCTGTCCATGCTCTGTTGAGCCATAATAATGCTTTGCAGAGACCACCCAACTGTAACTTTAATCCAAGAATCCCCAATTTCCTCTACATGTCACAAAAGGTGCAGGGGACAAACCTGTAAGGATCAAACTAGTCTTGTTCAATCTGTTGTATTCAGTTAGATCAACTGGACTTGAAGTTTAGTTCTTGAAGACGTTTCACTAGTCATCCGACTTTCTCAATTCTGAATGACTTGTACAAGAATCTGTGGCAATTATGTACCCTGGAAAATCCCAGGGAACGTAATTGCCAAAGATTCTTGTACAAGTCATTCTGAATTGAGAAAGCCAGTCGGATGACTAGCGAAACGTCTTCAAGAACTAAACTTCAAGTCCAGTTGATCTAACTGAATACAACAGATATACCATGAAGTGGATGAATGAGAACCTTCCCAATAGGGATGGCCGGTTCGCGGATCCGAACCCGGATCCGCCGCGGATTTATCCCATTCGCGAACGGCGGATTTTTCCAGATTTTCCGCCTTCCGAACTTCCGAACTGCGGATTTCTTGTAATTTCGAAAATTTTCGAAAATATGAAGATTTCTCTTATTTTCGTAAATACGTATTTTCAAAAATTTTCAAAATTACGAGAAATCTCGTAATTTCGAGGATATTTTTCATTTTAATGGGTCCGCTCGCGGATTTTCGAATTTTCAAATTTTTTAGAAAATTCGCGGATCCTCGAGCAGACCGGATTTTGCGAAGTTCGGACATCTCTACTTCCCAAGCATAATCTTGTTCAACTTTACCACATGTTCAGTCACTAATAACAGGAATAAGCAGTGGGGAGTAAATAGACCAGACCTGGGCAAAGTAAGGCCCGGGGCCCACATTCATCCCTTTGGCTGCCCCTGATTGGCCCCTTAATACTAGACCTAGACCCAAAAAAATAATAACTGAATTTTATGGAATGGATCTAAAATATTACACACTTTCTATTTAAAATTGCAGCAAATAAAAAGAGACATCCAATGAACCAGGGGTATTAATATTATCTGTTTATAAAATCCAGTTTTACAAAAACCCTATTGCTCCGGCCCTTCATGACAGTTTAAGTTCTTCATGCAAGTTCCTGTTCCGGATCTCGCGCAGCCGGCGCAAACCTATGTACCAGAGGCTGCACGGCTCTTAAGACGTAAGTATTTACCATACTTACGTCAGGGTGAGATTCACCCAGAGCCGCGCAGCCTCTGGTAAATCCCGTACAGGAGATTGGCCCAGTGCAGTTGCGGCTCTGGGTGAATCTCCCTATTTTAGTATTAGGCTAATTGCGGGAGTGATGGGGGCAGTAGTTACGCCACTGCTAGTCTAATTGGGACATCTCAGCCAATCACAGGCACCACTGTGGGTATGGCTCCTTCTGCAGGTTTTGTGCACGGAAAAGGCACGGGAGCTAAACAGAAGAACGCAGAGGGAACAAAGGCTGGTAAGTAGGATTACCAGCAGCTTTGAAAACAAAGAACCTCACGAGTTCAAGGTTCAATTAGCCTAACACTAAAAGTTTGTGTGGAGGGTGGACATATCCTTTAATGTTGCAGGTTAATGCATAGATCCTACCCAGACTAGAGGTGGACTAGAACTCGAACCCTAGTTCGAGCCGGACTATTCGAATTCGAACAAATTCGGACTTCACGAACTATCCCAGACCCGGATTTTCTAAATTTTCGGACTTTCGATAAATATTGAATGTTCGCCCATTCGAATATGCAAGTAAAATGCCTATTATACCTATACGCGAGCATCGAATCTGTGAGTAACGTGTCCATTAAAACCTTTATGCGAGCATCGAATCCGCGAATAAAATGTCCATGGTATCTAGGCACGAGCATCGAATCTGCAAGTAAAGTGTCCATTAAAACCTATATGCGAGCATCGAATCCGCAAGTAAAATGTCCATGGTATCTAGGCGCAAACATCGAATCCGCGAGTAAAGTGTCCATTAAAGCCTATACGCGAGCATCGAATCTGCGAGTAAAATGTACATGGTACCTAGGCGCGAACATCGAATGTTTGAACGCGAGAGCTCGAAAATAGCGCGAGTGAGAGTAAAATTGATTTTTCGAATATCCTGGATATTCAAACATGTTCCCCAGACCATTTCCCAGGTCCCACAGCCATTTACGTTAAGTTACCATTAATATTTTATTTGTATTTCATTAGAACTTTTCGAACTATTTGACTCCCATTGAAAACGGACCAAACTTTCGAATGTTTGGCCATCTCTAACCCAGACATCAGCTAGAAAAATATTGCTAATACCATAACAGTGAGCCCCGGAGTAGACAAAGTTAGGGGGAGGGGCGACATGACTAGAGTGGACGTGGAGGGCCGCTCATTGGGAGATTTAAATGAGGCAAAGGGAAGGGGAGGGAGTAGGCAGCAGGGGACTACAGGGAACAGAGTAGGGCTCTTCCTTTCCAGCAGAGCAGCCACTGGAAACAGACGTACACACACTGTCACCTACCATGGAGGCCTTGATCGCACAACTCCGGATGGAAGCACTACAGCACGGAGAGGATTGGCTCCGAAACATATTGGGTAACGGTGGTGGAGGAGCGGAACAGCAGCCGGCCGGTCAGGGATCGGGCGAGGAAGCGCAGGAGAGATCACCGTCCGAACCGGGGACGGGTGAAGGAAACCAGCAGCGGGAGGTCAGGTCCGCGACCCCCGCAGAGAACAGGAGGAGGCCACCGAGGAGGACAAGAGCACCGGAGAGACTCAGCCCTTCAGGACCGGCAGCCAGCAGAGTGCGTGTCAGGAGCAGGAGCAGGAGTCCCAACACTAATAGCGGAGAGAGAAGCGCGGCCGCATCACGTGGGGCCAGGAGCAAGGTAAGGAACAAGACCACCCGGGGAGTCACAGCCAAAGGGGTAGGGCATGCTGCCTCAGGGGCATCAAAGGGGAGGGCTGAGAGAATGGTCTCTGCACATACCCAAGTACAAAGAGAAGCTAGAAGCAGGCAGGAGCGGACGCAGCCACGTCAGGCTGAGGTCTGGGAGAGATATAGACCAGGCGACAGGGACCAAAACGGGACGGGGGCCCTAAGCAGTCGGGGCCCCGAGGAACACGGCCACGGTGTTAGTCAGGCCCCACAGCAAGGAGAGGATAACAGGCCCCTCACATCCAGAAGCACAACCTACAGTCAGGAGGTTACAACATGTCAGTGCTGCCAGAGGAAAGCAGGGAGCACTCCCAACACAATACACGGAAGCACTGAGGCGGAGGCAAGGCAGGTCCCAGTTAACTACCCCAGGGGTATTGGAATACTGACTCAGGAGCAGGGTATGTTCCCTTTGCCCCATATATCTTTACAGATATCCAACACAGCATCGAGTGACGACACGTTACCCTTGACCTCTGGGAACCCAGGAACGACAACATCTTCAATATCGGGAGAGGCAGGAGCTACACCAGACCCTCTGTCGACCAACGCCAGAATGCAGGCAGCAGCATCAACACACCAAGCTGGCACGCGGCCGCTGGCAGGACCTACAGCACCGGCACAACAATCAAGTAATTACCACCTTACTGCCGCAAGCGATAGTGAGAGGAGCAGAGCAAGGCAGGATAATTGCAATTACACCCAGGCAGGGACAACAAACTGGGACTCGCTAGGCGGACTGCTAGTGGGACTGAGGCAGCTGATGGGTCAGTTAGAGACGACACAGGCTCAGAATACGACTAGCGGGGGCACGGGAACCGAGGGGCAAGCCCCATCAGGGCCCAACAATCCCAACGGACAAGAAACTCCAGGAAGGATGGCCCCCTCTAACATAAATTCCGAGACAGAGAGTGGGTTAGGGGGAGGGATGCAGGTAGGACAAGGTAAGGAAAAATTTGCATCGCTGGCTGAGTCAGCGCACGGCCATACTTATGTCTGTTTTGAGGGCCCCCTGGGCGCCCACATAAAACAGGACACACGGGAAAAGATCTGGAATAAAGAATATATAGATATTTTTGCACTTCTCCCGTTAGATAGATTTAATCTAGACAAGTTGGAGCGAGGAAAGGACAGCCGTGAAGAGGAGGATGAGGAAAAACGCAGGAGTAAGCTGATTCCCAGAACATTCGGGAACTGGCTTCAGGCCTTCACGATTTTAGGCAGTGTTGTGGGGGAAAAACATCCAGAGCAATGCTCGGCGTTATTTTGTTATCTGGACGGGATCTGGGAGGCCCATAGGGTATATGGCGGTATGGCATGGCTCCGTTATGACAAGCACTTTAGACAAAAGATGGCCATTCGGAAAGAGATCAATTGGGACCACAGAGACATCAGCCTCTGGATGAAGACCATGAACAACAAGAGTCTTCAAGGTTACACTTCTCTGTCAACAGCAGGTTTTCAATCCTTTCCAGGGTCTAATGCAGGGCCCCAGTCCTTTCCCGGGCCCAGTGGTTTTCACTCATACGGGAGCGGGGGAGGGCAAAGAAAAGGCATTTGCTGGCAGTTTAATGACAGCCAGTGCAAATGGGGAGCATCGTGCAAATTTCGACACGAGTGCTCCCTTTGCGCGGGGGCACACTCCTACGCAAAATGCTTCAAGAGGGCCAGACCGGGCATACTTAGGACAAAAGATTCAGCTAGTAAAGGGAGTGACACCGGTGAAATTAGAGGCAATGGTTCCCTGGCTAGATAGATACCCAAAACGATCGAAAGCTCTATTAATAAAAGAGGGTTTCCAATCAGGTTTTACAATTCCGTCTCAATTACAAGGTCCCAGAATTAAAGTTGAAAACCTCAGGTCAGCTAGATTGTCCCCAGATATAATCCAAAATAAATTGTTTAAAGAAGTGGAGCTGGGGAGGATGGCAGGGCCCTTCAACACACTCCCATTAGAGAATCTGATAGTGTCACCTTTGGGACTGGTACCAAAAAAAGAGCCTAAAAAATTCCGCCTAATACACCATCTTTCATACCCCGAAGGGCAGTCGGTAAACGACGAGATCGACAGGGAATTGGTTAAAGTGGCCTACACCTCCATAGACACAGCAATAGAGCTTCTGCAAGCTGCAGGGCCGGGGGCGCTGATGGCAAAGACTGATATAGAGGCGGCATTTCGCCTCCTACCAGTACACCCCGAATCCCAATACCTCTTGGGGTGCATGTTTGAAGGTAAATACTTCATAGACAGGGCACTACCCATGGGATGTTCGATATCCTGTGCATACTTTGAAGCGTTCAGCAGTTTTCTCGAATGGGTGGTACAACACGAGGCCGGGGCGCCATCGGTCATCCATTATTTGGATGATTTTTTGTTCATTGGACCGGCGGGATCTTCGAGGTGTGCCTTACTGCTCCAGACTATGCACTGGGTAGCAAAGAAATTTGGGGTTCCATTAGCACCAGAAAAAACAGTTTCTCCCACCACCTGTTTACCCTTTCTCGGGATTGAGATAGATTCGATCAAACAAGAGTGCAGATTACCTGGGGACAAGTTGGACGACCTGAGGTCGTTGGTCACTAGGACTAGAGCAACAAAAAAAGTTTCCCTTAAATTCATGCAGTCACTGATCGGTAAGCTTAATTTTGCGTGCCGGATCATGCCAATGGGCAGGGTTTTTTCGCGCCGTTTGGCATTAGCGACTGCAAACATAAAAAAGCCACACCATTTTATCAGGATTACTAAGGAGCTTAGAGCGGACTTGGGGGTATGGCAGGATTTTTTAGTCAGCTACAACGGGAAATCATACTGGCGAGGTATGAACTATACACTGACGCATCAGGTAAATGGGGTTTCGGAGTGTACTTCCAGGGGCGGTGGGTAGCGGAGCACTGGCCGGAGAATTGGTCCCAAACACCACTCATCAGGAACTTGACGTTCCTTGAGCTGTTTCCAATCCTGGTGGCGATCGAACTATGGGGCAGGAAGTTGCAGCACGGAAGTGTACTGTTTCATTCTGACAACATAGCGGTGGTCGAGGGGATCAATAATCTCACGTCAACATCGCCACCAGTACTGGCTCTACTGAGGCATTTAGTACTCAGGTGCCTGCAGCGCAACATCCAGTTTAGGGCAGCCCACGTTCCAGGAATAAATAATGAAATAGCTGACGCTCTATCCCGCTTCCAGATGGACAGATTCCGCACACTGGCGCCGTGCGCACGCACAGAGGGGAGCGCTGCCCAGCATGGCTATGGACCGAACTTTACAAGGTATGATGGGGTTGGTGAGACAGTCGCTGGCCACCAACACCTGGGCTAGCTACGAGAGGACATGGAGAGAGTGGCTAAGTTTAGAAGCAGAAGCAGGGGGAAACATTAGGGAGGAAGACAGACAAGGCCTGCTAATATGGTACATATTGCGTCTATTTGAAAGAAAAGTTTCGGGTAGCACCATAGACAGGGTTTTGGCGGCTCTGTCATTTTGGTTTAAAGCACAAGGCATTAGAGACATCTCTAGAATATTCCTGGTCAGGCAGGCGGTGAAGGGTTTTAAGAGAAACCGAAAGACAGTGGATATGAGGCGCCCCATTACTAGCCAGATTTTACAAGGGTTACTTGGTCAGTTGTCTCAGTTGACAGCGTCAGAATTTGAGTGCAGGCTTTTCCAGGCAGCTTTCTCTTTCGCATTCTACGGAGCCTTTAGGATAGCAGAACTAGTGAGTGCCAACAGAGCGGGCAAGGGGGGTTTGAGAGTTGAGGACATTGAGCTGGAGCAAGGTACCCTGAGCATACAGGTACGGGATTCGAAGACAGGAAAGAGCGGAAAGGTGTTCAAGGTAGAATTGCAGCAAATAGGGGGTTACCAATCATGCCCAGTTCAGCAGTACACATCATATAGGGCTTTACGGCCACCAAGGTCAGGCCCTTTCTTCATTCACGAGGACGGGTCAGCCCTATCGCGCTTTCAGTTCCTGGCGCTGCTACGGAGGGCCCTAAAAGGACTAGGACTGAAGCAGGAGGAATACGGAGGACACTCTTTCCGTATTGGGGCAGCCACAGAGGCATCTCGGTGGGGTTTAGGCTCGGACATCATTAGACGCATAGGTAGATGGGAGTCATCTCGCTTTAGGACATACATGAGACCAGACAGAGTCGAATTCTTAGATGTGGGTGCACAGGGTGGTGGCCAGATTGACAACTAACATCCTCTCCCCCCCCCCCCCCCTCCCCTCCTTCTTCTTGTCTGGTTCCATCCTACAGGCGGGGTATGCTGTAAAGTTACGGTAATAGGCCACTCATTCATATATTGGGCAGAAAAGAGAGCGGGTGTCAGACCGCAGGGACGGCAATTCGGGCTTCCCAGCGAGGTAGCGGTAGAATGGGCGGGGAAAAGGGGCCTAGTTTGGGAGGAAACAGTCCCAGTGATTATTAAACAGGCAAAGCTTTCTGGCCCGCCCGACATAATACTAGTTCACCCGGGTGGCAATGACCTAGGCGTCTGCCCCATGCGTACCTTAATAAAATCCATGAGGCGGGATTTTTTGCGCATATGGTCCAGGTTCCCAGGGGTCACGTTAATATGGTCGGAGATACTTCCCAGAAAAAAATGGAGGGAGGCCATGTCAGAGCATGCCATTGACAAGGCCAAAATAAAAATCAACAGGGCAATTTCAAAATTTGTTAAACTCAATGGGGGATTGGCGATTAGACACACTGACATAGAGTACGACTACGCTCTCTTTTGGCCTGACGGGATCCACCTTAACGAGGTGGGTCTCGATATATTTAATTTAAATTTGCAGGAGGCCCTGGAAAGGGCGGTGGGAGTGTGGCGGAACACTCAAGGTTGAGGAGTCAACCTTTCATGTTGTGGTGGGTCCTTGCCAGTCTGCCAGGAAAAAGGGAGATATACGTCAGATAGATCAGTATTCTGACGGTGGTTAAGCTGAATGCGTGGAATGGCAAGGTTAAGCTGGGACTGGTCTAACCCGCAAGTGGGTAGCCAGGTGGTTGGAGTAATAGAGCTGGCCAAGGTGCAAATTGGGGGGCCAGCTGGTACGGATGACATACCCTCACTGAGCCAGGGAGTCCGGCTGGTGGAGGGCAGGAAGCGAGGAGGAAGGGCAGACTGGCAGGGATTCTCCTTGTTATGGTTATAACTAATAGTTATGTTATGTGGTTGATATTACAAGTTTTACAGGTTGCATTATATAATATGTGTATAACCTTGTTAAGCAGTTTTTTCCTGTAATAAAGCTGTGACCATTTATATCCAATTATGATGTCCTGGTGTTTATTCTATGGGACAGGAGAAATAGGATGGGGAGGGATATGGAGTCAAGGGTGGTCTAAGGCGAGGCCGAACAATCAGGGCCTACCATAGTCAAGTGAGCCCCGGAGTAGACAAAGTTAGGGGGAGGGGCGACATGACTAGGGTGGACGTGGAGGGCCGCTCATTGGGAGATTTAAATGAGGCAAAGGGAAGGGAAGGGGAGGGAGTAGGCAGCAGGGGACTACAGGGAACAGAGTAGGGCTCTTCCTTTCCAGCAGGGCAGCCACTGGAAACAGACGTCCCGCCCACCCACCCAGAAGGTTGGTATATATTACAGGGGGTGAGCATGGACAAGAAGAGAGGAGGGTAAGGTAACAAGTAGAACAAAGGGTAATAGACAGGGTATTGTCACAGCGAGGGGCATGTTGTGGCGGGTCCTTGCCAGTCTGCCAGGAAAAAGGGAGATATACGGCAGATAGATCAGTATTCTGACGGTGGTTAAGCTGAATGCGTGGAATGGCAAGGTTAAGCTGGGACTGGTCTAACCAGCAAGTGGGTAGCCAGGTGGTTGGAGTAATAGAGCTGGCCAAGGTGCAAATTGGGGGGCCAGCTGGTACGGATGACATACCCTCACTGAGCCAGGGAGTCCGGCTGGTGGAGGGCAGGAGGCGAGGAGGAAGGGCAGACTGGCAGGGTTTCTCCTTGTTATGGTTATAACTAATAGTTATGTTAAAAACTAATGTGGTTGATATTACAAGTTTTACATGTTGCATTATATAATATGTGTATAACCTTGTTAAGCAGTTTTTTCCTGTAATAAAGCTGTGACCAGTTATATCCAATTATGATTTCCTGGTGTTTATTCTATGGGACAGGAGAAATAGGATGGGGAGGGATATGGAGTCAAGGGTGGTCTAAGGCGAGGCCGAACAATCAGGGCCTACCATAGTCATGTTGTTTCAATTCTACATTTGAACATACATATATACATGTTCTCTTTTAAAAGGTGACCTTGTCTAGTATACAGCATTGAAGTGCAGCAATGATTTTCAACAGCATTCTTTCAGAATGGGCAGGATTTATGTGAATTTGAATACATTATGTGTGGCTTTTGGAGAAGGTCTGGCTGGGGTTAGCAATGGGTTTTTGTAAGGGCAGATGATGACAGAGGTAAAGCTGCAAAATATGCAGCCATTTTTGTATGGAGAGGCAGCATTAGTGTCCTACACAGTAATGGAATTTAGGCACCATGTTTAATCAGGAGAATGAACTACAAATCCCATGTCTCTGCATCCACAGAAAGAGCTGTAGCCTCCAGCCGGCATTTCTCCAAACAGTCTAAGATTTCAGTCAGTGTTCGAACAATCGGGGAGATTCAATAAGGCAGCTCCCGTAACTTACTTATTGCATCACGGGATCGGGCTAAGGTAAGGAGCGGGACTTTAACGCTCCAAAAGCCGTAGCGTTAGGTTTCACGCTACGGAAACTTTATGCTACAGGTTTTGGATCGTTAGCACATTCGGAAATGGCGCTGTGCTCTAAAAGCCGTCTAAAACCCACGTTAACCCGAAATTTTTCTACCAATAGGCAGCATTTAAAACTTTTTTCAAGTGTCAAAACCTCTAGTAACACCCCTGAAGGTGCAACACTATAATGTGAGGTGGGTGGAAGAGGGACAAGAAAGGATGAGGAAGGAGGTAGTTTTGTTAGGATTACTAGGGGAAGTGGGGGACGGAAGAGTAGGGGGGCTTCTTTCCAGATTGTCCATCCCAACAGATTTGCCGCCTTAGGTAATGAAGTGGAGGAGGACACCTCGAAATTAGCGTGTATGGAGGGGGCTAGTCCCTTGAGCACCCAGGGGACTGCCATCTCTGATAAAAGAGAGGAGGAATGAAGGGTCAGGAATGCAAGGCAGGGGGTAGTGGTAGGGGACTCCATTATAAGGAAGGTAGATAGAGTAATCTGCCGCCAAGACCCTACATGCCGAACTGTGTGTTGCCTGCCTGGTGCTAGGGTTCGGCATGTGGTGGATCGTGTAGACAGATTATTGGGTGGGGCCGGGTGTGACCCGGCGGTCTTGGTTCACATTGGTGCCAATGACAAAGTTAGAGGTGGAGGTGAGGTCCTTAAACATGATTTCCGAGAACTAGGGGCCAAGATAAAAGCAAGGACCTCCAGGGTAGTGTTTTCAGAAATACTACCGCAGCCACATGCTAAGCCAGGGAGACAGCGGGAGCTTAGGAGCATTAATGCGTGGCTAAGAGAGTGGTGTAAGGAAGAAGGGTTTGGGTTTATTGAGAACTGGGCAGACTTTGCTGTCGGCTACAGGCTCTTTAGTAGGGATGGGTTGCACCTCACTGATGGTGGTGCAGCTGTTTTAGGGGAGAAGATGGCTAGAGGGTTGGAGATTTTAAACTAGGTTTTGGGGGGGAGGGTATTAGCAGTCTCACTGGGATAGATAGTCCAGGAGGAAAGCAGGGTGTAGATAGGCCAGTGGTGGGTGGTAAGGGGGGTGGGGCTAGCATTGGGGATAGGGAGGAATGTGTATTAAAGTGTACAAATAAATTACAGGATCAGAATCTAAAATGTATGTTTGCAAATGCGAGAAGCCTGGCTGGCAAAATGGGTGAATTGGAAATGATGGCATTGAATGAAAAGTATGATGTAATAGGTATAGCAGAAACGTGGTTGAACAGTTCTCACGACTGGGCTGTAAATATAGAAGGATATGCCTTGTTTAGGCAGGACAGAAAAAAAGGAAAGGGGGAGGAGTATGTGTTTATGTTAAAAAAGAATTGAAGCCAAATTTAAAAGAAGAGATAACTGGTGATATGGATGATAAAGTGGAGGCAATATGGGTGGAATTAGGCAACAGGAAAGGGGGTAATGTCATTGTTGGTGTCTGCTATAAGCCACCAAATGCTAGCAGAGAGGAGGTGAGTCAACTTCATATGCAGTTGGCAAGGGCTGCAAGTTTGGGGAGTGTGCTCATTATGGGGGACTTCAATTACCCTGACATTGATTGGTGTGGTGGAACTGCCATCACAGAAAAAGGCGATGAGTTCCTGAATTTGCTGCAGGATAATTTTCTCTCACAGGTGGTTGAGGTTCCTACTAGAAAAGGAGCTCTGTTGGATCTGATAATATCTAACATTGTGGAGCGCATTATAGATATAAAGGTAACTGGAGGCTTAGGGAATAGTGACCATGAAATAGTGGCATTTGGACTTTGTTATCGAAAGGAAAAGTGCGCTGGGTTAACAATGACATTTAATTTCAGGAAAGCAAATTTTCCCAGGTTAAAAGCAGCTCTTCAGAATGTCAACTGGGATAATGTATTATCAGGTAAAGGTACTGAACAGAAGTGGACTGTGTTCAAGGGGATTTTAAGCCAGTTCACATCTAAATTTATACCCTTGGGAAATAAATGTAAAAAAAATAAATCCGCGCCCATGTGGCTGAATTCTGATGTAAAGAGGCAAATGGTAAGGAAGAAAAAGGCATTTAAAACCTTTAAGGCTGAGGGAACGGAAAGGGCCTTTAGGGATTATAAAAACTGTAACAAGGAGTGTAAGAAAGCAATCAAACTTCATTCTGAATTGAGAAAGCCAGTCGGATGACTAGCGAAACGTCTTCAAGAACTACATTTCAAGTCCAGTTGATCTAATTGAATACAACAGATATACCATGACCTGGATGAATGAGAACCTTCACAAGCAATCAAACTAGCTAAAATTAATAATGAAGTTAGGATAGCTGAAGAAAGCATCACTAAGCCTAAACATTTTTTTAAGTATATTAATAGTAAGAAGATGAGGACTGAGAATGTGGCACCATTAATTAATGGGGATAAGTTAGTTACGGAGGATGGCGATAAAGCAAATGTCTTGAATAATTTTTTTTCCTCTGTATACACTATAGAAGATCCAAGTACAGATATCATAGAGTATAGTAGCAATAATGGTATACAAGATTCAAGTTCACTTTAGTTAACCGAGGATATGGTACAGAAAGAACTAAATAAGGTTAATATTAATAAATCTCCTGGACCGGATAAAATACATCCTCGGGTACTTAAGGAGCTAAGTTCAGTTTTATCTAGGCCATTGTTTCTTATTTTTGCTGATTCCCTCATGTCCGGTGGTGTGCCTCTGGATTGGAAAAAGGCTGATGTTATTCCAATATTCAAAAAGGGTAGTCGTTCACAGCCGGGTAATTACAGGCCTGTAAGTTTAATTTCAGTGGTGGGGAAGATCCTGGAAAGTTTAATAAGGGAACATGTTCTAGAGTATGTTTCAAGGACTGACATTATAAGTAGTAACCAGCATGGATTTAGTAGGAATAAATCTTGTCAAACTTACTTGCTTGGCTTTTATGAGGAAGTAAGTAGAAATTTAGACTCTGGCATAGCAGTAGATGTAGTTTACTTGGATTTTGCAAAGGCTTTTGATACAGTCCCCCATAGGCGACTAATGAATAAGCTAAGGTCTGTTGGTCTGGGGAGTCACATTTGTACATGGATAGAAAATTGGTTAATGAATAGGATGCAGAGAGTAGTTGTTAATGGGGCTTCATCATTTTGGACTAAAGTGCTAAGTGGGGTGCCACAGGGTTCTGTGTTGGGGCCGCTTCTATTTAATCTATTTATTAATGATTTGGAAGTGGGTATTGTCAGCAAGGTTTCTGTGTTTGCTGACGACACAAAACTTTGTCGACCATTAAAAACTTCAGAGGATGTGCAATCGTTGCAAGGGGATCTAGATAGATTATCACATTGGGCTGCTAAGTGGCAGATGAAATTCAATGTTGATAAATGTAAGATGATGCATTTTGGACTTAAAAATACTTGTGCTACTTATACTATAAATGGCTCTGTGTTAAGTGAATCCCTGTTGGAAAGGGATCTTGGAGTTTTGGTGGATAACAAACTTAAAGGTAGCAAGCAGTGCCAGGCGGCAACAGCCAGAGCCAGCATGGTATTGTCTTGTATAAAGAGAGGTATGGATTCAAGGGAGGAAAATGTAATTCTCCCTCTTTACAAAGCATTGGTAAGGCCTCATTTGGAATATGCAGTGCAATTTTGGAATCCTGTGTACAAAAAGGACATCTTTGAAATGGAAAGGGTTCAGAGAAGGGCAACTAAATTTGCTTGAATATGAAGAGAGACTGGAAAAGTTTATGTACGCTGGAGAAAAGGCGCTTGCGTGGGGATATGATTACTGTGTATAAATACATTAACGGGCCATACAATAAACTATCTGGGGCATTGTTCACCAATAGAACATGTCAAAGGACACGAGGACATCCCTTAAGACTTGAAGAAAAAAGGTTTAGGCTTCAAGCTCGGAAAGGGTTTTTTACTGTGAGAACGATAAAGCTATGGAACTGTCTTCCAGTGGACATTGTAATGGCAGGTTCATTGGTCAGTTTCAAAAAAAAGCTGGATGAGTTTCTGCAAACAAGGAATGTTACAAATTACTGGTATTGATACGTAAAGTAGAGTTGATCCAGGGAAATTTCCGATTGCCACTTGAAGTCAGGAAGGAATTTTTTTCCCCCTTCATAAATTTGGTGGGTTTTTTTTGCCTTCCTCTGGATCAACAGTTAGGCAGGAAATTAGGATATTGCTAGATGGGTTGGACTGGATGGACGTATGTCTTTATTCAACCTCAAATACTATACTATACTATGTGCTTCACTCTGCCTCATTAGGGAGGCAGCCCTGGGCGGTTGCATTGGAAGATGATTACTGTACTGGTAATGGGACTTCTCATAAATAGACATTCTGCTTATCTGACAGTTTTGTCCTTTCTCAACCTTGCAAGCTTCTGGTATTGTGGGAAGTATGGTATTTGTATTACCTACACACAAACAGTCAAACACCAATGATTCAATGAAGCCTTGTATGCTGCTTTACATAATAGTTTACTATTTATATTTTAAAAAAAAAAAGATAAATGTATGGCAGCCCAGAGAGTTATTATACCCCTTTGTGGGTAAGGTTGGTTGTGTGGAAACAGACAGACTATAAGGATTATTGCTGAGTAGAATGTTCCACTTGATTTACTGCACAATGCTGTGCCCTTTGTAACATGGTACGACTGCGTGATAATGTCAATGTTAAATGAAAAGAAGGGAAAGCACGGTGATTGTATAGAGGAGATTTAAACACGTCTAGGGGATGCCTCAACCCTCCAATATAGTATCCCAGCAACCACTGCATACTTACTCTCAATAGAAGCGGGTACTTGCAAATCCTCTGGATCGGTGCAACCAAATATCCTTCCAGTGGAACATCTGTGTTCTTCCTTCCTCCCAACAGCATGCAGTTCTGGAAGGAAAAATAAACTAATTTTCTTGTCTGTGCTATTCGAGTTTTCCATGATGTGTTACTATTAAGTAGCAGCTGCTAGTGTTAAAAAAAAACTGTTAGCAAAGGGAACAAGTTTGTCAGTCACAATAATGTATTAAATAATTCTAATAAGGTGACTGTTTATCTGCTGCTAAATACAGCTATGGGATATAAAAGATATCAACACCCTTTATTGAGAATGTGTCCTGGAGGAAAATAAAATTAACCAAAACACACACCTTCTTGCCGGATTTAACCAATGTGTGAAATGGGTGGTTTAAAAGGCATGTCCACCCTTTTTTACATCTTTTTCTGTAGTGTAGGGCTCCCTCCCCCAACCCCAAACACCATAGTTTTTGTCACAAAACTCGCCTGATCATTACTTATATTGCCTCTCTCCTCCGACGTTCATTCCCGGCCCTCTGCTTGCATGAAACTGCAAGCAGGGGGCCGGACCGGCAGATGCATCCATGATTGGCTGAGAGGCAGCCAAACACGGACGCGGCTTCTGGCTGAATGTTGGGGGATTTACACTAGGTGGAGGGAGAGAGAAACGAGAGGGAGGGGGGAGGACTGCACTGAGCATGTGCAAATTCTCCCAGAGGAGAGACAGGAGGAAGAGTCCTATATGGACTCGGCCAGGTTCCTGGTGGTCAGTTTTCTGAACTTTGAAGGGACATTACAGGAGAACCATTTGGAGCTGGGATGTAAGGTAAGGATTTTACTACACTACACAGTGGGGCCAGTAGTGGGTTAAATTATAGTTTTGGGGGTGGACATGCCCTTTACGGCTTGTCTAAATGTTAGAAATATGGGGGACTAGAGAAAAAGGAGGAGCACCAATTTACTTTTGCTAATTACCAATCAATACAGTGCCAATCTTTTAACTACATCCCAGTCAGCCTTTCAGAGTCAGGGACCTAGACTTGCAATTTTTTCATGTCTAGACTAGGAGAGCACTGAGTGCTTAGGGCTGTTACTTATTGTGAGGGGCAAGCTAATTAGGTGGAGAGATTATCTCCCACCCAGCTGAGGGATTTAATAGTTCTACTGTTTCTTTTTTCCCCTTTCTCTATTTCAGGATGGCTGGTTGTGGTATGGTCTATTTTAATGGTGTGTTTGTTCTAATCTTAATATATACCTGCTGTATTCAAAGTTATGTATTAATTACCCCATTTTTCCTTCCACATCTCCATCAACATAATTCTTGTCTAATTACATTTAGAGGGGGATTCTTTATGTCTCGAATGTTTTGGGTAATTTGTAGTTCACTAAGTGTAAGGGGGGATATTACTTATTTTATGCAGGTTATCTTATGCTTGATCATTCTGTCTGCACATTGCACACTTCTTACTGGCCCTTTATAATTTAGAATAGGAAAAGTTTCATTGTCTTACTGCACCAAACTTTCCAGTAAGACAATTTGACACCCGTGGGTCATTTTCATTAGACACACACACACACACACACACACACACACACACACACACACACACAATAATCTTAGCAGGAAGTCAGAAAAAATGTGTTTTAGGCTGAACATTAACATATATATACATATAATACAGAATGTGCATATAGTGGGCATTTAAAAAAATGAAATCACAGGTTGTAAAGGATCTACCCCTAGTGATTCCAATGAGATATATGAGCACTACATTTTCAGTTATTATGCTGTTGGATGAATCCATCTTTAAGAGTGCAGTAATCCCTTACCAGTAGAAATGTCCTCACAGTTCTGATTTTGTTCAGTTCCAGTAGAAGTTTCTGTGCTTTTTCATGATTGCTGCAATATTCATCATAGATGGCAAAGCGCTCTCTCTGCAATTGGAAACCACCATTAATGACATACCGACCCACAAGGCTCAAATCCAGTTCATTATTTTATCACAAGCAACAGCAAGGCATTAGGACTGGTATACACGGGTTAATGTATTGGCCAAACAATCTCCCGGGCTGATATTTTTGTGGGATCTGCCTATATGGGGACATTTTAAAAATCAATGCAATCTCCTATAACAATTACATTGAACACATTTGCAAGTGAGCAAAACTCATCTTACAATCACTCTAGCCCTTAAATCAGTTAATGTTGCTTTAAGAAAGACGTTTGCAACAGCGCCTTTGTTATAGCAATACATTTACACTGTAAAAAGGCAGCAAATATGCAACCAGACTCTAAATATCCAAGCTCAATTTTCCCTTTTAATTTATGACCACCCTTGTGTTTTACTTGGATGTATTGACAGTTCTGTGTACTGTACCAGTCATATGTATTTAGGGACATATTGTAAGATATCCATATATTTAGAGACATATTGTAAGATACTCATATGTATTTAGGGGCATTTTCTAAGATAATCATATGTATTTAGGGACATATTGTATGATACTCATATGTATTAAGGGGCATAATGTATGATACTCATACCGTATATACTCGAGTATAAACCGAGGTTTTCAGGCTTTAAAAAAAGCCTGAAAATCTTACCTCGGTTTATACTCGAGTCAATCTTTCTCCTACCTTGTCCGGCGGCCGCGCGATCCGCATCTTCAGTGCGCTTCCGGATGACATCACTACCCGGCGCCTCTCACTTTGTAAGGACATCATCCTGAAGCGCAGAGGATGAGGAGCGAGCGGCCGCCGGACAAGGTAGGAGAATACCACAGGGACACCATGGCACAAATAATGGAGGATTTACCCCTATTTGCAAGTATTTGCCACTTAAGATGTTTGAAAACTACAACTCCCAGCAATAAAGCATGCTGGGAGTTGTAGTTTCCAAACATCTTAAGTGGCAAATACTAGTAGGGGTTTACGCCCTCGGTTTATACTCGAGTCTATTTTTCCCCTTTTTTAGGTAAAACTAGGTACCTCGGTTTATACTCGGGACGGTTTATACTCGAGTATATACGGTATGTATTTAGGGACATATTGTAAGATACTCATATGTATTTAGGGACATATTGTATGATACTCATATGTATTTAGGGACATATTGTAAGGTACTATAACATTTCTACAAGGTGACCTTGCAATGTAAGATTAAAGCTAATTTTAATGTAGCAAAGACAATAAGTTTCTATTATGACAAAAAACATTTCTATGTCCTTTACTTCTGAATATAATTTCAGGAGACAGAAGTCATTTATCATGTAGCCATAGATTTGGTTCTATACTCAGGGAAATGAGATAAATTGAGCGTTTACAATAGTATGACCAGTGGATTGGGGAAAGCTATGCTATACTTACACGGCATAGATATTCCAATCAATCCGCCGAATTCGATCAAATTATTTGGAATATCAAAGACATTTTGTCATGTTTTCAATAGACCAATCACTGATATTGGTCTATCAAAAAACGAAGATTGGGCAAGGTGGAAAACCCCATTTTCCAGAACCTTCCATAGTTTTCAAGCTGAAATATACAGGAGAACAGCGGCGCAAGGTGGGGAATTATGATCAGATTTTTGGTTTTTTTTTTAACAAATAGCTGATCGGAAAACCATTGACCCCCATGACAGGTCATTAAAGATTGTTGGACAAAACTGACAAATCTAACATGTATACATACAGTAGCTTAAATTTGTTTAATCCTTGGTGTATTGCTCATTTAAACCACTGAGCTTGGAAATTCTGCTTTCCAGTAAGAATGACTCACAAAAGCTTAATAAAAAAAGTTCCTTTTTAGGGGAAACAAGCAAACAACATTGCATGCTACCCTACGTTCCCAAAGAAAGATGCACAGTACAGTGCAAAAGGTTTAGGCAGGTTTATTCTTATAAAATACAAAATGCAAAGTGAGCTAACAGAAGAAAAATCTAAATCAAATTATAATTTAGTGGGACAAACCTGTCAATTATTATCGTCATACACCATGGCAAGACTGAGCAGAGCAACTAGTAGACACAAGGTAGTTATACTATATCAGCAAGGTCATTATTCCTATTTCTCTTCAAAATGTAAAGATGTCAAAAAGAGCCATCAGCTCAGAAATTTCAGAAACCCGTGGGACCCAGGCACACATCTACAGTATGGTCCAGAGAAGTCATGGCAGAAGTGTTATCCATAGAAGAATTGCAGCCCAAAGCCTCTGATGTGGAAACAAAGCCAATCAACTTAACCATGTGCAAAATTCTAAGGATGGGGGATGCAGAAAAATGGCAGCAGGATTGAAAAGTTGAAATAAATGCCTGCAGCAAAGGGCAGTTTATTCACCAGGGCTGGAGAGCAGTACAATAATGAGTGACCAGCAACACAATGCTTCAGCATGGTGGAGGTTTCTTACATGTTTGAGACAGCATTTCTGCAAATGGAGTAAGGGTGTGCCCAATGCTTATAAATACAAGCAGATATTCACCCACCATTCAGTACCATCAGGAAGGTCTCTGATTGGACCCACATTTATTCTGCAGCAAAGACCCCAAATTACAGCCAATGTACCTGCTGAGTTCCTTAAAAATCTGCGTGCAAGTTTATGTAGAAGAATTGAAAGGGGAGGTCGCACCAAATATTGTTTTTATTTACTTTTCTCTTCCATTATTTCACTTAAAAAAAGTTAAATGACAAAAAAAAAAACTACTAACACTTCTATTTGTTAATGTTAAAAAATGTGTTTCACACCTATACAGTATTCTAAATTCAATAAAGGTTCTTATCATTAAAAATTGTGCTAATTTTACCACAACCAATCATGTTATTAAACATTTGAAAGCTAACATCTGATTGGTTAGGGCAAAATTAACACCATTTTTAAAGATAAGACTTTTTTGTTGAATCTTCCTGAGAGTATTTTACCATGTCCATTAGCAACTTAATCTTTAGAATATTTGGCATCAAGCATACTTATTCCAAGGTGTGAGGGAGCTCCTCTTTTAGATGCCACAATTTAAAGGGCATGTCCACCCCCAAAACTATAATCCCCCCCACTACTGGCCCCATCATGTAGTGTAGTTTAATACTTACCTTACATCCCAGCTCCATATGGTTCTCCTGTAGTCCCCCCCAAAGTCCCAAAAACTGCCCACCAGGAGGATAGCAGAGTCCATATAGGACTCTGCCTCCTACCTGGCCTCCGGGAGAAGTTTGGCATGTGTACTGCAGCCCTTCTCCCCCTCCCTCTCCCTCCCGATAAGGATTCCCTCCCCCTAGTGTAAATCCCTTTATATGTAACATTCCCCCTGTCCCCCCAGCCCCAACCGCTCTATTTATTTTATTTGAAAGTGCCCCAAGCATTACTTACCTCCCCTCTTTCCTCCGCCGCAATGAACTCCCGGCAGCCGCGTCCGTGACTGGCTGCCGCTCAGCCAATCACAGATGCGACTGCCGTTCCCGCCCCTCTGCTTGCATTTTCTCGCAAGCAGAGGGCCGGCAGCGCGGCGGAGGAAAGAGGGAAGGAAAGTAAAGTTTGGGGCATTTTCTAATAAAATAAATAGAGGGGTTGGGGCTGGGGGGCAGGGGGAATGACATATAAAAAAATTATTTCAAGGGTGGACATATCCTTAGAGCAAAAGTACAATGATTACAGAACTGGCTCAGCACAAAGCCATAATAGTAAATAGTGCAGTGAGGTTTTGGATGATCTGTCAGGTTGAGGTCACACTGGACCGGACAGTAATTTAATGTAAACAATTATTATACAATTATTTCTAGAAAGAAAAAGTAAACTTCGAACTTACAAATCGTAGAAAGCATTTTCCCACTCCCTGGTGTGAGTTTGGCTCAGGGCGGAGGCATTCTTCAATCAAGGACAGAAACTCCTTATGCACAGCAAGGATATCCTCAATATTAGAGAACAGGATCTAAAAAAGAGAATGTTAAGTTCTAATGGCACATTTATGCTTTTTTCCTGGCCATCCTCAGGCAGCACCTAATGGGTTAACTCCCCCTGCCAGCTGGGACAGAAGAAATGAGATAGACAGTCTCAATCTTTTAAATAGTACACTCCTACTCGCCAATGGCTGTCATTTTTCTTCTGTCTAAGCTGGAAGTTGTAGCTTTTGTCTGCTCCAGGACTCAAGAAGTACGCTCTGTGTATTCCGGCCATAGTTCTCTTCCTATCTCTCTGGCCGAGGTCCTAGCCATTGTGAAGGTCTCAGCACCCTCTCAGGCTGGGAAACCACCAGCAGAAACCCCTCTTTGGTGGCAGTTTAGGCAAGGAACGAGCGTTCGTGGGTTGCGACCGGATGACGTCATACCTGGAGGTTGTGGCTCTCTCTCGAGTGCTTAAAGGTAAGCGAGGTGGCAAATTCAAGTGCCTGAAACGCTCAGCTGATAGCAGATCAGCGTTTTTCGCCTGTGTAGGGGTCCCTACCTGTTTAGCCGGCCGCCAATGGACTCTAACTCAGAGGGGAGGTGGTAAGTGGATGTCTTCTTCCTACTGCGAAAAGAGAGAGGCTGTGGGGGACTTAAAGTGTTTTTTGGGGTTTTTTTTTATTTGTCATTTCTGGAGGGAAGACCAAGAGGAAGAGCACGCAGGATGAGGTCTTGTGTAGAGTCTGTGACAGACCTGCTGTGGAAGGAAGAAGGCTTTGTGCAGAATGCAGGAAGGAGGTTCTGGAAGAGGAACGAACCAGGACTAAACCACTGGCTAAGGGCTCTAGAGCTGCCTCATTATCGCAGGAACCAGACATATTAGGATGTATAACACAAGCGGTGGAACAAGCTTTTAAAAACTCTGCCCCACAGCAGCAACCTTCAACATCTGCCCACCCAAGGCAGACTGAAGCTGACGCAGCCAGTTCCTCAGACTTGTTGCAATTAATTAACAAACTGACAACAAAAGGGGCCGTAATCCAAGTTCCATCAGAGCAGAGAGGTCAAGGGTTTTATTTGCCCATATTCTTGGTCAGAAAAGCAACTGGAGATTACCGTCCAGTGATGGATCTCAGACGGCTGAACAAGTACATCAACCCGTACCAATAGCGAACAAACACCATCAGTATCTGAGATTTGCGGTGGAAGATCCTCATTTCCAGTTCAATTGACTTCCCTTCGGGCTCTCGTCCTCCCCAAGGACGTTCTCAAAGGTCCTGATAGTTCTGGTCGCCAGATTGAGATGCCAGGGAATACAGTTGTTTCACTACCTGGGTGATCTTCTAGTGGTCGCAAGACAAAGAAAGAGATTGATAGAGGACAGAGACAGGGTATTAAGCACTCTGCGCCAATTTGGATGGCTGGTGAATTGGGAGGAGAGCCAATTAGATCCATCTCAGAAATTGGTGTATTTAGGAGCGACTATCGGCAAAGATCTGAAGCTTCTCTATCTACCGTCCGAGAGGATCAGAAAGATTACAGTCTAAGCCTCAAAGATCAGGATGCAGAAATGGGCAACTACCAAGCAGCTAATGAGCTTCTTAGGCAGTGCTTCGTCAGTTATAGGGTTAACACAGTGGTCAGCCTGGAGAATGAGACCAATTCAGAGTTTCATGCTAACCAGATAGAACAAACATTCTCAAGATCTGTCCCAGAGGATAACCCTGTCGAGATCTCTCAAAAAACACCTCAGATGATGGGTATCTCCATTCAACCAGAGGAGGGGGACTCCCTTAGTAGAGCCCAGTTGGGTGGAAGTATACACGGACGCATCAGGTCTAGGGTGGGGAGCCCTTACTCTAGACTGTCTAGCCCAAGGGAGTTGGGAGGTGGACTTGTCCAATCTCCCTTCAGGAGTGTTGGAACTGAAGGCAGTATATCAAATGTTGTTGGCATTTCGATCACAGATCCAGGGGACAGCAGTCTGTGTGAGGACAGACAACCAAGCAGCAGCCATCTATGTCAAAAAACAAGGTGGAACGAAGAGTTTCATAATGATGGAGCAAATGAAACTTATAATGAAGTTTGCGCAAGACAATCTGTTGGCCTTGACAGCCCTATACATTCCGGGGAAGAAGAAAGTGCAGGCGGATGCTCTCTCCATATGGGGAATGGAGCCTGGACACTCAAGTTTTTCAGGCACTGGTGACCAGATTTGGAAAGCCCCAGATAGACCTGATGGAGACAGCAGAGAACAGGAAAGTGGAGAAGTTTTTCTCAAGGTACCACTACAAGCGAGCGGAAGCAGTAGATGCATTATCTCAGGACTGGAACTACCGCAATGTTTTTCATTATCCAAGATGGAGGTTGTAGCAATCATACCAGATTGACTGAGGAGGCCATGGTACCCTTTATTGAGGAGGCTAGCGGTATAGGAGCCAGTCCACTTACCACACAGGTACAACCTATTGTCCCAGGGGGCAGTATTCTACCCGAATTCAGCCAACTTGAAGCTAGCAGCATGGAGATTGATAGGGCAAGGTTGAGTCACCAAGGTTGCTCAGAGAGAGTGATTGATACACTACTAAGTGCTAGGAAGGTCTCCACAACATCGAGATACGCAAAGATTTTGGAAGCATTCCAAGCATGGGCCTGCCTACAGGGCATAGATCCAATGCAGATGTTAGTTCCACAGCTCTTGAATTTTCTACAGAAGGAGTTGGACAGAGGTCTTGCTCTAAGTACAATCAGGCTTCAAGTAACAGCCATTTTAACAGTGGTGTCGAAATCTTTTAGCAAAGAACTGTTAGTACAAAGATTCCTACAAGGGGTTCTCAGGATAAGACCACCAAGAAAACAGCTAGTTCCATTGTGGGATCTGCCGTTAGTACCAAAAGCCCTGCTTCAGCATCTGTTCGAACCACTGAACACCATGCCACTAGGAGATCTGGCACTAAAGTGGCTCTCACGTCTGGAAAAAGGGTGTCAGAGTTGCAGGCTGTTTCAGTGGCAGAGCCATATATAAATTTCCTACCGAATGCGGCAGTTTTGCACCTGGTGATAGAATTCTTACCTAAGGTTGTAACAAAGTATCACCTGAACCAACCAATCATACTTCCCTCAGTGGATCAGTCAGTCCTAGATAAGGACTGGCAGATGGTCTGTTTGGATGTAGGGAGATGCCTCAAAACTTACATTGAACGAACAAGCCTGTTTAGGAAGTCGGACAGAATATTTGTAATTTTGGAAGGTCCAAAAAAGGGTGAACCAGCATCCACGGTTACGATAAGAAGGTGGATTGTGAAGGCGATAAAGAAAGCCTATACCGTGCAGGAAAAATCACCTCCCCGAGTAGTTCGGGCTCACTCAACCAGATGTATGGCAACCTCTTGGGTGGCAGAAGAAGGGACATCCACAGATGAGCTGTGTAGAGAGGCCAATTGGTCCACTTCTTCTACCTTTATCAGGCATAATAAGTTAGATGTGAAAGTGGCGGCACAATCAGAGTGTCATTAGGACAGTGACTAGGGCAACGGATTAAAATGTAATTTGTTTTTCAAGCAGAATTATTATTGTGGTGTCTTTATTCCCCCCCAAATAGGATTACTTGGGTATAACCCATTAGGTGCTGCCTGTGGATGGCCAGAAAAACGGAAACTCCTATCATACTTACCAAGAGTTTCTTTTCCTGGCCATCCTCTCAGGCAGCAATCCCATCCTTATATTTTGTATTATTGCTTTGAAAATTGACAGCCATTGGTGAGTAGGAGGGTCCTATTTAAAAGATTGGGAGTGTCTATTTAATTTCTTCTGTCCCAGCTGGCAGGGGGAGTTAACCCATTAGGTGCTGCCTGAGGGGATGGCCAGGAAAAGAAACTCTCGGTAAGTATAATAGGAGTTTCCGTTATCTAACTGAACCAACCAGTTCACATGCACATGACATATTAGTTTTGCATAAGAATTTTACTCACAACAAAATAATCATGCCCTATTACCTCTAGAAGTTATTACAGACATTAAAGTATGCCCAGAGCATGCCTACAATAAGACTGGTCTGCCCTGAGCATATGAACCAATAGAATAGGCCATCTGTCAGCTATGGCAGGTTTGCTGTTTGCAAAATGGAATCTAGAAATTGCATATGATGAAATGGTAAGAATAGCTACTACTCAAGTGCAATGTATTGTAAAACTCACTGGTTTTAATCTCTTTAAAGGGGTGGGCAAAATGCAGTGTCAGACTGGTCCACAGGGTTACAGGGGCATCCTAAGGTGGGCCCACAGCCCATTCACCCAAGAAAACAGAGAAAACTTTTTAATTTTAAATACATAGTCAAAGGGACAGTATGCAATACAGTTTAATAAACAATAGGAGTTAGTAGGAGTTTGATAGACATTTCTTGGTGGGCCGCAACAATCCAGACAGACACAAGGTAGAACAACTTTCCCCTAGACTATGTCAGTTGGTTTTATCCAGATATGTAATCACTCGGCTCTGTGGCATTCAATATTATGGTTATGGCTCTGGTTAGATCCCAACTAGGTCTTAAACGATGCATGCATTCACCATTATGCCAGTTGCAAAATAGATTAGTGTGATTTTAAGAATACCATGAATCAGTTTAGAGGGATTCCAGGTGCCCAGAATCCCTCCTTTATGATGGCTTATAGTTACCTGCATTTATGGCACCAGTGCAAGGAGTGTCAGTCTCAATGAGGAGCCAAGATGAAGGCATAAAAATAAGGGTTACTTGTTTGGGGACAGGTGTGAAACTGGTCACATAGACAATGACAGAGGCCACACAGTAGCACAAATGTCCTTTTTCTCATACTTTAATATGGTCACCAAACTCCTATATCCCTATATTTTAAATTAAAATGGAGCATTATTCATGCAGAAAAATGTCTAGGAGAAAGGAAAATTTAAAAAAAAGTAATGATGGTGTACTGAAACATGGAAGTGGCTTTTACAGTGTGTGTGCCTAAAATATTGGTGGTGCCCAGTGTTAAACACTGACCATAATAACCATTTCAGGGATCCTTCCCTTGGAAATCCTACACTTGCCCCTATATGGGATTGCGGGTCTCAGTAAATCGATTTATGTGTGTGTTTGTATGTATTTACTGTCTCTTGATTCCAAGTATTGTTTGGTGTTCACATTTTTATGTTGTTGCACTCACCTTAACTGACTCCTCTGTTAAATTTTTATCAGCCTTGAATGCAGCTTGCTGCATCAGTCGCTGGAGAAATGCCTAAAGTTATAGAAAATGGTTTAAATTCATAGTACAGTCATTCACATAGAGTTTAACAATACTCTTAAACAGAAGGAACAATGACACGTGGTAGACAAGTGTTTTCATACACATAATAGCAAATCAACCTTCTCTATGGCTCTCAAGCTGTTACTACAAATATTTAGATTATAGTGAGGCTCAGGCTGATGGTCCCAATTCTTCATTCTATTCTTTTTAAAGGAGAACTACACCGAAATATTTATACTCCAGAATCTGAACATATCCCCTCTAAACCAATAAACTGTAAAATAGCAATACAGCAAATAGCATTTAAGTAAATGTTAACACTTGAAGAGCTGGATGAAATAACTGTGTGTGTGTACAGTGACTGGCAACACCCCTGATCTCAGTCACATGCTTCCTTGCCTAATCTGTCTTGTAAAAAGATTGGCTAGAGGCTGCTAGTGGGTGTGACCAACTGTACCAACTGTAACAAGTTCCTGCAGTATCTTAGGACTGAGCATGTGTAAAGAATATAGTGGTCAGTGACCACACTGTGTGAACACTTGGAAATAAGACACAAACCTCTTGTTCGAAAGTTAAATTTCTCAACAACCATATTAAAATGAGAGGTGAGACACTGATTACTGCTTTTATAACAAGGAGATCTGCCTTCTAATTCAATGTTCTTCTGAGGCTTTAGTTGTCCTTTAATGGTAAAAATGTCCTCCCATCAAGTTTATACTTTTTTTTTATCAAACTTAATCCAGCTGTCAGCAATTAGGATGGAAATCCTAAATTAAATTAAAGGGGAAGTTCAGTTCAAATGCATATGCTTTTAAGGAAGAAAAAAACTGCCTATCCAGCATTTTGCCTGTGTATAAATAAATGCTTCCGAAATACTGACTTCATGTTTGCAGGACCCCTCATAGTGTCCATTATGGTTTTGCCCTTGACCCAGCGCCAGGGTTGATTCAGTTGCTCAGTAGAGTTCTAAGCATTTTTGCTTAGTAAGTACTTTTATTTATTTATATATTTTGCCTTATTTACATTTTTAAATACTTTAATGTCATTAATACATATTTGTTAATATTGATATAACTTTATTTAGTGCTTAAACAACACATAAACACTGTCCCTATGTATATTACTTTTACCCACCCCCACCAACATAGTACCTCCGAAAAACCCAATGTATTCCCCATGAAATTATAAATTTATTTATATAATATAAGGGATATTAATTTAGATATCCGCAGTCCACTATATGCTGGTAAGATGCTTCTTTCCTTACAAAAAGTCTTTTCATTGTAACCTTCTCAATTTTAACATTAGGTAAATTTAAAAATAAAAATTTTAAGAAAAGTGCCGTCTGTGAAAAATGCTGAAATCTAACCCAGTCTCTCTGTGATTGGAAACACACAGCCCAAAAATATTAGATAACAATGTTTGCTCAGCAACTGCCAAGAATTTCCCTATCCATTCTGTGCACTAATTAGAGATGAGGAACATACATTGATTAATGTTTTATTCCCCAGACTGTGCGGGTTGCATTATTTCACAGAAAGGTTATCTATTCTAGAAAGAAATCCCCATTTTAACAAAATGGATTTGTATTTTCCAGGCCTTTGTCATAGGAGTTGTATTGTCTGCTTGTAAACTTTACACAAGAAAATGGAAAAGGGGCAATTGTAAGTCTATACCTGCACTGCTCCCATTTGTGGGACTTTATGGGTTGGTGGTTTAAACATGTTACCTTTTCATGTAGTAGAAAGTAAAACATGTTAAAACATTTCTGTTCAATTACAGTATATGTGCAGTTATAGAAATGAGTCAATTAACTGATCGAATTGTCTAGAACTACAATCAGCAATGGAGGGGCAGGGCAGGCAAATAATTTCCTCATAGAGACCCATTTTGTTTAGAATTGAGATATTGTTACCTACCAATGTTAGACAGGACATTGACAGGTAAATAGACATAAAACAATATACTTCCACCAATGTTGGAGATCTGGCGTGTATTTATTTTCTTCATTTGTTCAGCTTTTATAGTTTATCAGGTTATTAACTTCCCTATCCCTGGACATAGCCCTTGGTGTTCCTTAAAGGAAAGTTCACTTGAAAGTGAACTATTTCTTTAAAGGGCATGTCCACCCCCTAAACTATAATCCCCCCCACTACTGGCCCCATCATGTAGTGTAATAAAATCCTTACCTCACATTCCAGCTCCATATGGTTATCCTGTAGTCCCCCCCAAAGTCTCAAAATCTGCCCAACAGGAGGATAGCAGAGTCCATATAGGACTCTGCCTCCTACCTGGCCTCCGGGAGAAGTTTGGCATGCGTACTGCAGCCCTTCTCCCCCTCCCTCCCCCTCCCTCTCCCTCCCGATTTGGATTCCCTCCCCCTAGTGTAAAGCCCTTTTTAGCAAACATTGCCCTGTCCCCCCAGCCCCAACCGCTATGTTTGTATTATCAGAAAATACCCAAAACATTACTTACCTTCCCTCTTGCCTCCACCGCACCGAACTCCCGGCAGCCACGTCCGTGATTGGCGACTGCATTTTCTCGCAAGAGGGAAGGTAAGTAAAGTTCTGGGCATTTTCTGATATTACAAACATAGCGGTTGGGGCTGGGGGGACAGGGGCAATGTTTGCTAAAAAAAATTTCTGAAGGGTGGACATACCCTTTAATGTATTTATTGAAGACTGGGACAATGCGTGCTATAGTTAATTCCCGACCAGGAAGCAGTCGGGAATTTTTAGTGCTGCTGCAGAGAATCACGTGTATGGTAAAATTCTTCTATCTTTGTCCGTGGCTCCTGGTCAATTGATTGAAAAATGGAAGGTAAGACATAGCTCCTTAACCTCCCGCTCCTCAATCAATGCAATAAAGGAATAGTTCACTTTTTAAGTGAACTATTTAATATTTTGCATTGTCTTTCTGCTATTCTATTGTTTCTGAATGTTAAGAACTCATTTATTTTCCATTAAGTCACTATTTAATTGATTCCACACGGAATATAAGAGTACCTACACATGAACAGATAATATTGTTAAAAAATGGTTTGTACTAATATAATTCACAGATATCAGTTGTCTTATTGACATGTACGGACAATCAACCAATCTGATAGCACTAGATTGTGATGTCCCATCATAGAGACACCCATGCCAATTGCTATTTTTGAATTATTGAGTGCAATAAAACCTGGAATAGAGTTATTTCACAAGGGGATTCTTTATGTTCGGACTCTTTTGTATATTTGGCAGATAAAAATGGCTGTATTTCAAGTTGTCAGTGATAAATGAAACCTCTTCATATATGGCAGCCTTACATAGTGCACATGTAACCAAAATGCTGAGCATAAAATAACAGATACAAAAGACTGACGTGCAGAGAAATTTGATTGGTTCACTATGTGCAGCTACACAAACATTACTACTCAGGGAAGAACATTATCAATGTGATGTGGAAGCCATGTTATATTATTTTGTGAACCGTTTGTGCATTCTACTGTTCTACTTTTGCATTGTGTGTTTTATTATTATTTTCACACAAAATGCTTTATTTTAATGTAAAAAATAAATTAAAACCCCAAAGTAAAACAAAATTAAAGTCGTCCATGATCCATTACCCAAGAGCAACCAATCAGCATTCAGAAACATCAAGAAAAGTCAAAACAATTGGTTGCTATGGATTACTGAATAGGGCCCCACATTGCCTAGGATACTAAATTCTCCAACATATTTGGCCATAGGCATGTCATTTATAACTCTCAAGACATGGATATTTCTCTTCTGGTTGTTTCTGCTGTTTGTTTTTTCCACAGACAGAATTACCTCAAGTCATTTAAATTCCTTCAAACGTCCTCAAGGAAAAGGCTCAAAGCAGTGGCCTTGAGAAGAACGTCCTGTTTCAAAGATATAACAATGGACATCACTCTCTCCTTTATACCTGTCAGACATCCAACAACACAGGTGGACATCTAGTGATCATATTCCATCATCCGCATTAATCAGAGAGAGTGCGGAAAACTATTTGCTCTGAGGCCCCCAAGTCAAATTTCAGTGGTGGCTTCGGTTCTCATTCAGTCCAAACCGTGGATATTGTGAAGGAATTTACAAACACGCAGTTTTGCAGCTTATTTATCTTTAAATTCACTGTGACCGTGAATATACAGAGTGACATTTCTAGCATAGAAGAAGTGGATGTAATTGATCGTAACCTTCAGTCCTTAACTCTTTAACATAACAAAAAGTTGTACAGCAAAATTACAATAATTAGCTTGGCAGTGCATAACCAGGCAGCTCTCTGTCAGTTCATTAAACAGGCCTGGCATTAAATGCAAGTCTCGATCATAGGAAGAAAAAGTGCTGGAGAAAAAGGCAACAGGCTGAGAGTTTTAACACGTTTACTGCTCCTATCCAATGTACAGTGAAAACCACTGATTCAAACATATGAAAGGAACGATTTCCATGAAATCAGCAGCACACAGCGAGGCAGACATATTTTGAAAAGTGACAAGCAGAACGGAGCAAGAACGACTGCTAGAATATGATGACTTTCCAATCCCATCCCCCAACACCAGTGCCAATAGCAACCTTGAACTTGGCTACCTCCTGTTTCTCTGAATGCAGGACTGTTAATGAACTGGCCCAGAAAGGCATTCAGCATATTCATAATAACTAGAAAAGGGGCCATGGGAATTACTATCTGAAAAAGCAGCAGGCCATTTCAGTGATTAAATCAACCAATTGATCAACAAAATAATGTTAAGAGGGAGGTTGCGAAAATGTTGACATTTGGTTTTGTACCTTTTATACCAGGATCTGCATTCACTGTTATCCGTTCACATGCATAGGGAAATTAAGGGTCTTAATTATAAAGGGGTGGTAATCATTTCACATGCATAGTGGAATGAAGGGTTTTCTTTATATAGGAGCGGTAACCAGTTCACATGCATAGGGAAATGAGGGGCCTTATTTATAAAGGAGTGGTAATCAGTTCACATGCATAGGGAAATGAGGGGCCTTATTTATAAAGGAGTGGTAATCAGTTCACATGCATAGGGAAATGAGGGGCCTTATTTATAAAGGAGCGGTAATCAGTTCCAACATGCTGGGAAAGGGGGAAAAAGGGGGGCCTTATTGATAAAGGAGTGGTATCAGTTTCCAGCATAGGGAAATGAGGGGCCTTATTTATAAAGGAGCGGTAATCAGTTCACATGCGTAGGGAAATGAGGGGCCTTATTTATAAAGGAGTGGTAATCAGTTCACATGCATACGGAAATGAGGGGCCTTATTTATAAAGGAGTGGTAATCATTTCACATGCATACGGAAATGAGGGGCCTTATTTATAAAGGAGCAGTAACCAGTTCACATGCATACGGAAATGAGGGGCCTTATTTATAAAGGAGCGGTAACTAGTTCACATGCGTAGGGAAATTAAGGGTCTTATTTATATGGGAGCACTATTTTCTCTGGCTTCTTAATGCAAGACTTCACTACAAAAATAATTTGATTTGTTTTTTAGTTATAAAAAAACAATTTGTAGCATCAATTATTGCCAAGGCAAAATCCGTTGCAAAAAAAAAAAAAAATAATCTACTGTGTGTACCCCTTATTAAAAAATGTTATATATTATGCATGACCCACAAAACCAGGGAAATCATACTTAAAAGCTCCTCGATCCACCAGCTTTCTGGCACTTCCGGGTAAGGTAGTCAGTCTCGACCATGACAGTGACATCACAGCCAATCACTGATTGCCATTCCCGGACGAGCCTCCACTGCGGCTGCTCGGGAATACAAAAAGAACACAGCAGCTGCAGTGGAGAGGGAGTGAAGAGACCGGAAGCTGCCGTAGATCACGATCATGTAAGATTGATTCCTCTGGCTGGGAGCAGAATTATTACATTTTAACAAAACGGAAACTAGGTTTTGGGGAGTCCTGCATAACATATTATATTTTTTATAAGGGGTGGGCATCCCCTTTAAGTTGAGAAAATTTTCAGAAAAAAGAAATCAGATTTTCACCGTTTTATAAATATCGCTATGATTTTCGCAAGGTAATCGACCTGTAGTAAGAGTGGGAAAAAGTTGATATATATTGCTTTTTTTTTAAATATCACAAAACAATCGAGATCACCTCTTTGTAAATAAACAATAAACTGTATTTTTAACCTATTTAACCCTTTCACTGCCAGGAGATTTTCATTTTTTTTTGCGTTAACTGCCAGAAGAATTTTCAGGATTTTGCCCTTAATCGCTTTAGACTAATTTTACAGTAGGAAACCTTGCAGTAAATCAGGAATATTATACATTGTTTTTTTCAGCACAAAGTGTACTTTAACATGGTAACAGAATTTTGTAACTTTTCTGGAAATTTTACTGGAATTATGGGTAAAATATGTAAAAAAAATGAAAAATTTGCAAATTTTCATGGATTTTTCCCATTTTTACTTATAGTTATCTTAAGGTTACGCACAAAAATCTTACTGTTTCTAAAAGCTCAGATACTCCCGAGTACAACGATACCAGATATATGTAGGTACCCGACTTTTCCTGTACAGGAGAACCCCCCAAACTAAAACTGCACCTCCTAGAATATTACACCAAATTAAAATGTGTAACCACTACTAACAGTTAACATAGAATATCTACCAAATTATCTAAACTATCCCCACAAGTGAGATATTTTTAGAAACTACACACTCGCAGGATTTTACGAGTGAGGTTAGTTTCGATCAAAATGCAGGTACCCGGACGCAGCTCTTCGTCAAATTGTAAGTTACTTTCTCACATTTTCCTTTTTTTCCTCAACTGTAAAATCAGAGACAAAATCAAATGCGAATTTCAGCTAAAAACTGTGGAGGAAAGTTCAAACGCATCTCAAATATGAAAGCCTAACCCCTCCCGAATAAAACGGTATGCCACATTCATGGGTGTACCCAGAGACATGGCTACCAACTAACCCAGAGCGTGACCAGTGCCAAATGTCAGTAGCAGCAAAAAAAAATTAGCCAGTTTTGTATTTGAACAGTCTGCAGTTTTTCCACGAAACACCCCCCCAACTCAAAAATACCCCCCACAAACTATATACTCCTGAAATCTATACACCTTCAGCTATGTAACGCCGTAGTTCGTTCATTCATATCATCAATGGTGTGGGCGCAGTTCTTCGTAGAAATTTGCACTTTTACCAGATTTTCAAAAAAAATGAACATCAAACAGCGTTCAAAAAGGTCGAAATCATGCCAAAACCCCATGGAATGTAAAAAAAAGTTACTAAATATCAATCTCCCAAATGTCCTGAATCAAACGGTATGCCATATGTGTGGTAACACACGCAGACGTGGAAGCGAAAAGCCACAAAGTGAGACAATGCACGATGGCTCAGAAACGGCGAAAATATTTAGCCAACTCCGAATTTGGACAGTCTGCAGTTTTTCCACAAAACACCCCCGTAACTTAGAAATAACCCCCACAAACTATATATTCCTGAAATCTACACACCTTCAGCTATGTAACGCTGTAGTTTGTTCATTCATACCATCAATGGTGTGGGCGCAGTTCTTTGTAGAAGTTCGCATTTGTCTGAAAAAACGAACATAAAACAACTTCAAAAGGTAAAAATCATGCCAAAACCTCATGGAATCTAAAAAAAAGTTACTAAATATCAATCTCCCAAATGTCCTGAATCAAACGGTATGCCATATGTGTGGTTACACATGTGGACGTGGAAGCGAAAAGCCACAAAGTGAGACAATGCACGATGGCTCAGAAACAGCGAAAATATTTAGCCAACTCCGAATTTGGACAGTCTGCAGTTTTTTCCACAAAACACCCCCGTAACTCAGAAATAACCCCCACAAACTATATATTCCTGAAATCTAAACACCTTCAGCTATGTAGCACTGTAGTTCGTTCATTCATACCATCAATGGTGTGGGCGCAGTTCTTCGTAGAAGTTCGCACTTTTCTGAAAAAATGAACAAAAAACAACTTCAAAAGGTAGAAATCATGCCAAAACCTGACGGAATGTAAAAAAAAGTTACTAAATATCAATCTCCCAAATGTCCTGAATCAAACGGTATGCCATATGTGTGGTTACACATGCGGACGTGGAAGCGAAAAGCCACGATGTGAGACAATGTATGATGGTTGAGAAACAGCGAAAATATTTAGCCAACTCCGAATTTGGACAGTCTGCAGTTTTTTCCACAAAACACCCTGATAACTCAGAAATACCCCCCACAAACTATATATTCCTGAAATCTAAACACCTTCAGCTATGTAGCACTGTAGTTCGTTCATTCATACCATCAATGGTGTGGGCGCAGTTCTTCATAGAATTTCGCATTTCTACACAATTTTCTGGAAAAATAGAGAAAAATACATTTCAAAGTTACAAAATCACACCAAAACCCCATGTAATGTAAAAAAAACTTACCAAATATCAATCTCCTAAATGTCCTGAATCAAATGGTATGCCATATGTGTGGTTACACACACGGACGTGGAAGCGACTAGTCAAAATGTAAAACAATGCGCAGTGAGCCAATAACAGCATTTTCCCAGATTTTTCAAACTGAACACCCCTCTAACTTGGAAATACCCCCACAAAACTATATATTCTCAGAATCTACATACCTTCAGCTACGTAACGCTGTAGTTTGTTCATTCATACCATGAATGGTGTGGGCGCAGTTCTTCGTAGAAATTCGCATTTGTCTGAAAAAATGAACAAAAACAACTTCAAAAGGTAGAAATCATGCCAAAACCCCATGGAATGTAAAAAAAAGCTACTAAATATCAATCTCCCACATGTTCTGAATCAAACGGTATGCCATATGCGTGGATGCACACAGAGACGTGGCCACCAACTAGCTCAAATGGGACGCATGTACAAATGCAATTACAAGAAAAAATCAAAGTGCTCTGTAATTTGAACAGCTTACCCTTTTTCTAAGGAAACAGTCCCGAAACATGGAAATTCCCCCCACAAACTATATATTTTTGGAATCTACACACCTTCAGCTACGTTACGGTGCCATGCTTTCATACATGCATGAAGAATTCCAGACCCAGCGATCCAAAGAACTCTGTGTTTTTACGAGATTTTGTGAAAAATAAAATAAGATGATTCAAGGGTTGAAATCCTACCTAAACCCACTTGACAAGCAAAAAAACCCACTAAATAGCAATCTCCCACATGTCCTGAATCAAACGGTGTGCCATTTGCGTGGGTGCAAACAGAGACGAGGCCACCAACTAGCTCAAATGGGACGCATTTAGAAGTGCAGTTACAAGAAAATTTTTTAAAAACGCCACAACCCACCCCCCACACACACACTCTCCCCCTTTTAGTGGTATTTTAGTGAAATCGGTTAGTATGGAGAGTCACACACGTTTTTGCACACTTTACTGATCCTAAAAATTCAATACGGTCTTTTATTTGGTACCTCTGCAAAATTTCCTTCTAAAAAATAGGCTTAGTTTCCCTTGAAATCGTACAAATAAGTATCCGCGTTTACTTTACCGATATCACTGGGGACATTGGGGAGCTTGGAGAAGACAACTTTTTTTCTAATTTATAGTTTTAGGGTAAAAAAAAAAAAAGGGTGTGTGTATCACTTTAAGAATTTTTTTGTGTGTATTTCCCCATTTTTTCCCCGATCATTCCCAAAGATGATCATCAGATCATCTTAGGGAATGATACCGAACTTGGAATACGGGCATAAATGCCCGTTTTCCAATTCGAAATCCGATCAGAAAAATCACTTCCCGGAAATCATTTTCCAGGAAGTGATTTTTCATTCATTGGCAAAGATCAATAATTTGGTGATCAGAAGTGATCACCAAATTTTGATCTCTGTCCCCATTTTTTTTCTAAGTCTTCGCTAAGTAGCAAAGACTTAGAAAAAATCCTATTTGTGAATGGAACTTTGAGTTCCATTCACAAAATGTATAGAAAAGCTGTTAGCTTGACAGCTTTTTCTATACTTAGGGACTGCAGCATGATCTCCATAGATCATGCTGCAGTACCTCCACTGGACCACCGGGGGCAGCAGTGTACCTCCATATGGGAAGACCCCGGTGAAGGAGGAAGTTCTGTGATGTCACCGGGGTCTCCCATTCAGCTTCCTCCTCCGGACCGGCAGCTTCAAGGTAGGGAAAACTTCAATGTAGGATATCTCCTGATCCCCCCCTCGGATTTGGACGAAACCGAGGGGGGATCGAGGGGACTAGGGGGGCAGTTGAATGCTGCCCCCCGATTGGCCCTAGCAGGGGGGAAAAAAATTTTTGGAGGGGGGAAGCCACAGATCGTATATTCACGATCTGTGGCAGTTAAAGCATTCTCTGCACAGATCGTGAATATACGATCTGTGGCAGGGAAAGGGTTAATATAAAAACATTCCCATTGCTCTGTGTGTTATTCCTGCACCAAACAATAATTAACAGTCCCTTTAAATACTCATTAATGATGTCAATAACACAATACAAACTGGATTCACACAAGAGCCAAAGAGCGGTGCTCACAGTAGTTTATTGGAGAAAACAGAACTACATGTTTCAGACCAGTGTGGTCTTTCTTCAGCACCTGCCTTAGTATCACCAATTTAACTGTAGCTGCAATGGTCACAGCTGGTATGTGAACTGCATGGTGGAAAATTCCCTTCCCCAATGCTGCCTCATAGGGATTTCTGAGCCTGCTTGCCCTCACAGAGAGTCAAATAGTCTGGCAGGGGGCTGAGAGACTGATCTTGAGCAAATCAAGTACTGGATGGAAGTCATGCAGCAACACAAACACATCTGCTTACATGTATTCATTTATTGATCAAAATGAGACAAAGTCATTTATTCAGTGTACAATTCCTTTAAAGGGCATCTCCATCCTCATTACAAAGTTTTAATATATTGTAGTGCATGCCCTCCCACCCCCAACCACTATATTCTGGTTTTAAAAATCGATTCCAATCTCTACTTACAGCTCCTTGTTCCAGCGCCGTTCTGGTCTGGCTCCCCTGCCTGCCGGAACTACAAGCAGGGGGCCGGACTGGCAGCTGCAGCTGTGATTGGCTGAGAGGCAGAACGAACCTTGAACGAGGAGCTGTAAATGGAGATTAGAATCGATTTATAAAGTCAGAATATAGCGGTTGGAGATGGGAGGGCATGCCCTGCAAGTTACCTAAAAGATTTAACGCTACATCAATGCCAGCCAGGGAGGGATCGGGATGGAGGGCTCCACTGCACATGCCAGCAGCAATTGAAAGGACACCACAGAGGCAGAAATCTTTTTTACAGGAAGACAACTCCTACCCTTCAGTTTCCTGGACTTTGAAGAGGCACTATAGGAAAACCATAAGGAGCAGGGATGTAAGGTAAGATTTTTTTTTAATTGTACAGTGGGGCCAGTAGTTGGTAAAATTTTAGTTTGGGGGGTAGACATGCCCTTTAAAGCTATTAAATGACAGCAAAACCAAAGTAAGGGATACATGCTCCTACACGTGTTAGCTATGGAGAATACAATCGCGGCGCACACCGGAATTCCCAGAGTCAATACTCACGTCTTAGGTAAAACATACAAACTTTATTCGGGCGCCTTACGCCATATAGATACAAACATGTAAAAAAGAACCCGCCTTACGCGTTTCGGGCCGACAAAGGCTCTTACTCATAGGCTGGGGGTGTGTCCAGTTTACGTGATTCTTATAGGGATGGTTGTGTCATGCATTAGGAACATCCCCTTAGAACACCTGGACCTGTTAAGTTAATTAAAAACAAATAGAAACAGGAATTAACCATTTCAAGGTTGCTACATTGGTTGCCAAACTTCTATACATGTAGCAATATGGTAACTATATGGTTACAACATACTTTACACAAAATATTTTACATGTTATAGTATTTGTACTTTAAATTGTTAAGTATTGAGATCTTTTAATACATAAAGCTCGCAACAATTTCCAATGTGTCCATAATCCGATCATATGTTACAATCTGTTGTAGTTAGCAGTGTCCTATAAAAAGGGCCACCTATACATCAATAACCTTATAATTAATCTATATAGCAAAGGATATCATATCTTGAATTTAAACCTAGTGGAATTCTAGTGTCTAAAATAAATATCCACCGTACTTCTGTTTTTCTTAATTGTGCTAATCTATCTCTGTTACGTTTATCTTGATGGACTTTTTGTATTCCCTGTACCTTCAAATATTTTAAATTGGATTGATTACAATCTGCAAAATGCCGTCCTATTGGGCTATTAGTATTACAGTGAGTTATGTCCCTGATATGTTCACGAATCCTAGATTTCAATGAACGTGATGTGCACCCTACATATTGGATGTTACAGTGTGTACATGTAAGAAGGTACACTACATAATCGCTATTGCAAGTTATATGCTGTCTTATCTCATATATCTTTCCTGTCACAGAACTTTTAAATGTTAAAGATTTATGCATGTGCATGAACACGTTATGCATCGATTAGCACCACATCTATAGCTACCATTGCAAGATAGCCAGGTGGTTCTGTGTTCTCGTTTAGTCACATACAGGCTCGGTGATAATATATCTCCTAGAGACCGCGCTCTCCTAGGGACATATTTACAGATACATGCTCCTACCTCCTAAAAAATTATAGATTCAAGGTGGTCCATTGCACACCCTAGGTTTCCTTTAGTTTCCCTGAACAAAGTCTTTAAATATTCTTCCTGCACTGTCCCTGTCCGATGGGGAGTTTTAGTCCTTATCCTCTGTACTATAAGGTGTGTGTGTGGGGGGGGGGGGTTTACATTTTTGTACTGATACTGGTGCCTCTGGCAGTGAGTAATTAAAATAAGTATTTGGCCTCATTTGGAATATGCAGTGCAGTTTTTGAATCCTGTGTACAAAAAGGACATCTTTGAAATGGAAAGTGTTCAGAGAAGGGCAACTAAATTAAGGGGATTAGGGGAGCTTGAATATGACGAGAGACTGGAAAAGTTACAATTATGTACGCTGGAGAAAAGGCGCTTGCGTGGGGATATGATTACTGTGTATAAATACATTAACGGGCCATACAATAAACAAGCAGTTATTAAGTAGCTATAGCTGGTTATATATAGGGGTGGGGGGGTGGGAAGGAGGGATGGTTAGAGGGGAGCCACCCGGGGTGGGTCACTTCTTTCAGTTGATGCATCGAAGTTGAGCCATGGGTCCCAGACTTTATTGTATTTATTTGGGCATTTTCTGTGCACATATAGTATTTTGTGGTAATCCAGGTCTGCGTTAATTAGCTGTATCCATTTTTTCCACCTGATAACACACCATTTTATTAAAAATTATAATGATATAACAATAACGCACGCAAAAGCATGCACGCTTGATGCGTTGTAGTGTGGCCTCAGCCTTATTGTGACTGCCGGATGACTGCTGGGCTTTGGATACTATTTGCCTACTGTCCTAACCTAAAGCTGATTACTGAATTCTAATAGTTTTTTGTCCCTTGCCATAACCATTTCCTGTTTGGTGGACTGCCATTACCTATTGACTGTTTTCCAGAACATCTTGTCTACCCCGTTAAACGGGTCCATCCCCACCACTTTTAACAGCTGATTAGGCCTCCACCAGATACACATTTTGCTATACTTACCTTAAAGGGTATTTGCACTGGCAAAATTAAGTTTGGGGTTTTCAGTTTAATTAAAGAACATGTCCCATTCTTTAATTAAATGATCAGGAGACCAGAGTGAAAATACAGAACATACACTGTATCGCACTCTTTCTCGGTTCTTTTGACAGGTTCAGCTGGAGCTTGTACTGTATGCACATGCATCCAGGGAAATTTCCGATTGCCACTTGGAGTCAGAAAGGATTTATTTTCCCCTTCATAAATTTGGTGGGTTTTTTTTGGCCTTCCTCTGGATTAACAAGAAATGAGGATATTGCTAGATGGGTTGGACTGGATGGACATATGTCTTAATTCAACCACAAATACTATACTATACTATACAAGCTCAATTGGAACCTGTCAGAAGAACATCAGAGGAGCACAATACCAGGTAAGTTCTGCAACCTCGTTCCTGGCTCCTGCTGTTTTAATTGAGGAATGGGAATTACGACATAGCTACATGCCATTTAAGACAAAAGCCTTACTTTTGCCTTTCCTCCTGCAGTCAAGCTTCAATCAGCAGCAATATTGTACCAATTACAATTTAAGATATATTTTCACAATGCCTATGATTAAATATATGACAATGGTATCTAAAATGTGCTTTAAATATGAAAAATGTCATAATGCAGTTGCCCTTTAGCTTAAGTATAGTATTTTCACATCAAATATTAAAGCCCTAAAATTACCCACAGGCATGCAAATGGTTGTTTCCTCTTGTTTTTTTGTGATTAGAGATGAGGGAATGAAAAAAACAGTGCTCAGATTTGGATTCACCAAAACAGCACAACAATACATCCTTTGTTTCATGTCAAAAATTGCTGTTTTAGCCTCAAGACAATTCTTCAATTTAATAAACGTTATGTTGAAGTGCATTTGATCTCTTTAAGGTTTACTAATTTACATATTAAATGCTCTTGTTTTGGTACTGACTTTGTAGTTAACAAGTGGAATGACTAGTTAAGCTAGGTACACACACTGCCGATAATGCCTCAATACTGTCGGATCCGACAGTAGAGTTGATCCAGGGAAATTTCCGATTGCCACTTGGAGTCAGGAAGGAATTTTTTCCCCCTTCATAAATTGGGTTTTTTTTTTTTGCCTTCCTCTGGATCAACAGTTAGGCAGGAAATGAGGATATTGCTAGATGGGTTGGACTGGATGGACGTATGTCTTTATTCAACCTCAAATACTATACTATACAATACTATACTATTTTTTTTTTAATTTTGTTGTTTTTTTCCCTCTCTCATTTTTCTACCTAGTTTATTGATACACTGCATTACTACAGTTATGTTTTAAATCTTTATGTTATATGTTAACTAATCTTACCATCTTATTAATTACTCAAAAATTTACAATTCTAGTTTTCTTTTAATATCTATATTTTGGTTTTTTTGGAGCTTTGTTCAATAAAAATGAAAAAAATTTATTTGAAAAAATTGGTATATAATGAATGAGGGTTAACGTTACACTACATTGATTAAATTATATCTCTGTGACTATATACACTGTAAAGTATATATACCAAACCAAAAGTGTTCTGGGGCCAATTGGTGAATCTTGAGAGAGATCTTTTTATTATACTCATGCCTTAATCTAAAAGAACTATTTTAAACATTGGTATATAATGACTGTGAGAGTTCACGTTTCACTACATTAATTAAATTCTATTTCTGTGACTACAGTATATACACTGTAAAGTATATAAAATACTCTTAATTCATAGGTAATTACACAACAATTTAGCATTAAGAACAGTGGTATCCCTTAACAGAAATTTGCATACCCGAGTGTGCCATAATCTGCAAATGTTTGAGAAACATTGACCTAATCCCTTACGTGATCATTAAAACAATGCACCACTTTCCTTTCTAACTTTAAAATATGTAAAAATATGAAAGTTGTTTCACTAGAGCAAGCAGTGCAGTCTCTTGCTTAGCATTTAAGAGCTTATGTCTCTTTCCGTGCAAAGCACGTGGAGCTTAGTAACTGAGGCGAGGCGGGGAGGAGGAATTAACTGCAGGGATTGCTGTAGTGAAAGGCTAAACCAATTTTTAAGAGGTATAAGTCTGTCGTTCAATAGGTAACTGATACATCATTTTAATAGCTTTATGCTATAGGCCTTCAAGTAAGTAAAGGAGTCCCTGTTGTCCTGTCCTGGACAATAAATGGTGCTGGACCCGTCTCACTTATTAAGCCTGAAAATACATTGAACTATGGGCTATTAAACATCAGCAATCTAAGTGACCTATTTTTGCCCCATATTCATGTGCAACTTATGAACCTTAAAATGGTCCTGTGGTTGTTGAAATTTTTCAAGCATTAACAACCCACAGACATCACAGCTGGTACTGATTCTGTCAGTCGCCTAATAAAGTACAAGAGTTATGTCTTAAGGTCAGCAGACAGTTGTGCGAGAGTTTCCTCTAGTATGCTAACAAGATGTCTTTTCTGATGGCTCCCAGTGCTACAGTCCATCTTACTTATAGTTGGCAAGTAAAACTTCCCTTGCTAATATAACGTTGCATACTGTAGACAGAAACAGACACAGCTAATCCACTTTCCAAGGTGCTCGTTTCATTTGCACATTTTGGCACATGATTTATTTCAATTTAGTTTAATACCGGCCAGGATTTGGTCTACAGCTCTGACAAGCCAATTTTTTAGGGTTTTGTCTCACCTGGCAGTGAGCAGGGTGTAAGGGTAGCTGGATATGTAAAATAAAACAGTACTAAATAATTTGTGAAAGAGATGAAATGAATGGGAAATATGATTTATGGGAAAAATAAATTTTAAGCAGCAAAGCTAAATATCTGCATGTTTTCATGTACATAATGGTTGAATAAATATCTTCATGAATATGTTTAAGTTCCTTTGCCCAACTTTTCATTCCAGAGGAATAAAAACTATAATCAGTGGTACTTTACACAGCCAAAAAATATTTTCAACCATTGACCTCATTTGTATGAGATGCTACAGAAGGCCAGTGATGTTTATTCCAGTTAGTTGGGCAAGGTTATTGTTTGCTTTGCTTTTCACAGTGCTACTTGCATTTACGCATTGCCTAACTCACAAATCATGTATACCTTACAAAAGCCTGAGAAGATATGAGGCAAATTTTACAAATAATACAGAGTGCTACCAGTGCTGTTGCCACCAATAAATATTAACAATATACAGAGAACTGGGCACACCAGAGAATTTATTGTGATGTTGTGCCATGTAGGCACTAGAGATGACCTAAACTGACGGGTTTCGTTCCATTTTCAGGTTTTCGGATCTCGGAAAAATCCTGAAGATACAAAAATCCGAAAATGCAACTTAAATTCAGGACTTCGGAGCGCTTTTTCGATTTTTTATCGAGTTATTTTCGAAAATTCAATTTTAAACAATTTTTGATTTTCCAACCGTATTTACGAGTATTATCGAACGTTCAAGGCTAAATATTGGGAAAATAGCTCGAAAGTTCGTTAAAAATCGAAAATGTGCTCCAAGGTCCCAAAATCCGAACAATCCATCCGATCCGATTTCAGAAACCGAGGGGTTCCATGTCAGATCCGGATCCCATCTCTAGTAGGCATCTCAGACAAACATGACAACCGTGTTTCAACAATACTTTTGTAAAGAAGGCGGACATTACACAGTGTATCTACTGCAATACAAGTGCTGTTTATTGCAACATGTTTCAGACAATCACAGAGTCCAGTTGGAAGGTTAGGACCCCCATAATATACCTGGTTTATCAGAAGGCATTCTATTGTTTGTACATTATGACAATCATGTTTGCCTGAAGAAGGTGTACCAAAATGTTGTTTATTTTTCAAGTCTATGGTATATACTGTTAACATTACTTAACTTAGTGGGCAGGAAAAATATTTCACAGAGATGGAAGCAAAACAGTGCTTGTGAGCAAGTGCATGTCCGCTCAGCGTGCGTCTATTAAATGCACATTAACATAAAAACAATAATTCTAAAATACATTCATACAAGACATAAAAGAGATATTTCCAAGTTTGCTGGTCTACAATTTGGGCTAAATTACATAACCTTCTCTTTAAATCCTGCAGTACAATTGTGTGTATGGCACAGGGCTTACAATCAGATTAATTAAACCAATGGAGATTCAAGCTTTTTGGCTTATAGATGTATCTTCCAGGGGTTATTTTTTCATTATTTACAGTTTTTAAACTTTAAAACTGATTGGAAGTTTCCAAATTATTATTCCTGCAGATATAACATAACCCTCTTTGTACATTTCAACCTTTATTTGTGACACAGTGGAACTCCTAACCTTAAACCATGGTCTTTGTGGTCTTTATACTTGCATCATATGGAGATAAACCATTTATCAAAAAAATATATTGGGTTTAGTTGATCAAATCTGGCTCAACTGTTAAAAACGAGAGTGAAAAGGTTGGATTTAATGGATGTATGTCTTTATTCAATGTCAATTACTATGTTACTATGTAAATGGGCGGTCCTTCATGTTGTATTAATTTTTTTTTTTTATAAGGGGTGGGCATTCCCTTTAAAGAGACACTACTCATGCAGTGACTGACTCCTTTCTGGCTTTAAACATGCAGTGGGGAAATTGGGTCTTCTCTATTTTGTGTATAGTATTGTTGCTGCCTTTATATATTCATCATTTTATTAGCTATTAGTAAAAAAATTATTTTGTACATACAAAGTGTGTCAGCTTATGGCATGCAGTGGTACGTAAAAGAGTGAATACCCTATAGAAATGTATCCCTATCAACATCAAAGAAATAAATGTGTGGGTATGGCAACCCTGGAAAGATATGAAAGAACTAAAGAGTAAAATGCTTTAAGGAGAAAAAGAAAATTGTTTTGACATGTCGTAAACATCATTTAATGCCTCCAATAAATATCCAAGGCAGATATTTTATTTTTCTGTTAATATTTAATACATTAGTTATCCTTCACAGAGAACCTTTACTGTTTGCATATTTATATTTCTGATCATGAGTTCTTCAGTTGTGGAGGTTAAACAAACTATACTGTATAGACTGAGGAAACAATTTGCTAAATAAACTAATTAGTCGGAAAAGAGCATAATGCTTATTTGTCTTGGCCAGTTGTAAGTTTTACATCACGCATCAAGGGATAAAATTAAATTCATAGCACATCTGATTAGCAAGTGTAACAGTGATCTCCAAACAAGTTAACTGTTAAATCAAATACCTTTAAAATGAGATCCGATTTATAACTGTAACCTGTCAGAAGTTGTTGCAAAAAAGGTTAAAACTTTCTGTTTCCAGTAGCTTGAATCATATTACATCCACCCTCTGCTTCTCCCCTGTCTCTTTGGTCTGAGCATGTTCAGTTAAAAATGAATGCTGGGAAAGATAGTAAGTTCCTGCACTAACAATGGATACGTAATGTCATCAGTGCCCACTCTAAAAGCTACTAGAAGCAGGAAGTGTTAACCTTTTCAGCACTTTAACTTCTGAGCCGCTGCTGTAAGAAATATAATCCATGGCTTTTATTTAATGCTAACTTGTTACTTAGACAATCTAAATACAATTTAAATAACAAAATTCCCTGATTGCTTGTACAACAGCAGCAAATGGGTATATTACATTTGGTCTAATGCTGTTTTGTTCTATCTGTATCATTCTATTTCTAAAATATTAATGTGCCCAACCCTTTCTGTAGCTGGAATTTATGCTGCAAACTAGGACTATTCTCCTAAGATCTATGTGTCATTAGATACAGGTGGGAAGTAACAATACACAGTTAAGGTAAACAATCAGGTAGAAGTTTCATGCTCTCAGAATTGAACCTCACCACTCTCGTGCTCTCAGAATCAACTTAACACCCCAGGACTTACATATGTATGGCAGACACAAGTACAGGTGTCCGAAACTCATCAGTTTCGTTCCGTTTTCGAATTCTCGGATCTCGGGAAAATCCAAAAATCGAACAAATTTTTGATTATTATCGAATGTTTGAGGCTATTTTTAAAAATTCTCGTAAATAGCCTTGAACGTTTGATAATCCACGAAAATATGATCCAAGACTACTTTTTGGTTTCCAATCATATTTTCACTGATTATTGTATGCTCTAGGCTATTTTCGATAATCCTCGAACATTCAATAATTATAGAAGATAAGTTGTAAAGTCCCCGAAATCTGGGCAATCCAGATTCCGGGACTTCGAAAATTATTTTCTATAATTATCCGGATCCATGTCCCATCTCTAGACACAATTTCACACAAAATAAACAAACAGATCATATATGCTCTATGCAGCTTACATCCAGCTGTACAACCAAGTCAATGCATGAGTAGCATTGCTCTCTTGGATACATGGACATGGATTAAATGGTTTCCTTTTATTCAAAACATCAGTTAAATAGCAAAAAAGGGAGAAAGATGTTATAAGTAGGTTAGGTGACCTCTCCATTTTTTACCTTTTAGGAGTATGATCCAGATATCCAAAAAAATATCTCAATTGTGCTTACTGTGCAGCACTCAGGATTTAACAGTTGTTTCAAAACTGACACTAACAATATCCTTAGCAGCCATCAGTCACCAGTAATTATAATTAAACAATGAATGGAACTGAATAGTAATAAAACTAAAAATTAAGTTTATGCTGCAAAACATTTATTGCGTAATGACAGCCAAGAAAGTCAAATTAAGACCCTGGTGTATCATAAATCTTCCAATACTCAGCATATATATCATATTTTCATTTCCCCTTTGAGTGATCATTCAAGACAACAAAAAATAAATTAAAAAATGAATCCATTTTTTATGTGCAAAGAAAGACAAAATGTCTAGTGTGGTGCCTAGAGATGATAAGAACATTTTTGAAGCTTTTGATTTTTTCAGGTGTCAAAATTTGAAGCAAAAAAAGTGGAAAATAACCTGCACTTTTAAAGGGACATTCAACTCCCCAGACCAAATTTTAGTGTTTTTCTAAGAAACCCCCAATGAAAAAGATACGTTCTTGTATCCTAGTGGTCACTGGAACAGCATCTTCTTCTGGTTCATCAACGGCCATTGGCTGTGACATCACAGTCAGACCCAGGATGCTACCCGGAAGGGCCAGAAAGAATATCCTCAGCAACAGAGTAAAATTTGTTTGGGGGGTGATTTTTCTATCATAGTATTTCGAATTTTTGAGAATATGTAGTCATTTTTATTTTAACTAGACATAAATATTATATCCCACCATTAAATTCATTTTGATTGAATCGAATTAAACCAACAGAATTGTTCGAATAATTTAACATGTTATGGAACTGTATTATAAGGGGAATCATGAAAGTAAGACAGAGAATTATTTAATGAAGGAATTTATGCATCACAAAAAAGATTTCATCTCGAACCAAATAAACTTGTCGTTTTTTTTCTCATTATCCTGACACAAGGTCTAATCCTTTAATTAATCAATGCACAGTTTCTTCTGGCTGTTCTAGGAAAGATAATTACTGTCACGTGACCCTGTGTCCTGTAGGTGTCAATGGCAGACAATAATAACAAGCTGCTTATCAGGTTTAATTAACAGGTAGCTAATAATTTTGCTTTGAAAATGCATTTATTTTAATTACATTGATTTGAATATTAATGACTATCCATCAGTATAACGTTGATTGATTTGGTTCACCATAATAAAGGCCATGTCCACCCTCCAAACAAGATGGTTTTAAAAGATATGTCCCTTTAAAAGAAGTAAAACGAATTTACCTACTGCATCCTATTTCACTTCCGTGATCCTGCAGTCTAGGGGGGAATGACTTCACTGTTAACACATTCTGCTCCTCCCCAGTTGCAAGCATTTTTCGAGCAAAGGGGCTGCGTGCTATGGTAAAAGGAGTATCACTCCCCCATCCATTCCAGGAAGCATCAATTCTGTCTTTGACCTCACGCCCACTGTCTTTAGCCAACCAGGAATTTCCTCCAATCAAGGCTGATTTCAGGAATCAATGAGATTACTCAATTTTCAGGAATCTTCTACACTGCATAACTTACAGCACAGAGAACAGACCCAAGGTTTCCTCTTCCCTCCTTCCAGCAAACATTCAACACGGCTGACAGACATGAGTTCCTTTTCACTCCCTCTCCCTCCATCAAACAAGCTAACAGGCAAGGATCCTTTGAACCTTCCTTCACACAAACTATTAACTCAGAAGTCAGGATGGCACTTCCTGTAATAGTGCAGTAACGGTGCAATGCTGGTTTTCTCAGCAAAATGATTGACAGGGAGAGGGAAGTGAGCTAGCAGGTTAAGAGAGCTATAACATGAAAACTTTTTTGAAACTTCGACCATGCAAGTAGGTTCAGAAAGGCATTTGGGGAACTTCGTTGTTTTTAAAGTTGCTTTTACAGTGTATTTAAATCACAAGCCAAAGCTGTTTTCTTAACACTAGAATCAAGATTAAATCATATAGTGCAATACAGGTGGTGGCTACATTTTGATTTATTGTCCCTGTTTTTTCTTGAATTAGTCATATCAAACTGGTATGTCATTTACACAAGACTTTATCTTGAATAATATGGATAATACTTACTTCAGACCAATGCAACATCTTTTTTGAAAAAAGTACCCAATTATACCTTGTATAGAGCACAGGATAAAATAAAAATACTAACAAAATGATCAAAAACGCATTTACTAATATCAGAAATGATAAATCTAATTGCAGCTGATAAGCTTGAATCACAAATCACAAAAAAAAAAATATGTATAAAACCCAAAATAAGTCTAATAATAAGCAGGCAACAGAGAGTCAGGAGATTTTACTACTTGGTTTATATGCTTGTGAAGGTTCTCATTTATCCAGGTCATGGTATATCTGTTGTATTCAATTAGATCAACTGGACTTGAAGTTTAGTTCTTGAAGACGTTTCGCTAGTCATCCGACTGGCTTTGTCAATTCAGAATGACTTGTACAAAAATCTGTGGCAATTATGTACCCTGGAAAATCCCAATTAGCATATCACAGCCAAGTGTTAAGGGCGTGATTGGATAGTGGCTAAGAGGTGTTCCTTTGCCAATATGTTAACATTACAATCTTCAAAGGTGTGTTCTTTATCCTTAAGATGCAGTCATCCCATATGTAGCAGGGGTCTCTGAGAAATTAAGAAGAATTTTCAAAAAACACCGTATCCCTGTCTGCTTTAAACTGAACAACACACTGAGGCAACAATTGGTACATCCGAAAAGACCCAATACCGAAACACAAGAAAAGCGACATCATATACGCAGTGCAGTGCAGTGAAGAATGCTCTGATTTGTGGGGGAGACCAAACAGCAACTGCATCAACGTATGGCCCAGCACAGAAGAGCCAATTCCTCTGGGTCAGGACTCAGCCATGTACCTGCATCTTAAGGATAAAGGACACACCTTTATCCTTAAGACACACCTTTGAAGATTGAAATGTTAACATATTGGCAAAGGAACGTGACTGGTTCAAGAGAGGTGTTAAGGAGGCCATTTATGTGAAAATAAAGAAACCAAGCCTAAATAGAGGTGGGGGGGTTCGACACCAACTGTCTGCCATGTACAATGCTGTTTTGACACCTTACTCTGGGCGTTCCTATAACACCTCTTAGCCACTATCCAATCACGCCCTTAACACTTGGCTGTGATATGCTATTTGGGATTTTCCATGGTACATAATTGCCACAGATTCTTGTACAAGTCATTCTGAATTGAGAAAGCCAGTCGGATGACTAGCGAAATGTCTTCAAGAACTAAACTTCAAGTCCAGTTGATCTAATTGAATACAACAGATATACTTGGTTTATAGGAGTTTAGTGTGGGTGCTTTCCTGGAGTCTGAGAGTACATAGGAGAACTATGAAGGAGGAGAATGAGACAAGATAAAGAGGGTGGCATTCCCAAAGGAGTTTGGTGTGAGTGCTTTCCTGGAGTCTGAGGGTACCTTGTCTGGTGGACTATCTACTTTCTTACTTGTTAAAGTTGTTTTGAATGTAACTTTCATTGCCTGTCCATAATTCCTGGAGCTTCCTGTGGATCAGGTGGATTGCTATAGCTAACAAAATATAAGGGGTCTCTGTACAACATAGTACATTATGTGCATTAAAGGGCATTGCCACCACTCCCACACTTTTAAACATTTTCAATAAAAAAAAAACCTAAACTTACTTCCCCGATGTTCTTTAAGCTGCATACCGTCTTTTCTACAAAGTGTTTTTGATATAATTTTTACCATACAGCACCAGCCCATTTGTTTTGGTGTAACATACAGGAAAACACTTTTGTGCCTTAAACACTGTAAATAGCTAGTTAGGATCACAGACAACAGAAACAGACTGTATATCAAGCCTTATATTACTATACAGGCCAACATTTTCCTATGTATCATATTTATATATGTCCAAGCAGATTTGATCACAGTTCCATAGAGGGCATTTAAAATGCATTGTTAATAAAAGAGGTAATCTACCATTTAAGCTTTAGAAATATTGTATTAAATACTTAATTAACTGGAAGCTTATTAAATGTATATGATCTAAAAGGTGGAAAATTGGGATATTCAGCAACACAGTAATGGAAGGTAAATATTTAAAAATTTTAAAAATGTTTTGCAATTCGATACCATGGAATCGGTGCAACCTTTTGTTGCCTTTCTTTTTACAGATCAGAGCCGGTCCTAAAAAAATAACATCCCCTAATTTTTCCATGATCAGTTTACTACATCATTGATCCTTGGAAAATCATTAAAGGGCTACAATACCCACTGATCAATGATTTTAAAGTTGTAATGTGCCCCCCCCCTCGCTGCCGGAAGGGGTGTTGTTTTATGATTGAAAGTAGGTAATGCTTTGTCAGGAAGTGGTGTGCGGCTTGTCCAGAAGTGGGAGGGGCTTTATAAACATGACTGGTAAATAATGCCCACAATGACTGGTAAATGATGCCCACAGTGACTGGTATTATATGCCCACAGTGACTGGTATGAGATGCCCACAGTGACTGGTATTAGATGCCCACAGTGAATGGTAAATGATGCCCAACATTGATTTTTGATCTGCAGGGCTGACAAACATTGATTTTGATCAAATGAATTGCCTGTCAGAAGGGAGGGGGAGGAGTCCTAGCTGCATTCTGTTGTGCAATGGAAAACATGGCTTCCCCTGCTATTTAAAGTGACAGGACCTCCCTAAAATGTGTGTTTTTTTTGGGGTCTCCTGGCATCTTTGCCCCAGGCACATTTAAAAAACCTGTGGCTCATGCACATGATGCCAGATTTTCTTTTTTTAATTTCTGGCATCAAAACTGCTGCCTCCCTACAGGGTGTTGCTCTGTAATGTGCTTCACCTTGCCTCATTGGGGAGGTGGCCCTGGTTCTAGTAATTTTAGGACTCTGTCACTAGCACTTCCATTTTAAGAATACAGTAAACAGGGAGGAATCTGTCTCTATTGAAGTTTGAATAAAACAATAAATAGTAATCATAAATGAAATGAATAATCAATCCTACCTCCCATACTATGGTAAATTAAATTTTTTGCCAATTTCAGCTAATCCCAAAAAATGAAAAGATTAAACTTATTTTTTACAATTTTGACATTTGTTAAGGGACTTTGAAGACTTCAGTACATCTTGTACAATTTTTTTAAAATATGCTACAATTTTAAAAGCAATCATAAGCAGGAACCCATTACCCATTTAATGTACCTATTCCAAGTACAAGTACCCTTATAGGAAACACACAGAACAAGGCTGTGATTACATTTCTGTAAACTCTTATTAGGTGTACTTTTTGTCTACTTCTTTAAATGAGAGTTCTGTTTCAATGCAGGGCATAATACATTGCTGCAGGGTGTATTTACCAACAGTGCACCAATTTAAAAGAAGGTACCAGAGGCATACATTCTAATATTTCCTTTTAAACAGGAAATGTATTTGTACAGAGTTTTGTTGAAATATGTAAAGCCCTATGTAACTCATTTTTTATGTCTCCCTCTATAAATGGCAATGTAGGTTTGTATGGCCGGAGGGTGTGTTATTGAACTGTGCATAGTGCACATTTGATCTTTCTTCATCTCATTTAGGCAAGAACCTTTTCCTGTTAAAAAAAATGCGTTTAAGTTGGGATCTTGGGATATGTTTTGCACTAACGCAAAGTTTTTAATATCTTGGTGTAACACTGCATACCTGCTTAACAAAAACGACTAATTTCGGTGTTCTCATAGTCCCACTAACTAGTCTAGTGAGTAGGTCAATGAATTGATTTAGAATTAGAATATCTCATAAAATACAAATGGTGTCGGAGATGCTGTAATCTTACCAGTCATTGATCAATTGACCATGCTCTAATCCCTTTGCGGCAGTTACGGTATTGCAGAAGCACGTCAGGTAAGCTGTGTCAGGGAGCAAGGCTGTATGCCCTGATTCTATAGGTGTTATGTTTAGCACTATGTAATGTAACCTTTACTGCATTGGGTGCACAGTACTAAGTCTAAAAGGTTTTAGAAAATGAGAATGAATACGAAGGTACCCCAAGCTAACTTGACATTACATCAGATAGCGTGGATTTTAGACTCATTTGGGCAGTAACAGACTTCATATATCCCTCCCTGTTTATCTTAACAATCAGAGAAACAATGACCCAGTGTTTAATTACATGTGCAAAATAAAGACAGAGAGAGAACATGTGGGTAAATGTTTATTTGATTATAATGGTTATTTTATCAAGACAAGCAGCAATTCTGGACAAAAAAATGAATGTTTCATTTAATATGTGTGATGTATATATATATATATAATGTATATATATAAATGTGTGTGTGCTTTCTAATGGCTATATTGAGGTTTTTATTTGTTATTGCCAACAAGCTCTTATATTTTGACTAAGGCTGATTTAGGCTAGATGGATTGATATAGTAATAGCGCTGGGTGCTATCAGGGGTACATTGTATTTCTGTATTTGTGATTTGGAATTTTTACCCTAACTGTACTAATGCTTTATTATACATAGGAGCTCTGTTCTTACCTGTTTTGATTTATGATATGATACCTTCCCAACTCTGGCTGTGACACAAGTCAAACATAGCCCAAATTGAGATGTTCCATTGCAAAATTTATGGCAACCAAATGCTTAATATGTTCCTGTGACATTCCAAATAAAACACCCAGCACCCAGCAATTACTTTGCTAATGATGTTTCAGGTGTAACATTGGCCACGCAACCTTTTCTATCCAGGAATGTCAACATCATCAAATATGCTTCTATAATTGCTTACACAGGATGATCCCTCACTGGCCTGCAGATGCTGCTGTACATATTATATACATGTGGCACAGCAGCAGAAGAGGCTACTCCAGGAATATATAGCAATATTTTTGTGTGGGTTTAACCTGCTGATAATACAAAGAGGGAGGGTGGACATGCCCCTTGTTTATTTCTTTTTTCACTTGTTCTCAATCCTATTCTATACTTCCTATACACATGCTTGTGAAGGTTCTCATTCATCCAGGTCATGGTATATCTGTCGTATTCAGTTAGATCAACTGGTTTAGTTTAATTCTTGAAGACATTTTGCTTGACTGGCTTTCTCAATTCAGAATGACTTGCACAAGAATCTGCAATTATGTACCCTGGAAAGTCCAAATTAGCATATAACAGCCAGGTGTTAGGGACCTTTTGAATGCAAGGTGTAATAGCATCGTGGCGAAGAGGTATTAGCCCTAGGAATTCCCAGGGTAAGGTGTCAAAGTCATTCTGAATTGAGAAAGCCAGTCGGATGAACTAAGAGCTAAACTTTAAGTCCAGTTGATCTAACTGAATACAACAAATATTCCTATACACAGTTTTGGTATGAACATTGACTTTCTGTTGTACTGATAATCATATAATCATCAAATACGGCCTAACATCAGAAGAATATGGTTGACAAAATCCAACTGAAATTTTCAGGCTTAAAAAAGATATGACATAATTCTAAATGAATAACTAATAAAAAAATCACCATTGCAACATTTAAACAGATAGTATGCAGATAGCAGGTCATTTTCTGATAAACTCCACTATGATTTGAATACTCTGGGCATTATGTAATTAACTTGTTAAAACTTTGCCTGGCCTGGAATCCCACAGCAACAGTTAGCTGATTGCTTTCATTTTTCCATAGTAGACCAGTGAAAATTAACTATTGATTGGTTGTTATGCTCTTGTGGCTCTTACAAAAATGTTTTTTTTCTTTTTGTTTGGTTTTATAAAAGAACATGTACAATGAATAATGTTTTCCATTTATCACAGGATCTGCAACAGTATTACAGTCTATTTCTATAAATAATAAGATAGAAATTGAATATCTAGGATAATGATGTCACCACTCATCCGGATTAAAGGTAAATAACTATTATTGATTTTTAGCAATTATAGACACACATAAATAATTATAGGGACACAGAGAGAGAGAGAGAGAGAGAGAGAGAGAGAGAGAGAGAGAGAGAGAAATATCCTCATTTCCTGCCTAACTGTTGATCCAGAGGAAGGCAGGAAATGAGGATATTGCTAGATGGGTTGGACTGGATGGACGTATGTCTTTATTCAACCTCAAATACTATACTATACAAGGATTTTAGGACTTTTCTGTTGGCTTAAGTAGAGACGGATTGCACCTCAATAATTATGGTGCAATTGTTTTGGGGGAGAAGATGGCAAGGGGGTTGGAGGAAATTTTAAACTAGGTGTGGGGGGGAGGCTACATTGGAATACACAGGGGTAGATACAGAATTTAGGGATCAGGGGGCTAATAATACAATAGAGGGAGAAGACAGGGGAAGGGGGCAGCATAGAGGATAAGGAGGCATGTACATCCAAGTATGAAAGTAAATCAATTGAGAATCTAAAATGTGTGTTTACAAATGCAAGAAGTCTGTCTGGAAAAACTGGGGAACTAGAACTAATAGCTTTAAAGGAAAGGTATGATGTGATTGGTATAACAGAAACATGGCTAAATGATTCACATGACTGGACAGTAAATATTGAAGGATACTCCTTATTTAGACATGACAGAGTTAATAGGAAAGTAGGGGGAGTATATTAAACAGGAATTGAAGCCAAATCTAAAAGACGGAATAGATGGGGGTATAAACTATATGGCAGAAACAATATGGGTAGAGCTGTGTACAGGAAGCAAGAAGGTGGGTAAATTAATTGTTGGTGTTTGTTATAAGCCGCCAAATGCCAGGGAGGAGGTGGAAATCTCCATATGCAGATGGCTAAGGCTGCTGGTATAGGGCATGTTCTGGCTATGGGGGATTTTAACTACCCTGAAATAGATTGGAGTAAGGGAACTGCCAGCACTTTAAAGGGTATGTCCACCCTTCAGAATTTTTTTTAGCAAACATTGCCCCTGTCCCCCCAGCCCCAACGCTGTGTTTGTAATATCAGAAAATGCCAGAACTTCTATACCTTCCCTCTTGCCTCCGCCATGCTGCTGGCCCTCAGCTTGCGAAAAAATGCAAGCAGAGGGGTGGGACGGCAGTCGTCGTCTGTGATTGGCTGAGCGGCAGCCATCACGGAGCGCGGCTGCCGGGAGTTCAGTGCGGCGGAGGCAAGAGGGAAGGTAAGTAATGGTCTGGGCATTTTCTGATATTACAAACATAGCAGTTGGGGCTGGGGGGAAGGGGAATGTTTGCTAAAAAGGGTCTTACAACTAGGGGGAGGGAATCCAAATCGGGATGGATGAGGGAGGCGGAGGGAGGGGGAGAAGGGCTGCAGTATGCATGCCAACTTCTCCCGGAGGCAGGTAGGAGGCAGAGTCCTATATGGACTCTGCTATCCTCCTGTTGGGCAGTTTTGGGGACTTTGGGGGGGGGACTAAAGGATAACCATATGGAGCTGGGATGTGAGGTAAGGATTAAACTACACTACATGATGGGGCCAGTAGTGGGGGGATTATAGTTTTGGGGGTGGACATGCCCTTTAAAAGCATTTTCTTTCACAGATGGTAGAAGTTCCTACTAGACAGAATGCGTTGTTAGATCTGAGCTGAGCTGATTTTGGAAATGAAGGTAATGGGAAGCTTAGGGAATAGTGACCATGATATAGTGTTGCAAAAAACAAAAGTGCACTGGGTTAACAAAAACTTTTACTTAGGAAAACTACTTTAATGTTGTTAAAGGAATCACTCTTGCTTATAGACTGGGGGGAATTGTTTCTAGGTAAAGATACTGAGCAGATGTGGACCATTTTTAAAGGGATATTAAACTATTACATTTCTAAATTTGTACCTTTAGGGAACAAGTGTAAAAAAATTATGTCCACTCCTGCCTGACTTATTGCTCAGGTAAAAAGGGAAATGGAAAAAAAGAAAAAGGCTTTTAAAATTTTGAAATCAGAGGGAACAGAACAGGCTTACAGGGAGTATAAAAGCTGTAATAAAGATTGCAAGAAAGCAATTAAACTAGCTAAAATAGAAAATGAAATACGGATTGCCGAACAAAGCAAGCCCAACCCCAAAATGCTTTTTAAGCAGGCATCCCCCCTTCCCTGGAGTTCAGGGAGTCTCCCTGATTTTAATGGCAGATCCCTGACTCCCTGAAATAATATACAATCTCCCTGAAATGTGTTGTTATGAATTAGAGTGAGGGAGCACAATGATGTCAGAGTCTTTTAGCAGTTAACACGTGACAAAAACACTTAATAGTGACTACTTGTTGTATGCATGTGTGTCTGACTGTCTTCATGAGTGTGTGTCTGTTGAGATTCATGTGTATGTATTTATGCAAGTCTGACTGTATACATGTGTGTTTGTATGCATGGATTATGCATTAATCTTGGGGTGGGGCTTTAGGTGGTGGGTATCCTCCCTGAAAAGTGTGGATACCCCCCTTTGAAATGAGTATTGGCAGGGAGGGATGTCTGTTTAAGTATATAAATATTAAAAAGATGAGTACCGAGAATGTGGGGTCATTAAATAATCAGGCTGAGATGGTTGTAGAGGATGCCAAAAATTCTAATCTGCATACTGTTTTACATTGGTTTACACTATAGAGAATCCTAGTCCTTACAGCAGGGATTGTAATAATATGCAGGGGAGAAATGAGGATTATTCACAGTGGCTGACGGAGGATATGGTACGGAAACAATAAGATAAAGGACCAGATGGATTACATCCTTGGATTTTAAAAGAGTTTAGTTCAGTTCTATCTAGACCACGGTTTCTCATCTTTTCAGATTCACTTTGGTCTGGGGATGTGCCCCTGGATTGGAAAAAAGCCAATGTAATACCAATATTTAAAGGATAAGTACACTCTACAAGTGAATTCTATTTGGAAGCTGCAGCTTTAAAGGGTAGCTGTGGTCTCAAATTCATCCAAACTAGTAAGGATTATATAAAAGCCTTCCATCATACCTTCAAAATAAAACCTAAATCACATCTCTAGATAACATTTGTGAGAAGTTATTGCTGGAAAGGTTCAGCAATATTACTTCCTGCTTGAACACTTCCTGTTTTCAGCCATGCGACCAGCTTGTAGTCTTGTGACCAGCCACTGCCTGCATTAATAGGCTCTCCTTCTCAACTGTCAATTCTTTGCCCATGTACTTCCTGATTTCCCCAGCATTAAGTCTTAACTGAGCATGCTTCTCCCCTGGGGTGGACGGGTGATGTCACACAACCTACTGGAAGTAGGAAGTTTGAACATTTAACCCAATGTAATTTTTTCACAGGCTCCAGATAGAGATATGATTGTTGGCTCATTTTAAAGGAAATACTGCAGGCTTTCATTTAACCCTCCTTTGTTGTGAGACCACAGTTGCCATTTAAGTAATCTGTTTCTTGGGGTTTTTTCCCCCCCTAAGGCCCTCCTGAGCCTACCTGTGAAGCTCTGAAGTTCCTGACATCTTGGATTATGTTTTAGGTGTCTGTAGCTCCGCCCCCTGAGATTTGCTGCTTCTCCTTCTGTTGTGTGTCAGAAAAGGCGTGGCTCGTTGCGCCCCCCCCCCGCGCGCCAAGACGTCACGGGCGCGGCGTGGGTGATAAGTACTTGATTTTAGAGTGTACTTATCCTTTAAAAAAGGTAGTTGTTCACGCCTGGTAACTATAAGCCTGTAAGCCTAACACAGTGGTGGGAGTGGCTGGAAACTTTGTTACGGGATGATATCCTTGACTTTGTCTCCGAAACTGATCTTAATAGTAGTAGTCAGCATGGATTTATGAGAAATAGATCATGCCAGACAAATTTAATTGTTTTTTATGAGGAAGCGAGTAAGAATTTCGATTCAGGCACAGCAGTGGATGTTATATATTTGGATTTTGCAAAAGCTTTTGATACTGAGCCACATAGGCAACTAATGTATAAACTGAGGACTGTTGGCCTAGAAGAAAACATTTGTTCATGGATAGAGAATTGGTTATTGGATCGCAAACAGAGAGTGGTGGTAAAGCGGAGTTCCTCAGGGTTCTGTACTGGGGCCGCTTCTTTTTAATCTGTTTATAAATGACTTAGAAGGGGGCATTGAGAGCAAAGTCTCTGTGTTTGCTGATGACTAGAGATGTCCGAACTTCGCAAAATCCGGTCCGCTCGAGGATCTGCGAATTTTCAGGAAAATTCGAAAATCTGTGAGCGGACCCATTGAAATGAAAAAAATCCTTGAAAATACGAGAAAAACTCCTAATTTAGAAAATTTTCGAAAATACGTATTTTCGAAAATCCGAGAAATCCTCGTAATTTCGAAAATTTTAGAAAATACATATTTTCACACATTTTCGAAAATCAGAGAAATCCTCGTAATTTTGAAAATTTTCGAAAATATGTATTTTCACACATTTTCGAAAATACGAGAAATCCTCGTAATTTCTAAAATTTTCGAAAATACGAGAAGTTCGGAAAGCGGAAAATCAGGAAAAATCCACCGTTCGCGAACGGGATAAATCCGCGGCGGATCTGGGTTCAGATCCGCGAACCGGCCATCCCTACTGATGACACTAAACTATGCAGAGCTTTGGAAACTTCAAATGATGAGCAAGTGCTGCAAGCAGACCAAGATAGATTATCATAATGGGCAGCAGAATGGCAGATGAAATTCAATGTTGATAAATGTAAGGTGATGCATTTGGGATTTAATAATCCCTGTGCCACCTACACCATAAATAACTCTGTGTTAAGTGAATCTCTAATAGAAAAAGATTTGGGGGTTCTAGTAGATAACAGATTTAGCTGTAGCAAACAATGCCAGGCAGCAACGACTAGAGCTAGCAAGATATTGTCTTGTATAAAGAAGGGAATAGGTTCAAGAGAGAAAAATATTCAAGAAGGACTTGAATATGCAGGCAGATTATACAAGTTAGGGCTGTTTACATAGGAGAAGCGACATTTGCGTGGGGATATAATAACTTTATACAAATATACTAATGGGCCATACAATAAACTCCCTGGTGTATTGTTTACTAATAGGCCATATCAGAGGACACATGGACATCCTTTAAGGTTGGAAGAAAAGAAGTTTCATCTTCAGGTTAGGAAAGGTTTCTTTACAGTGAGAATGGTGAAACTGTGGAACTGTCTTCCAGCAGATGTGGTAATGGCATGTTCATTGAATATCTTTAAAGGGTATGTCCACCCTTAATTCTATTTTTTAATATAGCCTTCCCCCTGGTCCCCCAGCCCCAACTGCATGATTTTTATTTTTAGAAAGTGCCCCAAACTTTTACTTACCTCCCCTCTTTCCTTCGCTGCGCTGCTGGCCCTCTGCTTGCGAGAATGCAAGCAGAGGGGCGGGACCGGCAGTCGCGTCCGTGATTGGCTGCCGCTCAGCCAATCACGACGGCGACTGCCGGTCATTCATTGCAGCGGAGGAAAGAGGGGAGGTAAGTAAGAGTTTGGGCTTTCAAATAAAAATCATGCGGTTGGGGCTGGGAGACCAGGGGGATTACTATATTAAAGGGGATTAATGCTAGGGGAAGGGAATCCGGAGAGGGAGGAGGGGGAGGGAGGGGGAAGGGCTGCAGTACGCTGCCAAACTTCTCCCAGAGGCCAGGTAGGAGGCAGAGTCCTATATGGACTCTGCTATCCTCCTGGTGGGCAGTTTTTGGACTTTGGGGGGGACTACAGGAGAACCTTATGGAGCTGGGATGTGAGGTAAGGATTACACTACACTACATGATGGGGCCAGTATTGGGGGGATTATATTTTTGGGGGTGGACATGCCCTTTAAAGGTATCTCCACTCGTTTTAGAAGTTTTGGAATCCCGTTCTATTGAAGAACGGGAGGTAAAGGAGATGTGCCTTACCTTCCGTTCTTAATAGAACACACAGGAGCCAGGGAGAAGGTAAGAAACTTACCCGCTCGCTCGCTCCCCCCCGTGCTTGGTCTGACAGGTCCCGACATAGATGTGCATAGATCGCGCATGCGCATAGAAGACAAGGTCCGTCAGGACCTGTCAGACTACGCGCCGGGGAGCGAGCGAGTGGGTATGTTTCTTACCTTCTCTCCTGGCTCCTGTGTGTTCTATTGAAGAACGGAAGGTAAGGCACATCTCCTTTACCTCCCGTTCTTCATAGAATGGGATTCCCAAACTTCTAAAAAGTGGAGTGGAGATCCCTTTAAAAATGGCCTGGATAAGTTTCTAAAATTACAAAATATTGAGAATTACTGGCATTAATACATATACTGTAGATTTGGTTGATCCAGGGATACTTTCCGATTGCTGTTTACAGTCAGGAAGGAATCCCCCCCACCCCCGCCCCCCTTTATTAGCTAAACTTTTTTTGCCTTCCTCTGGATCAAGGAAGTTAGAAAGGGTTAAAAAAGGAGGGTGAATAGGTTGGACTTGATGGACGTATGTCTTTATTCAACCTCAATTACTATGTTACTAACATAAGGTCCATGGGCAGGATTTATTTGACATTACTGGAGTAGTTGGCTCCTTCTCTATATAGTGACAGCCCTTTCTCTAATATATTATAGTTAACACTAGACATCAAACCTGTTACATTAACAGACGCTAGAAACCCAGAGTACCCCCTCTGTGTCAGAGTTGTTCCCCCCCCCTGTCTCAGAGTTCCCCCCTGTGGCAGGGTCCCCCCCCCCTCAGTGACAGGGTCCCACTCCTCTGTGGCAGAGTCCCCCCTGAGGCAGAGTCGTCCCCTCTGTAGCATTGTTCCTCTCTGTGGCAGAGTCTCCCCCCTCTGTGGCAGAGGAATCTACCTTATCTGTTGTTGGTCTCCATGCCTCTGTGTGTGTTTCTTAACTTTTTTTCCTCTAGTGGTGAATCAATTGAAACTGCAGGGAATCTCCCTCTAGTGGTGAGTCCATAAGAACTGCAGTGACACACACACACACGGACAGCAGCACGGACTCAGCAGTTTTTATTATATAGAATGAGAAATATGACTGTCAGGCATACATTATCCTCACCTTCATAAAAGATTTCCTTTCCTTTTCCTGGAAATGTATAGACGAGAAGGCGAGGATCATGTTTCTCTGACAATCATTTTTCCTATTTGCACTGTGTGTTTTACAATTAAGTGGAATTTTATCCATGTACATCATCCAGACTGTATCCATTCATCTTTGGCTCATCTACAGCTTCCAGCATTCAACAGGGATTCCGGGGGAGGCTCTATCCTAGGATGTTTTAGAAGCTCTGTCTAAACCTCATAGTAGCCATGGTAATGGTTATCTGTATAAACTACCCTGTTGTGCTGCAATCAATATCAGAATAAAGGCGATGTGCATGCACTGGGGTGGGGGAATTGTACTGGCAAATCTCCAACAAACAAACCCAACACAACCAGGGAAAGAATACAGGGACTGTAGTGGAACACAACTGTCGCTATTTGTTAGTGGGGGAAGTGATATTCTTTTACATTTCACAATCTCCCCTTGAACAGAACATTCTCTTTCCCATAAATGTCACATCTGTAGTAATGCTCCCAAACACATTTATTTTATACAAAAAATTGCCAATTCTTAATACTGTGGTTGTAAAAGTCTAACTGGGGTATTCAATAACTCAAAGAAGAAGGTCTTATCTTCCTGCAATGCAAGACTAAATTACGGTATTGCGAAAAGATGTTCCTCTTTGTGCTGCTGTTACGTCTCTATACGATGTCCCGTTAAGCTGCGAGGTAGAGTTAGAAAAGGGGGAATTGTATAGGGAGCGCTGCGATATTTCCAAAAACACTTGGAAATTGTGCTGCACCATAAAATAAGCCTCAACCCCACATTAACCTAATATTGCATCAATTTGGGTGGGTTTTAGATTAAGATTAGTGATACTGAATTCCTCCCTTCATTTGTTACAAACACAGAGATTGGATTCTTTGTTCTCCCTGGCTATACACCGTGCAATAGTTTTAGGCAGATTCAATCATTTTTATCAAATAGACTAAAAATTTAGCTAGTTAAAAACACAAAAATGAATACAATAGCCACAAAGATCAAAAGATGCATAAACAAAATTAAGTAAGAATAAGAGATCCCTTCACCCAAATAGGACCACTGAAATGGGTGCTACACCAGATTACCAGATTAAGGCCATCCTGGCAATGTAACATAGTAATTGAGGTTGAATAAAGACATGCATCCATTAAGTCCAACCTTTTCACCCTCCTTTTTAACTCTACATACACATACAGATGATCCAGAGGAAGGCAAAAAACCCAGCTAAAAAAAAGGGGGGGGGGCAATTCCTCCCTGACTCCAAATGACCGAACTACGTTATATATGTATTAATACCAGTCATTCTCAATATTTGTTCGTTTTAGAAACTTACCCAGGCTATTTTTAAAGCTATTTAATGAACTTGCCCTTACCACATCTGCTGGAAGACAGTTCCACAGTTTCACCGTTCTCACTGTAAAGAAACCTTTCCTAACCTGAAGATGAAGCTTCTTTTCTTCATCAAGGATGTCCACGTGTCCTCTGATGACTGATTGGTAAATCCCTTTTGTATATGGGATTTCAAAACTGCACTGCATATTCCAAATGATCCCTTACCAGTGCCTTGTAAAGAAGGAGAATAATATATATTTTTTTAAATCCATCCCCCTCTTTATACAAGACAATGGGACCGATTTACCCAGACTCGATGGGCAAATATATGGTGTTAAAGTCACGCTAAGCGGTTCGCTAACTCCATATCAGCGTCGGATGCACGGGTTACGCAAAAAGCACCCGCACATCCGACTCTCGCGATTCAATATTTTGCGCCATTTTTAGCGCAGGATTTTAACACCAGCAAGTAGCTGCCGTTAAAATCCCGCAACAGGATTTACCCACATTTGCAACACGATATTGAATGGCAAACAGGACGTTTACCCAGAGCGATAGTTTTGAATAGCTTGATAAAAAGTAGTAAATGAAACATACATTTTTCTAATTTATTTATGAGTAAGGTTTTTTTTTCCCTTACAAGGTGGTACTAGAAGATTACTATTCCCTGACTGGTCTCAGGGAATGATCGCATGCGCTCTGAAAATGTATTGCATCACAGTGCATGCTATGTGGTCACGCAGACACACTCAGTCATGCAGATACGCTCAGTTACGCAGACACACTCAGTCACGCAGACATTGTAATGCAGACATTCTGTAATGCATAACTCACAACTTATTGAAAACCACTCCTCCATCAAATTATCTGCTGCCGACCGTACTGCTCTTCGGTCCACTCAATATATGTCACATCAACCAATTGGCAGACAGACTTTCCAAAACAAAATAGTTGCAAAAAAGTTCTTGTCTCATTCACCCAACACTGAGATTCATCTCCTGGCAATGTTTCGGTTGGACCTCCATCCTTTATCAAGCCTGGCTTCTCTAGCGAGATTTCTCACGCACTTATGATCCATGAGGGCATGAGGATCTCAAAGCATTGCATGTCAATGTGAGTGGCCAAATTTTTCAGAGCGCATAAGATCATTTTTTTTTTTGTGAATCCCATGCCCTCTGATTATGCAAAATTATGCAGATTGCAGAGTGAATGGACAGCAGCCCTACTCCATTGTAGAATGGCAGAAGCTTAACTGTCCCCTTCATACAGCAATCAATCTCACCCTTTATGTAGCACTGTCACGGGCCACTCAGGTATCTGTCACCAACCAGTTCTGACCCCCTCACACAAACTGCTGGAACGTTTTGTAAGTCACCTTTTTTTTTATAACATCATGTATTATGTCCCGATCTCCTAACCAGCTTAAAGCTGGGTACACACTGTAACGATAAAGGGACAATTCTGACGGCCCTTTATCATTTAATGCGTCGCCTTGTTTCCTTCGGTTGCGGGTGTCCCCTGTACTAAAGTATAGGGAGTTGGATGCGGCTGAAGGGAACGTTCTGCCTATACTCCCTGGAAGCAGCAAATTTAAACATTTACTTCAATATAATTTCTCACAGGCTGCAACCAGAGATGTGGTCTAGGGATCATTTTAAAGGACTTTTATTTAACCCTTGTTCAGATACCATAGTTGCCCTATAACGATCAACAGATTTTAAAATTCACAGTGAATAAATAAATAAAAGTCAAATTTTGCCAAGCATTGTTTGGTTTAAGAAATTGCTTTCCCATCAAAGACTGGCACTTTGTGCGAAGACCACAGTATTTCTTTGTGTTTCTCACAGTGTGGAGTCTGCTCTGCATTATATTTTACAGTTTGAAAAATCCTCAGCAGAAAATGGGATTTTCTAGTAAATCTAAACATCTAAAAGGACATTTAGACGCATCTTAGCAATGGCTGATTCTAATATAGCGTATCGAATTATCTTACTATATAACAAAGAAATCAGGAAAACTGACAATGAGAAACCTTAAACAGAGGCAACTGCAAAATTCAATGTGTTGACTATAAGCTACCCACACAAAAATGTGTTTCTAACATTAAACTTCACACAATATATAGGTTGGGGGCAGGGGTACTTGTAAGCTTCAAGGAGCATCCCAAGTCCTTACTAAAGTCCTGATGTGAGAGCTTAGGTATGTTGGACATTCCTAGTTTAGAAAAATGACCACTTATAGGACAGACTATTGTAAAAATCGGTGCTGTGAACACTGCAGATTAGTATTTCAGAAAATGTTTTTACCCCAGAGGCAACTCTCATGGGGCCCATTATAGAAGAAGTAATAAAGTCAATCTGTGTTTACTTAATTATTTAAAGAAACAAAACAATGCTTATTAAAGATACTGCACTAGAGATGCACTATAAAATAAATGACCATTACAAAGATTTTTATTTGCCACTGCAATCTATAATTATAAAGAAGTTTATGAGAGATTATCGCTACCTCTCGTTTAGTATTGTAGGTACTAGCTGTCAGACTTCTCATTGCTGTTAGTTATCTGCCCGACTTCCTGACACGATCCCTACAGTTTCTACACATTGTGCATAATCAGTATAAAGAACAACACAAGTCCAACAGCGAACTGACAACCACAAACACATTTGGCAAAGATTGACAGCTGTTATCAGAGTACTACCTTCCATGTATAGATTGCAATAACACCCCGAGAATACTGAACCTAATATTGATCCCAGAATACTAACCCTAATACTGACCACAAGAGTACTAACTCTTATACTGACCCCAAGAATACTAACCCTAATACTGACCACAAGAATACTAACCCTAATACTGACCCCAAGAATACTAACCCTAATACTGACCACAAGAATACTAACTCTTATACTGACCACAAGAATGCTAACCCTAATACTGACCCCAAGAATACTAACCCTAATACTGACCCCAAGAATACTAACCCTAATACTGACCCCAACAATACTAACTCTTATACTGACCACAAGAATGCTAACCCTAATTCTGACCCCAAGAAAAACTAACCCTAATACTGACCCCAAGAATACTAACCCTAATACTGACCCCAAGAATACTAACCCTAATACTGACCACAAGAGTACTAACCCTAATACTGACCACAAAATTACCAGCTCTTATTCTGATCACAAGAATAATAACCCTAATACTGACCTCAAGCGTAATAACCGTAATACTGACCACAAGAATACTAACCCTAATACTAAGATATAGTACTGGGGGCAGAAGAAACTATGGTGTCCTATGATGTGACATCTCTCTTCACCTGTATACCCACCAAGGAGGCTGTTGACATGGTGATAAAACAACTAGGCCAAGACAGAACTAAGTAAATATCCCCACGCAAATTTATATTGCGTTATCGCTCCCGAAAAGGAATTAGCACACAGAGAAAGTTTAACGATAGCTATTTACTGGTGCTAAAATCTTGAGTGCCAGTTGGATCGGCGTCTTTTGAAAAACCTGTGCAGCCGGCACTAAGATTGAGTTAAAGACGCGCTAAACAATATTCAATCAGTTAGCATGACTTAAACTTCAAAAATTTGCAGTATGCCCCTGGATAAATGAGACATAAGGGCAGACGTGGGCCAGTATTTCAGCCTAATCAAACACTGTGATACTTACCCTTGTTTGCGGGGGTCCCTGAGGCAAGGTATTGCTCCTGATCTCTGCAGGTCCTCTCTGTGTGCCAGGGACCTCCTTCCAGGTAGCATCCTTCAATCTTGATTTATGGCTGGTTTCCTAGTGTGCCTTCTATGTGGCTGTGTGAGGTCTTACAGTAAAGAGCTTGTTGAATTTAAAGAGGATACATGAAGCCACTGGAGTCCCAAACATGAGAATATCAATAGGAACTCTGACAGTCAGGGATATCATGTTCTTATTGACCTACCAGGCTTAAATCAGTGGATGAAAAGAATCAAGGGATGTCACCAGCTTTTCCTACTAGATTTGGTTACAAATGCTTGTAATAAACTGGGAAAAATAGTAGTTGGGTTAACAGGCAGATAATTGACAGGTAACCTGTTGCTTGTTTTTAGGGTGGACATGCCCTTTACAGGCAAGTGATACAATTTTTACTCTAGTTTAACACTTATTAAAAATGTATTTTCCAGCCTTTGCATCACCTTTAAAGAAGGTTTTAAAATATTTCTTTATATAATTGTTATAATTATTTAGTTTTATAATCTATTCCTATGGTATTATAAATACAGATAAAATATATTCTGCTCTGCAGTGTATAAATAGTCCCTCAAATTTTCCCTATTGTTGTCTATATGACCCAAAAGGTTAATTTGCTTTCATTTTTCTTGGCAACTTTAAAGACCAAAATCCTAAACAGAAGGTTATGAAGATCTTGCCAGCAAATCCAAATTAAAGGCTCAGCACTCCAAGTGAAACCAATTCTTTCAAGAATTCTGTGTGCGCTAAAACCCATGGTGAGGTTGTATAGTAATTGTGTTCATGCTTCCTTTTCACCCTTTCTGACGTCCTCTGGCCTCTTTACAGAGGAAACTAAAAGGAAATCAGAGAGCCTTATCGTTAATTACAGCAAGGCAAACCCTTCCCTTCCATTAACTCTATTAAAAAAAAGCCAATTATTCAACAGATCTTCTTACTGGAGCAACGAATGTGTTCAGGAGCTTACTGAAAGTTTAAGTTGAGGAGAGAGTGTAGCCAATGGCAGCTCTTTGGCCTTTAGGATCCTGTTTTGGTTAGTGTCATAATAATGTGCTGATAAATAAGTAAAAATGAATGTGGAGGGAATTTCTTTGTAAACCAGGACTTAATTAATATGCTGTGGGATAGGTAGGAAGATGGACACTAATGGGCCGATGTTGTAAGAAAAAGTGCACTACTTACCCAACCGTGATCCTGCAATGCTGTAAACTCCTTTGTGAGACTTACTGCATTGTGGGATCCCGGTTAGGTAAGACGTGCATTTTACGCCTCCATAGGAAAGGCCTTAAGATTCGTGAGAAATCCGTGCAAAACTTAACTTAACCTGTTCTACATAGGCCACGCTACGCTATTCCAAATAGTTTTGGACATGGCGCGGTCAGCGCTAAATTAGTGAAAAACCTACTAACCAAATAGTCCATCTTGTAGCATGGGTTTTGCACTAATTTGGCCGGATAGTGACCGATATAGCATCGCCCCCTAATTGTCTCAATGAAAGAAAAGGTTCTTTCCTTCTAGTAAATGTCTTGGTTTCTTTTATTTAACAAGAAACTGTCCATCCTCCTACTTATCCTATGTAATGAGAAAGCCAATTAACTTTCACAGATTTTATTATAAAACCAATCCTAAGTAAAATAAGCTTTTTTCTATTGCTTTGTGGCAATCCATATTAAGGGCAGTACAGGAAGTAGCATTCACTCGGGTGAGTTAAGGTTCTCTGCTTTAGAAATGAAGAGTTGGTGACCTCTCACCTGTAACTGTGGTGCATGATGGATCCCTAGCAATTCAATTCTTTTATCAAAGGTACTACACTTGTTTTCAACTCCATTCCACTTGTATAATAGTAGCTCAACTTGATCATAAGGATCATAGGGTCAACATTTACTAATTTCAAATCTTGTTTTGCAACAGCATCTTTCAGAAGACTTTAAAAAGTCTCTCATCAAAGTCAAACTAGGGAAATCTCTGACTAAAATAGAACTACATTATTGTATTTAACCAAACATGATCCCAAAAGGCATCTGGGGAAATCTTTCCACTTACATACTTACATCTGCCTGTTCTTTCCAGCATGAAGGAAGAAGAGTCCTCCATTAATATCGCTCAGTTAGAATGTTACCCATAATACAAAAGGCTTCCAGACAAATTGTAAATACTGTATGTGCACCTCATGTCTTCTGTCCTTCCAGTTATCTCCGTATCCTTATATACAGGAAGGAGATATTATTTGTAGATATTGCTCTGTAGATATAGAGAATGAAAACCCAAAGGCATAACCTCACGTTACAAAGCCTTATTTAAACTGGTATATCTCGGTCTTGAACAAATTCCAGGAGCCAGGTATTTAATATGTCTAGAAAATCTATCCTGACAACTAAAGTTGGCCATACATACAAACAATAATGGGTAAATCCCGTTGTTCCACGATGGGATTTACCCATTATCGTTCATGTGTATGGGCTTCTCCCGACTGACCAGAGTGCAGTCAAACGTCCATAGTTGTCACTACGGTCGGTCAGGAAAGACAAAAAAATTTCGGCAGTCATAATCAGCTCTCTTTACTTTAGTAAAGGGAGACGATACGATCATACCGTGTATGGCCGCACGACCAACCAATTCCCATTCCCGCACGACCAACCAATTCCCATGTGTATGCAGTTCCCACAGCATGTGTGCTGACAGATACCAATGTGATCTGACGGTACACATGCTGTACAAATCTCATGTGTATGGCCACCTTAACACTCAGGGATTTCTTTTGACATCTACAGAAACAACTAAAAACGATGGATTGTCTAACTGGCTCCTAATTATTTGTCTGCCCCTTGTATATCTGATATTATACCTAAAGTGATCTGCTGTGCTCAGTGATTAATCCCTCCCCCTTTAATAACAACAACACATTTTGGCTTTTATTGGTCAAACAACTTTCTTACTGTAGTTCTGTCGCAAGCAAGAATACATTCCAGATAACTCCTTTATTTACTGCTCTTTGTCACATCTCATTAAATGAAGTAGTAAATTAGCCATTTCCATAAACAGACCATTTACAGGTATATGAGAACACCCCTCTACATTATTTCCCTACTGCATCTTTATAACAATACAAGATACATTAGCCATCATTATCATTTTGTAGGCTGTATTGCAGGAAAAACAATCAGGGAGATTCAATAAAAGTTCTTATCGTTTAAAATGGTGCTAATATTGCCCCAACCAATCAGATGTTAGCTTTCAAATGTTAAATAAGATCTGATTGGTTGGGGCAAAATTAGCACCATTTTAAACGATAAGAACTTTTATTGAATCTCCCTGAATATATCAGGGGTCTAAGCAAACCAAGCAGCTACCATTTGTTCTCCAGATGTCACATTTTAATAATGAATTAAATATCAGGCAGTATTTGAATAAATCATACAAATTATAGCCAGTTTGAATTGTGATCATACAAAAGCCATAAAACAATCCAAGCACAAGTCACAATTTAGGGGATCCCTGAAACCCTAGTTCAATAGCAGACCAGTAAATTCAGAAGGCTGCACAAATGGCTAGCTTCAATACTGACTTATTGCACAATCTATTTACAGCCTACCGATTCCTGTCACCTTATGTCTCACCCCCATATCCTCTAGACTGTAAGCTCTTTGGGCAGGGTCCTCTTTCCTATTGTATTACGGTATTGCTGTAAGAAACTCATCACTGTGTTTACTTATATTATGTATTATCTGTGTATGTAATATGTATGACTTTGTATAACATGTATTACCCTGTATGTAATGTATGACTATGTAATTGTAAAGCGCCACGGAAGATGTTGGCGCTATATAAACCAATAATAATAATAATAATAAAGGTAGGTGCAAACAGGCTGGTCATTCTGACTGTGTGATAGGAGATGCTCACTGTTTAAGTGATTTTTTTGCATAAAAAACACAAATCTTTATATCTGCATTCTGCCAAATGTCTGACGTATAATCCATGTTAGGATATTTTTAGTACTGTTCATCTTTGTGATAAATCAGTAATTACAAATTATTAGTTTATCTAAAGGGACTTAAAAGTTACTTTGTGAACCCTGCATACATGGAAACTGAAAGCCAAACATTAGAGTTTTTTTATCTAAAAATAATGGGCTTTTTGGGCACAGTGGCCCTTTATATTGATTAACAGTAGGGTTACCATCTTTAAAACCAAACACCATACTCACATGTATGTATGCATGTATGTATAATTTTATGTATAAAGCGCCACTTGGGTACGCATTGGAGCCACTTGAATTGTTGATGATCCATCTAGTTGGATCATCAACGGCACCTGACCAAATGGCCATACAGCCCATACCAAGCGCTCCTAGACAAACCAATTGTTGTCCAAAAACGGCCATTCGTTTTCTAGGTGTGGGTCAGCCCTGCGATTGTACATCTGTATGGAGCTTAACAGTGTCAGGAGGCAGCAACCAGAGGTAGCAAGCTATTGTCTTTTTCTTTACAAAGCACTGGTAAGGTTAAATCTAGAATAACCAATGCAGTTTAGAACAAAATAACATCATGGAACTGTAGAGATGAATCAAAATGGCAAGTTTCGTTCCAATAGCGGTTCCCCAGAGTTAATTGAATTTAAAAATCTGACTGACAGCATTTTGATTTTGGATAGAAATTTTCGATCTTTCTATTTGTGAATTTTTAATTAAATGTTCTGAGTTTTCTAAAAAGTGTTGAATCTGCAGATTTTCAAAAACTGGCAGTTCCAAATCAAATTATAGATATGGAGAGGGCACTAAGAAGGCCAACTGATGACTATGACTTCATCAGTTGGGGATAAAGTTAATTAAAGGAATATTTCACTCAAAAAGTGAACTATTCCTTTAATGTTTTGATTGAAGACCGGGACAGTGACTGGTCCCGACCGGAGAATCGTGTGTAAGGTAAGTTTCTGCAATCTTCATATGTCGCTCCTGGGGATTTGATTGAAGAATGGGAGGTAAGGCATAGTTCCTTAACCTCCCGTTTTTCAATCAATATATAATACAATAATACAATAAAATCACTCAAAAAGTGAACTATTCGTTTAAAGTTAATGGTAAAAACAGGTTAATTTATGGAGAGTTCTCTTCTTAGGAAATGTGTACCGCCAAAATAACATTTGATATTCTGATAGAGAATAAGCCCCCAAAACTTTAAAATTGTTGTACTCACACTGCCCAGAACTGCACACAAAGCTTGTTATTGAGCACAATCCTTGCAGGCAATTTGCTGAGAGCAGGGCAAGATCAGAGCTTTCACACATGCTCAGATGAACTTTTCAATGCTCTCAATGGACAAGCCTTCAGATAACTCATTAGTCATTAGCCATGACATCATACATTCATGTTGTGACTCTGGTTCAAGCAGAAAGTGAAAGACAATTTGCTAGTATCTGATGCAGGGATTGGGACGAATAATTAACTTTGTCTGCAGTTTTTGGTAGTGTGAGTATAACAATCTTAGGGATTGGGGGCTTCTCTATGAAAATATGTCTTTATAGTCACACTAACCAATTTACTAAGCATTAGAATGACAAAACTAGTAGTGTCACCCATACAGCCAAAGAAAATGAATAAATAATAAAATGACATTGACGCATTAGGTTACACGGCATTTACTAAGATGTGAAGAGGACAAGGAAAAGGAATTGCGGCTCTCAGTAAATAAGCCCTATTTGTAACATGAAGAGTCAGAACATATTTTATACATACTTTATACTATAGTTTACTTGCTTAAAAAAAATACTATAGAACAGTAAATAAGAGTAAGGTATTGTGTTCTCAATTTTAACTCCTATTGTATCTTCCTGACTGTTATTTGGACTGCAGTGATATGGTGGTACAGCCCTATACATGTTGTACATTGTTTTTAGCCAGAGTTGTTTTGTGAATAGAACAATGCTGTTAAATCCGTCACTTTCTCATACAAACAAGATGGGTGCCGTGAACACATTCCCATAATGGTTACTAATCATTCTGGTGAAGGGAGATTGATTTGGCAACGAAGAGTTCATAAAATAGTGGTGTTGGCACAATTCTCCTGTAATTAGTCAGACATTCATCATTAGAGATGATTCAATAAGCTTAGCTAGAAAGATAATGTGATTTTATTTGATTTTTTCTACAGGCAAACACAAAGAGCCATACAGTTTTCAGATCTAATGCAATTAACATCCTCAGCCTCACTTCCTCTATAACTATCAATCTGCTGTATTTTGGATTATATTCTCTAGATTCATTGGGTAAACACAAGGCAACAGGGCAACATTCTGGAATACAGATGAGAACAAACAAGGGCTAAATTCTCTACTCATTTCTAAAGAATTTATAATGGCAACAAAATGAGATGATGCTCTTCAATATGGCTTTGTATCCCGTGCAGAAGATACATCCAAGGCATAGTTTATTATTGCACTGTAAATTACTGGGCAGATAGATTTACATATAAAAATGCTTATTCTACAGTTTTAATTGCTTTCTAAGTATAGAAAAGTCCCCAAAGTAGTTCTTATGATATTAGAGAGGATCTCGAATTTACTAAGCAGGATGTGAGATTGAAGGAACATATCCCTAGAGTGAGGGATGAGAGAATCTGACTGTATGTAAATGGAGAAACAACAGATGTAAACATACTATATGTTCATATAGTCCTTTATAGACGTAAATCATTATACTGTAAGTTCAATATATATATATATATATATATATATATATATATATATATATATATAAATATATAAAACAGTTATTCAGTGGTTCTCTCAATTGTGTCCTTTCTCCTGGCAACAAGCCTGTTTATTTGCTGTAATACAAACCTTATTCTGCAACTCTGTCAGCCACGTTAATGTAATTGATATCACTTTTACAGATGTGGATCCATTTAGGAAGCAAAAAAGTAATTATTAAAGATGGCTGAGCTCACTGAACTCTGTTTCAGAAAAAATTCTGAAAATTCAAAAATCTACAAGCGGACCCATCAAAGTCAATGGTTAAAAAATCCAGAAGTTCAGCCTAAAATGAAGATATAAATAGATGTGGTAACTTAATGTAAATGGCTCAGGTAACTGGGAAATGGTCTGGGGAAACACCTTCCAGTACCGGAAACTTCATGCACATACTGTTTTGGCATTACAAGTAGAATTTACAAAATTGAAAAGTAGAATTTACAAAATTGAAAAGTAGAATTTTCAAAATTAAAAAGTAGAATTTACAAAATTGAAAAGTAGAATTTACAAAATTGAAAAATTTTAAACATTTCTAGGATATTTTTCTTAGATTTAAGAAACATTAATCCAACACCCTGGATCACTGGCTTAATTTTCTCAAAGTTTTGGATTTTTAGATATAGTGATCTGGGCAGAGGGACGCACTGATGACAGTGTAAGCTCCCAAGCAATGTTTGCATTTTTTGGAATAAAAATATTAAAAACCTTTATCCAAATGTTTAACATTTAAGGTGCCCATACACTGGGCGGATATTACGATTAATCTGACATGTGAGTAGATATTTAACTGTACATTTTCTCAATCTTATTATGCTGATATTCAATCGTAAAAAGGATCGTAAAAGTCGTTTTTTTAAGTCGATTGGTTAAATGATCTGATACACCCAACAAGACCCATTTTCTATCTGATTGGCCAATTACCAATCAAGTATTTACACAACTTGTTTTTTGATCTAATCGCATCTGGTGCTCTGCATGACAATGGATTCTTATGTAGCCAGCTCTACTGCATACGTTTAATTTCTGTCCAATATCGGAACGCATGTGATCACCGCAAGAAAATTGCTGAAAAACTGCAGAGAAACACACTGTAGAACAACTTAATGCATTTCTTCTGCATTGCATGGGGCCATCAGCCTAAACAACATATCCATTTATTTACTAGACAAAGTAATAGTGGATTTTCTACAATGTGATTAACAGACATTTGTATCTAAAACATGAGTGTTGAGATCAATCAACCTATGTTCCATAGAGTAATGGTTTTATTAGTGGGGCTACTGGGATTCATACGGAACCTATATTATGTGTGGGTCTAACTCAGTTCTTATGATACAAACACTGAAGGCATTTTAATGTGCCAACTGGCTGCTTTCCAGGCACCTGGTAGTTTGTAGGCAGGGTGTACACACAACATCCTTGCTACTTCCTCTGGGTACTTCCACGCTACCGCACCTGCAACATCATCTCCCATTATTTTCTTTACACTACTGTGTATTCTTCTTTACATCTGCGCCAAACCTGTGTACCAATCTTTCTCAATGAGCCAGGCTACATATGCTAGTTTAAGGTCAAAGGAGATTAACTAAACCTTGATATTATCTGCAATAAGTTAATGGACTTTAAGATATAGAAGTGGACTGTGTTTAAGGGGATTTTAAGCCATTTCGCCTCTAATTCAGAGGGAACGGAAAGGGCCTTTAGGGATTAAAAAAAACTGTAACAAGGAGTGTAAGAAAGCAATCAAGTTAGCTAAAATAAATTATAAAGTTAGGATAGCTAAACAAAGCATCACTAATCCTAAAATTTGTTTTAAGTATATTAATAGTAAAAAGATGAGGACTGAAAATGTGGCACCATTAATTAATGGGGATAAGTTATTTACGGGGGATGGTGATAAAGCAAGTGTCTTGAATAATTTTTTTTCTTCTGTATACACTAAAGAAGATCCAAATACAGATATCATAGAGTATAGTAGCAATAATGGCACTTTGGTTAACCGAGGATATGGCACAGAAACAACTAAATAAGGTCAATATTAATAAATCTCCTGGACCGGGTAAAATACATCCTCGGGTCCTTATGGAGCTATGTTCAGTTTTATCTAGGCCATTGTTTCTTATTTTTGCAAATTCCCTCATGTTCGGAGGTGTGCCTCTGGATTGGAAAAAGGCTGATGTTATTATATAAAAAAGGGTAGTCGTTCACAGCCGGGTAATTACAGGCCTGTAAGTTTAACTTCAGTGGTGGGGAAGATACTGGAAAGTTTAATAAGGGAACAGAGTATGTTTCAAGGACTGACATTATAAGTAGTAACCAGCATGGATATAGGAGGAATAGATCTTGTCAAACTAACTTGCTTGGCTTTTATGAGGAAGTGAGTAGAAATTTAGACTCTGGCATAGCAGTAGATGTAGTTTACTTGGATTTTGCAAAGGCTTTTAATACAGTCCCCCATAGGCGACTAATGTATAAGCTAAGCTCTGTTGGTCTGGGGAGGCACATTTGTACATGGATAGAAAATTGGTTAATAAATAGGATGCAGAGAGTAGTTGTTAATGGGGCTTCATCAATATGAACTAAAAGGTTCTGTGTTGGGGCCACTTCTATTTAATCTGTTTATTAAAGGGACTGTCCACCCCTCTTTTGAAAAATTAATATGTGGTAGATTATCCCCCAAAACCTAGACATCGTTTAAGTCTCAAGCTGTAATTCGGCTCCCACACAGAGATATTATACTTACATCCTCCTCGCTCCACCGCCGCTTCCGGGTTCTTCTCCCAGTCTCCACTGTGGCTGCTCTGTTCTTTTTCTGTTCCCGAGCAGCCGCAGTGGAGACTGCTCCGGGAATAGCAGTCAGTGATTGGCCTTGACGTCACAGTCACGGCCGACACTGACTGCCTTACCCGGAAGTGCAGAGCCGCGGCGGTGGAGCGAGGAGGAGCATGTAAGTATAATATCTCTGTGTGGGAGCCTAATTACAGCTTGAGACTTAAACGATGTCTAGGTTTTGGGGGCTAATCTACCACATATTAATTTTTCAAAAGAGGGGTGGATAGTCCCTTTAATGATTTGAAGTAGGTATTGTCAGCAAGGTTTCTGTGTTTGCTGATGACACAAAACTTTGTCGACCATTAAAAACTTCAGAGGATGTGCAATCATTGAAGGTGGATCTAGATAGATTGTCACATTGGGCTGCTAACTGGCAGATAAGATTCAATGTTGATAAATGTAAGGTGATGCATTTCAAGGGAGGAAAATGTTATTCTACAAATCATTGGTAAGGCCTCATTTGGAATATGCAGTGCAATTTTGGAATCCTGTGTACAAAAAGGACATCTTCAAAATGGAAAGGGTTCAGAGAAGAGCAACAAAATTAATAAGGGGATCAAGGGAGCTTGAATATGAAAAGAAACTGGAAAAGTTACAATTATGTATGCTAGAGAACATGTGCTTGCGTGGGGATATGATTACTGTGTATAAATACAGTAACAAGCCATACAATAAACTATCTGGGGCATTGTTCACCAATAGAAAATGTCAGAGGACACGAGGACATCCCTAAGACTTGAAGAAAAAAAGTTTAGGCTTTGAAAAGGGTTTTTCACTGTGAGAACAGTAAAGCTATGGAGCTGTCTTTCATTGGATGTGGTTATGGCAGGTTCATTGGATAGTTTTTTTTTAAAAAGCTGGATGAGTTTCTGAAAACAAGGAATGTTGCTGGTATTGATACATAAAGTTACTGGTATTGATACATAAAGTTGAGTTGAACCAGTAGAGATGGCTGAACTCATTGAAATCTGTTACGCGGACCCATTAAAGTCAATGGGAGTTAAAATAATCTGAAAGTACTGCCTAAAATTAAGATATAAATAGCACTGTAAATGGCTCAGTGACCTAGGAAATAGTATTGGGAACACGTATCAATGCCCAAAATCTTTTAAATAACACCTTCCAGTACCATAAACTTCATGTGCTTCCTGTTTTGGCATTCCACACAGTATTTTTGAAAAATTACTAGTTCAGTGGATTGTAAAAATCCCAAAAATTCCGAAATCTGCAAAGTCCAAGTTCAGGTGGATCCGCAAAATCCATCTCAAGGAGTCTTGCCCCCACAATCTATGCAGGGCTTGGACTATAGAAAGGCCCACTCTGCAAGAAGTGCATCTTCCCCATGGACTGGCAGTATTCTGAATTGAGAAAGCCAGTCGGATGACTAGCGAAACGTCTTCAAGGACTACATTTCAAGTCCAGTTGATCTAATTGAATACAACAGATATAGTATTGCTAGTAATTTAAAGGGCATGTCCACCCCCCAGAAATATAATGCTCGTTGGTCAAGGCGTTATGTCACGTACACATTACGTGATGTTCGGAATATTGCGTGATCTCGAAATGTTGCACATGTGTATTTCATTCAATCTTACATCACAGTCTACCAATAATCTGCGGACTATGTGCAAACATACGAAAATCGGCCAAATGAATCTGCCAGGCTGATCATGGATCGTTGGTATTTTCGCACGAATGTCGCACGATGGGTCGTTCATCAGGCAAAATTAACTGACGTGTGTAGAAGCTTTAAGTAGTGTATGGGCACCTTTATTGGAATGAGGTGACACAATGACTAGGGGGCATATTATAAAGCTTCGTTAAGTTTTCGTGGCCGTTTTCCCTGACATTTCCACATAAATCGCGTTTTACGCAATTTATTAATGTCCGAAACGGCTGCGAAAAGTTAACAAGGCGTTAACCCTTCGCGCCGATACTTACCTGTTACCACCGCTTCTATTTATAAAGCGGCTGTATCTGTTTCGCACTGTAGTATCGGCTGTTTTGCTTCGCCACCTTGAAGGTGGCGAAGCAAAACAGCCGATACTAGCGACGGCGGGTGGGCGCCGCTGCAGCGGGGGTCGAGGGGGGGTGGGCGTATGCCCCGCCACCTTAGCAGAGGCGTCGGGAAGGGATTTTAAGTCCCTTCGCGGTGATACTGTACTTAGCGCATTGCGCTAAGTGCGGATCGCCGCAAAGAGACTTAAAATTATCGCAACACATCGCGGCCGCGATACATATCGCGGCAATAGTGCTCGCCATTTTAAATACGGCGATAGTGCTATTTTCGCGGCCGCGGTGTGCGGTGGTAATTTGTTTGCGCTACTAACGTTTTTTTTTTTAAATATGCCCCTAGGTCGCAATTTCCTTTGTCAGCTCTACAAGACCACAATTACCTCACATAACTATGCACTTCAACAAACTTTAATTGGCAATCTCCAAAGAAAGAGATACACAATCCCGTCTCTAAAGAAAATTCAAAAATAATTAGTATAAAAGTATAAAAATTCATAAAATAATTAGTATAAAAGTGTAAATTAAATTTCACCTAAATAGGATTGCGCGGCGGTGCACGGCGGGTGGTCACGACCACCCGCCGCGCATCCCCTCCCCAGCAGCCCCTCCTAGCCTTTGTCCGAGATTGCCGCTAACGGGGAAGGGGTTGGGAGGGTTGCTGGGAAGCGGCGGCGGGTGGGCGCCGCCGCCACGGGGGTCGAGGGCGGGTGGGCGTATGCCCCGCCCCCTTAGCAGAGGCGTCGGGAAGGGATTTTAAGTCCCTTCGCGGCGATACTGTACTTAGCGCATTGCGCTAAGTGCAGGATCGCCGCGAAGAGACTTAAAATTATCGCAACACAACGCGGCCGCGATACACATCACGCCCGCGATACATATCGCGGCAATAGTGCTCGCCATTTTAAATACGGCGATAGTGCTATTTTCGCGGCCGCGATGTGCGGTGGTAATTTTTTTGCGCTAATAACGTTTTTTTTATAAATATGCCCCTAGGTCGCAATTTCCTTTGTCAGCTCTACAAGACCACAATTACCTCACATTAACTATGCACTTCAACAAACCTTTAATTGGCAATTTCCAAAGAAAGAGATACACAATCCTGTCTCTAAAGAAAATTCATAAAATAATTAGTATAAAAGTGTAAATTGAATTTTCACCAACTAGGATTGTAAATCCTAGAGAACAGGATGACATTTACAGCTGTGGTAATGTGTTTACCGAACCTGACCCATGTCCTTTTGTGTTTTATGACATCAAAACATTCCAAAGATCCACAAAAGATTAAAAACAAAGTAGGAGACAAACTCTGAAAGGGGAGAAACAATATTTAAAAATGATTTTCAGAGTCCTTTAAATTGAAATTGTTCCATGTTTAGTACCCATGAATGAACAGTATAACTATCATTACATAACCAGCAACACATTTACAAGGAGGGAAAAAAAAACGATCTTCATGCAAATGTGGCTGTTCAGTTTAGAATTCCTGTACTACAGAACGCTGCCCCTAATTAAATGACTGTGCAGAAAATTGACATTCTGTAAACAAGGTTCCCTCTAATCCTTAATCGGTTGTGTGAGCAAAAAAGTACGTTCTGAGCAGACAGGATATACATTCTGTATACAGTACATTGCCGCAATGTATCTAGTAGGTTGGATTCTTTTGTGCACACTATTTGAACCTATCTGCGCAGGTTTGGCAGGTCTACATGTCGCAATGCATTTATTACATTGAATTATTTTGTGTGCACTATTTGTATACACGTGTGCAGATTTACCAAGACTACATACCACAACACATTCATTACATTGGAATATTTTGTGCACAATATTTGTGTACACATTCATTACATTGGAATATTTTGTGCACACTATTTGTGTACACATTCATAACATTGGAATATTTTGTGCACACTATTTGAACACACGTGTGCAGGTTTTCCAAGACTACATACCACAACGCATTACTTTCATTGGATTGTTTTGTGCGCACTATTTGAACACACGTGTGCAGGTTTACCAAGACTACATACCACTATGCATTAATTACATTGGATTATTTTGTGCACACTATTAGGACACACGTGTGCAGGTTTTCCAAGACTACATACCATGACACATTAATTACATTGGATTATTTTGTGCATTCTATTTGAACACACGTGTGCAGGTTTTCCAAGACTACATACCACTACGCATTAATTACATTACATTGCATGCACAATTTAGCTGCATGCAAAATTTTATTATATACATTATAAATCACTGATAAATCTAAACTCACTTTGATAATTATTCAATCAAACCCTTCTCTGTGTTTGTCACCTTTTACTAAAGTTTTGTTGGGGGGGATAATCCAGTTACCTTGGATGGCTGAACACTGATAGAAGACAAATCCCCCATCCCCCCTCGCTTCCCATAATAAAACTCACCGAGACAAGAAACTCTAGGGTGCCTACATAGTCTCTCTCAGTCTTTAGAAGTTCGCTTAGCACACAGACTCTAAGGCGAAGTTGCCTGTCCAGGTCCTTCCCATGCTCTCCTTTCCCCTCCGCTTTACTTTCCTCTGTCATGTCTTTGTACTGTGATCACTGGGACAGACAGCAGTGCCTTGTGTTCTAGTGCTGGGAAGGTGAATTCCAAAATCTTACACCGTTTTGATCTTGCAAACCGCCAGCATCTTCCAAAATCAGTACAAAAGTACAAACAGGGATCCTGGATGATTTAGTTTTAACTTTCCTTGTCCATGGGGATTTGCAGTAGTTTGAGTGTTAAGATAAGTAATTTGGGGGCATTAACTGAAAGACTGTATCCATGTGACTCCCAGCCCCCTGCATCCTGAATCCAGCCTCCTTTCCCCCATCACCCACCCCCAACAGGGCCATCCCCTCCTTCATCCCCTTCAATGAATGTCAGGAAAAAGGAAAGAAAGAGTAAACTTGGGATGCACTGCGTGCCAGGACTGCCAGAGTAAGGTAATTAAAGAGACGCACAGTCCAGGCTAACAGACACATTGAACCAAATTGGGGGAAGTTGTTTAAAAGGAAGACAATGTTCAGTTTGCTATATGGAAAATACTGACAGATGTCATTAGTCCCATTGGCCTTGAGACAATGATAGTGTTTGTTCTAGATGTTACAGAACTGTCACCACTGCATTAGAAATGAAAGGCTTTGGAGTTGGATTGGGTGGAAAAATAAATCTCTCTCCAGTCCTGGGTTCAAATCCTCGCTCAGACACATCTGCAAGGAGTTTGTATGTTTTCCCAGTGCTTGTGTGGGTTTCCTCTGGTTTCCCCCACAATCATACAGACCTCCAAAATAGTACCAGGGAGGCGCACTCAGACAAGATATAATAGTGTTTATTGTGATATAGCGGTGCACAACGTTTCGGGGCTTCCCCCTTCCTCAGGTGCACCTCAGGTATACAACTATACTATACAAATGAATTATGGGAAATGTTATGTTTACGTTACATTGGATTAAGGGAACATTTTAAATAATACGTAAATCCACAAGTTTCTCCATAGGATGTTTGTTTGCTCTAGCAAACAGCCATCTGTGACTTCACACAAGCGTTTGGTTGTTTAGAAAACATTTACTGTAGAAAAACAAGTGGGACATTGGGGGATATTTCCGAGATATCGGTCATATTTATAAAGGTTTGTTAAAACTTTGGCCTTCTTTAACGCTGCCTTTTCGTAAAATTTGGACGTTTCGCTATTTATAAAGCAGGTTTATTTTAAGCCAAATCGAATTTTCATCAAAAGCAAAAATTATGTAGCAAAAAGTAGCACTAATAATGCTGAAAACGTTCAGCACATATGATGGTAAAGTGTAGTATTAAATTGGTTAATACACACTGAACACCAACCTTTGTTAATTAAAAATAGCCTAACACATTTGGTTTTTTTTCAGTCAAAAATATAATAAACAGTGTAAAACTCAAAAGGCGAATTTTCTTTATTTTGCTAATAGGACATGATAAATAGTGTAAAATTCAAAAGACAAATTTTTATTTTTTTTTAGTATTGCTTATTTCCAGCAAACTGCAGCTAATTACCAAACCAGTTCCATTAATATGGGAACATACCATAGTGCTGTGTAAGGAATAAGTCATGTTAATGGAACATTTCAGTAAGTTTGGTCAAAATTCTGGTAAAACTGCAAAAAATGCAACAAAAGGGAGAAAAGGGGCAAAAAGGCGAAATTTCACCTATTTATAAATAGCTTTAAATTTAAAAAATGACAAGAATAGCTCTGAAATTACACTAGAGAGCATTCTCTATCGCAGTGATACCACACTTAACGCCATGAATAAGGCGAAAACTACCATCACACATCGCTGCCGCAATACTTTGCAAATGCGAAAATGAGTGGTTTTATAAATAAGGTGAAAATAGCGCTATTTGTCATTGCGATGTCCTGCAATTGCGAAATGGCGAAAATAGCGATCCTATAAATATGCCCCTTAGTCACTCATGCTGGCAATTTTGGCTGTTCTTGCCCATGTGACTTGACTAGAGCTTGACTAGAGTGGCCCTAGTGTGAGGTATGTAGATGAACCAGGAGAGAGATGCTGCTGAGAACCACAGCCGGATTTATAGCAGCCATACTCTGTAGATGATAGCACAATGGTGATCAGCACTTTCCAAATGAAAATTGATTGTACTGAAATACAGAAAAAAGTACCCAAAAAAATCAAAAATCAGTGTATGGTTTGCTTTATAGATTTATTGTAAGGTAGCAGGCTCGCACTCATTTCCTATTGCCTGCACCATTTTGCAAGATGTTTGTACCAAATATTGAAATGATTTTTACACTAGATTTTAGTACAAAGATTACCGCCTTTTCAATTGTGGGTTTAAAGACCCATAAAAGTTTAAAACTTACCGCTCGTGTTTCCACAATGTATCAACTGTCGCAAAGGGACATTTATTGTATTTCCCCCTACTGGTAATACCTGACACATCATAATGTCCATCACAGGATATATACACAATAGACATTTAATGACGTTTTGAATTGTCCTTTCTTATGACCATGCTTAGTACCATGTAGCTTGTCTGATGAAAGAAATTGTTGATGTTTCCCTATTGGCTGCTATAAATTCTCTGTGTATCCTTCTATTCCAGGTCTTTTGGTTTCCTTTGAAGTGACTTTGTAGGAGGATAAACAGAAACACAGATGTCCTTCAGTAATCAATGAGAAAGGAAGATTCTCCTAGTGTGAGCTTTGTTCTACAGATCAATGCACACTGGAACATTGTACCAGCAATAAATAATAATCCACTTTTTAATCCCCATTAACTGCTTTTGTCTCTTTAATGTTCAGCATCTTCATACTGTACATGTCTATTTGCTTGATACTCTCAATCGATTTTTATAAAGATTTTATTTTGCATTGTTCTCTTGTGAGGGCCCTTTGGAAAAACATGGATTTGCTCGAACATGGATCGAATGTTGAGAACTTATGGGTTTTTTTAGCCCTGCTTGCCCCTATGGTAAAACCGATCTAGTTAAGGAGAGGGAAATGTTAGTAATTCATTGTATCCCACTGGTGTAGGCATGCTCAGTATGCTTCACTCAGAGACAAGAGACATGTATTGTTGCATTATATGCCTGATTTAGTGGGCACGTTAGTATGTAGTCTGTAGATGATGTATGTTCATGTCATTTTTGCAGATGTGTATTCAGCGAGATGCTTTTGAATTCTGGATGATTATTTTTATTATATTTATATGTGTATAATTGTGTGCACATGTTTCTGTACATGTCTTTGTAATTATGTTGATGAGCGTTGTGTATCAGGGTTGTCCAATGTGTAGCCACAGCATTCCCTGCTGGCCCTCTACTGCAAAGTGCTTGTAAGGGAATGCTGGGAGTTCTAGTTTCCAAACACCTAGAGGGACATAAGAGTTGGATACAACTGGTGTAAGGATTTATAAATGCCCGTGTCTGGGTTTGTATGTGTGTGTGTCATAGGAGCCCAACATGCAACCGGACAGCCTGCTGGGTGGGCGGGGTTATGAGTGGTATAAGGTAGAGTTGAGACATGTCAGGGTAGGCGAAGGGCAGTAGTTAAAACAGCCTCTTGTTCAGCCTCCCAACAGCAGGTAGGTTGAATGTATGTATGTATGTATAATTTATAAAGTGCCACTTGGGTACGCAGCGCAGTACCCAAGTGGGATAAACAAGGGGATAAGTGCAAGCCATAATACAGATAAATAAAACATTTAATTAATTTAAATACAATTCTATTCATTGGTTAAGAAAGCACATATATAAAATTATGGATACATTTATATAAGTGCAACATGCCTCAACACATTAGAAATTAGATCCCTGCCCGAAGAGCTTACAATCTAAGGTTGTGTACATGTTTCAATGGTTGCATGTAAATATATACAGTCTGTCTCTATACGTGTGAGTATGGTCCTGTATTTGTGTGTATTCATTTTTGTGTGAAGTTTAGTATGTATTTAATTTATTTGCTGTAATGGGCTCAGTTGGAGATGGAACAATATAAGCAATATACATGGACATAACCATTCCAGTTTAAAGGAACACCAAGCGTTCACTGCAGTGGGCAGGACTTCGGGTTTCTAGGGTGCGGCAGGGGTGGTAAAGGGACCGCCACAGTTGGTAGGTATCCATGGAGACAAGTCTCTTAGGATTTATCTGTTGTATTCAATTAGATCAACTGGACTTGAAGTTTAGTTCTTGAAGACATTTCGCTAGTCATCCGACTGGCTTTCTCAATTCAGAATGACTTGTACAAGAATCTGTGGCAATTATGTACCCTGGAAAATCCCAATTAGCATATCACAGCCAAGTGTTAAGGGTGTGATTGCATAGTGGCTAAGAGGTGTTATATGAACGCCCAGAGTAAGGTGTTAAAACAGCATTGTACATGGCAGACAGTTGGTGCCGAACCCCCCCCCCACCTCTATTTAGGCTTGGTTTCTTTATTTTCACATAAATGGCCTCCTTAACACCTCTCTTAAACCAGTCACGTTCCTTTGCCAATATGTTAACATTACAATCTTCAAAGGTATGTCCTTTATCCTTAAGATGCAGGTACACGGCTGAGTCCTGACCTGAGGAATTGTCTCTTCTGTTCTGGGCCATATGTTGATGCAGTTGCTGTTTGGTCTCCCCCACATACAAATCAGAGCATTCTTCACTGCACTGCACTGCGTATATGATGTTGCTTTTCTTGTGTTTGGGTATTGAGTCTTTCGGATGTATTGGGTCTTTTCGGGTGTACCTCGGGTCAGGACTCAACCGTGTACCTGTATCCCATTCAAGTCCAGTTGATCTAATTGAATACAACAGATATACCATGACCTGGATGAATGAGAACCTTCACAAATCCCTTAGGATTTGTTTATTTGTTGATCTATTTACTCAAACTAAAATAGTTACAATGCAGAACAGGATCGAAAGCTGAAGCAGAGAGAAAAAAGCAACACAAATCAAAGTTCCCGGTTAAAAAGCTGTCCAGTCAGTAAGATAAATGAATGTTAAGATCAGACACGGTGTGGTTAAGAAAACAGCCCAATAGATCGGGTTTACATTCCTTTATCTTAGTGAAAATACAGCTTTTACAAACAGGAGGAATGGGTTTGTGCACTGACTCGATTTTTTTTTTATTTTTCGACTTTCTACTTTTAATCTCAATTCTTAAAATTTCAACTTATTTTTAAATTCTAAGGAAGAGATACTCCCATAGCTCTTGTACTGCCCCAACTCTTTAAATCAGACTTGGGCAAAGTAAGGCCCAGGGGCCACATGTGGACTGTTAGCTGCCCCTGACTGGCCCTGACTTATTGATTGAAGAACAGGAGGTAAGGCATAGCTCCTTAACCTCCCGGGCTTCAATCAATGTGATTCCTTTATTAATATGATTCCTTTATTAATGTGATTCCTTTATTAATGTGATTCCTTTATTAATATGATTCCTTTATAAATGCGATTCCTTTATTAATATGATTCCTTTATAAATGCGATTCCTTTATTAATATGATTTCTTTATAAATGCGATTTCTTTATAAATGCGATTCCTTTATAAATGCGATTCCTTTACTAATGCGATTCCTTTATAAATGCAATTCCTTTATTAATGTGATTCCTTTATTAATATGATTCCTTTATAAATACGATTCTTTATTAATGTGATTCCTTTATAAATGCGATTCCTTTATTAATATGATTCCTTTATTAATGTGATTCGTTTATTAATGTGATTTCTTTATAAATGCGATTCCTTTATTAATGTGATTTCTTTATTAATGTGATTTCTTTATAAATGCGATTCCTTTATAAATGCGATTCTTTTACTAATGCGATTCCTTTATAAATGCAATTCCTTTATTAATGTGATTCCTTTATTAATATGATTCCTTTATAAATGCGATTCCTTTATTAATGTGATTCCTTTATTAATGTGATTCCTTTATTAATGCAATTCCTTTATAAATGCGATTCCTTTATTAATGCGATTCCTTTATTAATATGATTCCTTTATAAATGTGATTCCTTTATTAATATGATTCCTTTATTAATGTGATTCCTTTATTAATGTTATTCCTTTATTAATGCGATTCCTTTATAAATGCGATTCCTTTATTAATGCAATTTCTTTATAACTGCGATTCCTTTATTAATGCGATTCCTTTATTAATATGATTCCTTTATAAATGTGATTCTTTTATTAATATGATTCCTTTATTAATTCCTTTATTAATATGATTCCTTTATAAATGTGATTCCTTTATTAATATGATTCCTTTATTAATTCCTTTATTAATGCGATTCCTTTATAAATGCGATTCCTTTATTAATGTGATTTCTTTATTAATGTGATTCATTTATAAATGCGATTCCTTTATTAATGCGATTACTTTATTAATGCGATTACTTTATTAATGCGATTCCTTTATAAATGCGATTCCTTTATTAATGGGATTTCTTTATTAATGTGATTCATTTATAAATGCGATTCCTTTATTAATGCGATTACTTTATTAATGCGATTCCTTTATAAATGCGATTTCTTTTCAAAATAGGATTCTCTTTCTATGTGATTCTTTTCTAAATGATTCTTTACTATGATTTCTTTATTAATGCAATTCCATTTAAATGCGATTCCTTTTAAAATGTGATTCCTTTATTAATGCGATTCTTTACTAATGTGAACTCATATTATAACAAGTTTGCATGCTTTTTAATATGATTGAACATAAATTTTCCTACCGGACCAATTAAAATTCGATCTATTCTACACTCGATATCTGCCACTTTTGGTTGAAAAAAGGAATTGATTTTAAAAGCGATCGATTTAAAGAGCATGTCCACCCTAATATTTATTTTTTTATATGCCATTCCCCATGGGCTCCCAGCCCCAACCGCATTATTTATTTTTTTAAAAGCCCCCCAACTCTACTACCTCCCCTTTCCTCCGACGTGCTCCCGGCCCCTCTTCTGCAAGGAAATGCAGCAGAGGGCGGGACCGGCAGCCGCGTCTGTGATTGGCTGAGCGGCAGCCAATCACGGACGCGGCTGCCGGCAGCTCACTTCCGCATAGGAAAGCGGAGAGGTAAGTAAAAGATTGGGGAGCTTTCTAAAAATAAAATTTATGCGGTTGGGGCTGGGGGACATGGGGGAAGGCTGCCATAAAGGGGTTTGAAGCTAGGGGGAGGGATAGCAGAACGGGAGGGAGAGGGAGGGAGAGGGAGGGAAAGGGAGGGGGGAGAAGAGCTGCAGTACGCATGGCCAAAATCTCTGGGAGGCCAGGAAGCAGGCAGTGTCCTATATGGACCTGCTAGCCTCCTGGTGGGCAGTTTTTGGGACTTTGGGGGGGGACTACCGGAGAACCCTATGGAGCTGGGATGTGAGGTAAGGATTAAACTACACTACATGGTGGGGCCAGTAGTTGGGGGGATTATAGTTTTGGGGGTGGACATGCCCTTTAAAGAATCAAATTCACTAAACGATCTGAAAGAAAAATCGTCTCATGTATGGCTAGCTTTAGTTTACCTTTTCTGCTCCTCCTTTGACCTAGTCAATGGGCCATAGTTACAACGATTGTTAAACCAATCATTAATTCCGATTAACAATTGTTAATTTACAATCATTATCGTTAATTAGCAATAATGATCGTAAATCTACAATAACACAATCGTAAATCTACGATAATGCAATCGTAGATGTATGATCCCCATAGAATACCATTGTGGTATGTAAAAATACACTATTATTACATTAATGGACTGATCTGATGTACATATACAGTTAAGCTCTACAGATCTCTAATATAAACATATGTGTATTTTTAAAATACTTCTTTAGTTCCGTGTAAGTTATCTTATGGTTAATAATAACACTCACCAAGGTGATATATCAAATAAGGATTTATTGTACGGAATAGTTACAAATTATGCAAAGTAAAAAGCCAGTCAAGTATATTAGACAGCCTACAAATTTTAACTATATACTTTAAGCATAATTAGTCTATTATGGTGTATATGTGTGTGTGTGTGTAGAGAGAGTGTGTGTATGTCCGCTTACCTCCTCCTCCTACTAACGTCAACCTCCAACTCCTACCACCCACTCCCCCCACAGTGTGTGAATCCTGACAAGTTATATACATCTGTGGTGGCTTAAGTTACACTCTAAAAGTTCCATGAATGGTCACAACTTATGTTACTGATGAACTTCATTTTCCAAAATAACTTCTACTACTTTGTGAGTAAGCAAGACAGTTGTGCATACATTAATAAGCTTTGGTTAACTCTTTACAATAATGATTAACCCTTTATACTGGATTCAACACGGCAGTATAACTCTCGCGTGGTATTCTACAACCAAACATTTGTTAATTAACAAATGTTCAGCGTAAATGTTCGACCCCAGATGTACATTTACGGCTGCAGTAGTACATTATCGATGTAAATTATGATACCAGCTTTATAAATATGGTCCAATTTCCCATGGTGATCTATCTGAACAGGATTCAGGAGAAGTATCAATTTTTACATAAGCAGTGTGTGACCTGGGCAGAAAACCAGGAACGTACAGTAGACTTTAGAGAGATGCCATTACAGCATTTAGTGTGACTTTAAGAAGAGAACTGCGGTGGAAATGAGGGTCTTGAAAAATGTCATCACCCAACTCAATATCACATTTGCCGTATTTTTTTGTGCGACTTTTTAACCCGAGCAAATAGCTGGCATTAAAGTCAATCTGCTACGTAGATAAAAATGGTATTTATCCAGATTTGCAAATGCGGATGGATTGATATTAACGCCAATCGTGGATGAAACCTTTGCTCATCTGCTCATCCCAATAAGTTGTTGGTGGGCACCATACACAGATAACGATAAAATGACTACGTCCATAGCCACCTTAAGGCTCTTCGTAAATGAGTGTAACTTTCAATCTGTGTGTTTAGCAGATGTTTGCCTTTCTTCATTTTCTTAATTCGTTTATCTGTTACTTTGTGACTTGGAATGACTCAGGTGATTAAAAGACAAATTGAGCATTATTGCTTTTGCTGCAGAAACCAGCAGATAATTGCCATAGAAACAAAAAATTAATGTAAATTTCCTCTTAGGGGTCTATTTATAAAGCATTAATGTTAAAATGATAGCAATACATTTTCACAATTCCACTTTTTAGCATTTTTACAACCAGTCGAGGACATTTTTATTACTTATCGCAAATACGCTATTCTTGGCATTAAACCATGCAGAAACCACACATTACAAACTGATCAGTGCCGTCGTCACAGATATTAAGGAGAGCACAGCAGCGCCCATGTGTGACCATGAATCCCCAATGATGAAAATGGAGCAGAAGCGAACCCACTGCAACCTTTAAAGAGATAATTTGAGCCTATGTCAGAGCAAAGGGGCTGGTGGCTGCCCATAGCTTTTTTGCTTTCTGACCACTGGTATTAGTGGATAAGTGGCCGTGCGGCACCCTCACTATTATGGCACCCTATCACTTTTCCTACCCCACTTATGATAAAAAAACTGCTCTGTCACTGATACCCCAATTTTGTCACATAAGCTGGTCATACACATCAGATCCAGCGATATTTGCCCTATATTGGCAAGATGTATGAGGCTAAAATGATCCTCCATAATCTACTACCATTGGGATCATAGAGGTCCATACAGTCCATACAGAAAGGTTTCTTCAGATCGCATCATCTCCCATATAAAGTAGAGAGTAGGATCGCATTTACGGATTATGTAAATCAGTTTTTATCTGCCAGGTTATGGCCCTGGGCTTTCCTGTATTTTAGATAGTGCTGAAGCACCCAGGAAGCCTGGCAAAATGCAGTATTCATGCTGTAGCTCCTCATAGAAATGATATTGGGAGTTAGAAAGTGCCAATCCTACATTCCTACCCCAGGTACTATTAATTTTAAGTTTTTTTGAAAACAGTTTATACACACGATAGTTCTCCTTTAAAGTAGAGCGTAGCATAGGCTATTGTATTGTTGACATTATGCAGTGATAACTGCATACACGGACCTGGCTGACCTTTGATGTGCTGTATGGGGATCGACTGGCCGCATGCCCATAAACGGCCAATCGTGTTGGGTCCCTCTACTTAAAGGGAGACGATCCTGAGGCTATGTACACACATAATATAAAGGTTTTTATACCAATCAGCAGACAATTTCTCCAATAGTCCTTACCTTTTAATCCGCTAAAGAGAGGGTGACTGGTATATTCACTGCTGCGCTTTGACTGTTGCTTAGCAAACTGATCACTAAATGATGTTAATAGAAGCCATACCTGTTAGATTTTTGGCTGTATGTTTATATATCTAAAGCTTCATTAACACGTGAGATCGTGGGGACTGACCCGCAACGCACAATGTGCCGTATATGGGCACTTTGCCGGGCTGCTCGGTTGGGAATCATTGCTTAATCAGCCGAAGTGGATTTTCAACCAAACAGCCATTTCAGCCGACAAAGTGCCCATAAATGGCAGGATTATTGCCCAAAATGGCTGTGCATACACATCGTGCATCGCTGGTTGGCCCCTGCAATCGCACGTCTGTATGAAGTTTAACTTGTTCATTCTGCCCTCAAACTTGTGAGTATTTTCCAGCATTTTCCTTATCTTCTGATTATTACCAATGCACATGTATCTAAAAAATGGACCAGCCTAAAACAATCCTTACTGTTGTTCTTATTTGAAGCGTGTTGCTTTACAGTGAACTAGAAGCTCTGGTTCTAATGGCACTTGAGAAGACAAACAGTGAAGTCAATATATCAGTTACTTCATTACGTAAATCAATGGTTCTCAAAGTTTTCAGGCTGTGGCACACTTGACAATTCAAATTTCTGTCCTCTAGCGGAATTGATAGTACTTTATTCAGTTCACAACAGTATACTGTATTCTAATACAATTTGGCTATATTGATCATTACACAACATTGGTCATATTTAAATTATGTTTAATTAGGTGGGCTGCACTCCAGAGAACACTGCATGTCATATGAGAAACCCTACTGTTTCTTAAAGCTAGCCATGCAAAACATCTGTTTAGAAGAACCTATGACAATTCCCCACCTTGTGCCACCGATCTTCCGTACAAAAGATAGATGGGAATCAAATACACAGAAAAATATCCTTGATAGTTCAATGAATTCCATTTCAAATTTTCCCAATTTGCCTTTACTCTATGTTTAATACATTTGACTTTTATATCAATACTGAAAAAAAATGTAAAGATTTTTTGCGAATTTGCCTTAAAAAAAATCTCATTAATCTACCCAGTTTCTCACCTTTAAGCATATCTGACTCAGTGAGTGCTACGGTAGATATACTGTCACTGTGGGGGTATCTATGAGGAGGAATAAGTGAAGAGGGATACAAGGATAGAGCAAATGCTCCATCTAAGCTATGCGCTCATGTTCTTACAGGAAAACATTGGAACGATCAGACTTACATTGAGTTCTCAGCAAGTAAACAAAGCAGGGACAAAGCATAAATGACTCTTGCTAATAAACCCAAAGTTTAGTCATCTGTGTAGAAACGTGACCTTCTTTCATCTCCTTACTACAATTCAGACTGTGGTACAATTAGGCATCTTACAAGGTGCTGATGACAGCGAGAAGGTCAACTTGCTGCCTGTAACTAAAATTCCTAGGAGACAGGACTGTTTATTTGTTCTGTGTGTCTCCAGGGAATGGTTATTTTAACCTTCTCAGTCTCTGGTTTTCTATTTTTCTTCTTAGCATTGTGGTCTCTGTTATCACAGCTCAGCATTCCTTTCCTTGACTGGTTAGTTGTTTCAATCAGGCAGTGTTATCTAAATGACTTGTAAATGTTTTGGAATTAGTAGTTGTAGTGTGACTTGGCTGGGTCCTCAGTTGCACTTTGCTTTTTAATGTTAACTGATCTTTTTCATCTACCTTGTGATCTCTGTTTGTAGTATACATTTGTTTATATTTAATGGCACTGGGAAACAAAGTAAATATCCCTGACACAGTCATTATTACTACACAGTTTCTCTCATAAACGATAAAGAGAAATCTGGTGTTAAAGGGGAAAAATTAACATAACGTGCAGGGCCACCTCTTTAATGAGGCAGGGTGCAGCACATTACAGAGCAGCACCCTGTAGGGAGGCAGCAGTTTTAAAGGCAGATTTTTTCCATGGCATCATGTGGCTGGGGCACATCATTTTTCCATGTTCCTGGGACACATGATTTTTCCATGATTTGCCAGCCCTGCAGATCAAAAATCAATGTTGGGCATCATTTACCAGTCAGTGGGCATCATTTACCAGTCATTGTGGGCATTATTTACCAGTCCTGTGTATAAAGCCCCACCCGCTTCTGAACATGCCACACCCCACTTCCGGTTAAAGTATTACCCAATTATAAAAACACACCTCTTCCGGCGGCATGGGCATGGGGGGGGGGGGCAGCATTCTGAATTTTTTTTCAGGTGCCAAAAAGTCTAGAGACGGCCCTGATAACATGCCAAATACTAAATTCCAACTGCTCAGAATGGCTAGACTTGCCACATTGCTGCTCATAAAACTTCTGTGATATGGAGTGTGGGCCAGTATAGGAGCCGGGCTAGTACAGGAGCCTAAAGCTTTCTACACTTACAAGTGTGAGAATGAGGCCTGGTGGATCTATGTATGTATATGTTTATTTATATAGCGCAACTAGGGGACGCAGCGCTGTACAATATAGAATACAAAAAGTTGTGCAAGGGGGACAGTGAATAAATATATAAATAAGTTTGTGCATCATGAAATATACATGTGCTTGAAACATGTAACATGAGGGAAGAGGTCCCTGCCCCATAGAGCTTACAATCTAATTAGGTGGGTAACATACAGATACATAGGAAAGGGTGGAAGTGTCATAGTAAGTACTGGTGCAATGTCAATCTATGAATCTATGAATAACCACCAACCAAGGGGCCGCACGTGCGACAATAAGCCGAAGTGGATTTTTGTTGCGCAACTGTCAGCAGTCGTACCTCATTCACAAGCTCGTAAAGTTTCACAATAAGTTATTAGAACGGATTTAATAAAAAGTGTTTTTCAACAGCATAAACAACCTAAATTCAGAAAGCATTTGATGGTAACTTACACATTATAAAGAAGGGGAAAATTGATTTCTCTACTGCCATCATTTTTATAAATTATCTCCCCTTGTGGTGGAATTAGCAAATTTATACGGCATTGCTGCAAAAAGCAGCATCAGTAAAAAAAAAACACAGCTGATTGGCATAACAAACTTACAGTACACATGTAACAGGGCACATTACAGATAGAGGTTACCAAGCATGGGGGAAAGTTTCAATATCTCTATCCTAGAATCAAACTCCACTGCCAATCTATGTAGAGCCTGCCGATTCTCTTAATGTGTCACCCCCATTTCCTTTATACAATAAGCTAAATGGGCAGTGGTATTGCTGTAAATTAACTCATCACTTCATGTATTTATTTCATATGTACTAACCTTGTATGTAACATGTATGACTATGTAATTGTAAAGTGCCACAGAAGACGTTGGGATTATGGGATTTGTGGACCATGGGAGAAAGTAACTAATGATCTGTTGGGGGATCCATGGGCAGATCTAATGATCTGCCCATTACAGAATACCTAAACAAAAATAATTCAAGTACAGCCAGTTAAATATTATATTGCACAATGTTGTCCTAGCAATAAGACCAGTCCTTTCAATGCAAAAACGTATGAATAGACAGTAATTCATTGGAAATGTCACACAAATCGGTGCAATTTCACCCAAGTACCATTTATGCCAATAATAAGAATTCCTCCCAATATTTTTTATAGTAGGTAACAATATTTTCATAGCAGGCAAGAGCATTAGGGTTGCTGAAGGAAAGGAACAGCAGGACAACCACACAGTGAAATGGACCTCGTCTTGGTTGACTTATTTAATGTGCAGTGAAAAGTTTGGTGTTCCTTTAAAATGTCCATATCACTAGCCACTTACCCTATATAATGACAGTAAAACTAGTTACACACAGTACCGATAGAGCCCCAATACCCGTATGCACCTAGCTTTTCCGAACGAGCACGCGGCCGGTGAACGTTCGGGTCGGCCAAGCTCTCGTTCGGGAAAGAGGGAAAATTTCCCTCAGCCGTGGTAGACTCCCTAAAGGGAAGTCGGCCGCAGCCGAAGGAACACACAGTCCCAAGCATTCTCTCTCTGAACTTTCAGGACTGTGTGTAACCTGATTTTTGAAAAATGACAGACAGGATCCAGCTTAAGCCATACTGTAACAATGTCCTTCTTTGTAGAGAGTAAATAAATTTACACATTCATTGCAATGTTCAAAGAGCATTTTTTCTATTATGGCTTGTTCTGTTTATTGTAAAAGAAAATGTCTAGTTGTGTGGCACAGACAGATTCCTCTTCACTCTAAATAGATTGGAAAATGTGTCTACTCTATAAGCTCCTAATGTTATTTATAAATTCATTATATTTAGTTAACTCTGAGCTACTGGTTTTATGTATCTACTCATTACATTTAATTAACTTATTATACATTTCAGCCTTCCAGGCATAATGAAATTATCTCTAGTTGCACAGTTGAGGGCCTATTGCACAGTCACAGAAAAGAGATACATAGAGATACATTTTGTGTAGTTTTGCCACAACCAATCAGATGTTATTTACAATTTGAAAGTAACAATTGATTGGTTGAAGCAAATTTAGCACCATTTTTAAAGATAGAACTTTTATTACATCTCCCTGATTATGTTTGTAGACCCAGAATCGAGAGACTATTGCACCAGCCTTCTTATATAGTGACTACTAACCTAGGGCTGTAAATATGCATGGAAGCAGGATACAATTGCTCGAGCACCGCATCACAATGTGGGAGGGATGGAGGAGGTGCGGGGGGGGGGGGTAAGGGTTAGTGTGCAAGGTGTTAGTAATCAATAAACAAATATAGAAAAAGTTTAGCACACAAAGTAATGTAAGTACCACAGGAGCAGCCCCTACGACTTTAGGGGGTCTGGGAACCAGAAGGGATCAACTTCCGACTTTTCTAATTACAGATACAGCCTCTCTAGGCAACCACTGTAAATGAAGAAGGGAGGGGGACCCATTTAACCTTGGATTTTAGTTATGCCACTGCATAGTGGGGCCAGCAGTTGTGCTTTTTATGTAGAAGAACTATATAGGGACTGATGCAATAAAGGGTGTAAAAGTTTGCCCATTCTATTGATTTGCAGCAACCAATCAGATGATTGGCAAGTGATGGATCATTTCAATCAGCACCTTCTCCATTATAAGTGTATAACTATAACTTCATAATAGTACATCAATTAGATATAGTGAAGATTATACAATAGGCAACAAATGCAATTAAAACACATTTGTTTCTATATCATTGCTTAAAATCTTATAATTCAGCATTCGTCCCCTTTATGTTTGTACCTAAAATTTGAGATGATTTGAGCCCAAATAACAGCTGAAATCTAGACACTATATATAGATAAGATGTACTGGGTTTAATAACACAAAACAGAACACAGAAAAAGCACTTGTGAAAATCTCTGGGAAAGGGAAGTAATATAGACTAATAGACAGGACCTGCTTTGGTCAAAGTGGTTTCCAATCGGTGCATGTGGGCTGTAAAATATAGTTTTCATTCTGAGCTTACCGACTGCAAATGCTACTAAATATTGCAGATTACTGCAGCTACAGGTAGTGAAATGAATTGCCAATCAGTTGCCAGACTAAAGCTGGGTACACACACTACAGATTTTTGAAAGATGACAGACAGGATCTGCAAGATCATTTTTCAAAGATCTGCATACACACAGTCCCAAGCGTTTTCCCTATAGGAGAACGCTCAGGACTGTGTGTGTCCCTCGGCCGCGGCAGTCTCCTCTATAGGGATTCTACCGTGGCCGAGGGAAATTTTCCCTCTTCCCGGCCGGATCTGACGGTATCAGGGCTTTATCGGTACTGTGTGTACCTAGCTTTAAGATTTGTATGCACGTGTGATCGCGGGTGCCGACCCGCGAGGCACGATGGGTAAGAACGGGCGTTTTGGGCGATAATCGTACCATGTATGGGCACTTTATCGGCCAAAACAGCCGCTTGTTCGTAGATCCGCCCAGCCATTTCAGCAAATAAAGTACCCATACATGGGCCGATTATTGGCCAGAACGGCCGTTCTTACACATCGTCCTTCGCGGGATGCCACCCGCAATCGCACAAGTGTACGGACATTAAGAACAGGCTAGTATCCCTTCTCTGTAAGATAAGTCAGGTATCCCACTACTCCCGGATCTTCTGGGAGTCTCCCGCAAATCTCGAGACCACCCCAATCTCCAGCAATGGAGAGGAGCCCTGAATCTCCTCCCATTTATGCCCCCTATATCACACCCCTAGCCCTGCCTCACCCACCCCCTAGCGCATATGCCCCGCCCACTGTGTGACATCAATGATGTCACACAGCGTAGCCACACACCCCTCGTCACACCCCCTCGCCCACCCTGCCCGGAAGGACGAAGAGGCAGGGTGGGATGTCTGGATAAGTTGGGGGAAGAGTATATATTGAGCAAGGGTCTACAAATGGATACCAGACCTTAAAAATCTTGTTTTTGGCATAAAAAAATGGCATAGGACAAATACATAGATTCTTAAACACTGAAAACACATTTCCTGCCTGATATGTTACTGATGGCTGAACTTGAATTAACAAAAGTTTGCAATATCTGGTGTGTAGACGATACATTAGAAGCCACTCCCAGTAACTTCCTCATCTGACAGTCTTCATGTATGATAATAAAATGTACAGTAGTCATAATGTCAGTCTCAAGGCTCAAGGTAGAATATTAAAAAACACAAGCTTGACATAGACTGATCAATAGTGAGTGACGCCCAAATGGCCATCCCAGAAAGGATCAACCCATGACCAATTTGTACACAGGATAATGAGGATTTACAAATGAAAATATCTGTTGGCAGGAAGACAGACAAGCACCCAGATTCAGTGCCAATGGTCCCTGCCAGGGGTGGTTGCAAAAACAGGTGCTTGGAAACCAGCATACTATTTATGTGTAATGGCTTTTGTAACACGGAGCTGCTATGAAAGCTTGGAATTGTTTGTGTATGTTTGACAGGAATGAAGATAAAAGACAGAAAATAAACCAGCATTTTAAGTAATTGGTTTTATTTGGTTCTGCTGCTTTCAGGTTTCTGGTATTGGTATTTTTTTCTTCTACAGATTGACTCATCGATCAGTTTTTATTGTTTTCACGTAATAAACATGGAGAAAAAAGAAGAAACCTTCAGATACACAAATGCAATTAACACAATGATATTTTGACCAATTCCTTATGGATCATAAAAAATGAGAATCTTCTTATTGCCCATTTCTGTTTGAAGGTAAAGATGAAATTGTTAGAAGTGATTTTCATTATGATTAAATTAAAAATCTATCGGGGTTATTCAATAAAAGTTCTTATTGTTTAAAATGGTGCTAATTTTAACATCTGATTGGTTAGGGCAAAATTAGCACCATTTTAAACGATAAGAACTTTTATTGAATAACCCTGTATATTTACCAGGCTAAGCTCCCTAAGAATGAACTCCAACCCTGGTTATCACAATTAACTGTCTACAGTTCCAGACCATTCCTATTTCAATATTTGCACAGTCCTTCCGTAAAGATGTCTGAACCCGCCATGTTTTGTTCTGCTGGTGGGTCTGCGAAACACCAGGAAATTTTGGTGGTGACACTTTGTTATTAAAATTACCTGACAACATTGTCAGGGAGTTTTCATGTCTCCATAATAAGGGTAAAACCCATGTGAACCCAATGTCATTGCAGGTTAATGTGTGTTTTACCCTTATTTTCGGAAGTAGTGCATTCCTTATTTGTTAAGCTTTGCGCTACCTCCTAGAGTGGAACTTAAAGGGACATTATACTGAAAACATGACTTTGCCTCATCTTAATCTATAATTGAATACATGTAAGTAGCACTCTGATTTGTCTGATTTGTGTGTGGTGCTGCATGCCTTCAATCCAGAACACATTTTGTTTAGGAGCAGTATCCCCCCTCCCTCTTTTAACCACTCCCACTTCCATCCGACCTGACCTGCACACAGCATACAGCATTCCAACTGTCAAAACTCTGTCACCATTCCAGCTACAGTAAAACTACTCACAGAAGAATAGTTTTTGAGAGCAAGGAACTTGATTGACAGCTGAAATATAAGAAGTTTTAGATTGGATATCTAAAGAAATAGACGGTAGATCAACAAAAAAATGATACAGTGGTGGTTGGGAAGAATTATAGTTTCCAGTTATGGTCAATTTAAAATAACCTATTTTTCAGTATAGATGCCCTTTAAAGTTTTTAAAAGACATCAAACAGGAGCTTCTTATCTTTCGGCGATCCTGTGATGCAGGTATTGTATTGCGGGATCGCAGAAAGGTACCGTATATACTTGAGTATAAGTTGAATTTTTCAGGCTTTAAAATTAGCCTGAAAACCTAACCTCGACTTATACTCGAGTCAAGTCCTAATTTAGATCCAAATTCTCCAATTACAGATAGTAACCAGTAGGTGGCGCTGTGTTAACCTGTATAGAAAGTTACAGGAGCTGATCTGCCTTTACACTTCCTGCTTCCTGTATTCTGCCTGCTGGACTCACTCAGCACTGTCACTGGATGCTGTAAATCTGATGGGTCTCCTCAGTTTGGGGCAAAAAACAGCTGCTAGTACAGTGCAAATGACAGCTTGAAACTACAACTCTCAGGTGACATTTTTAACTATTGGGGTCAGAGAATCCTTTACTATATGGGGGTCAGAGTTCCCTTTACTATATGGGGTTCAGAGGACCCTTTACTATATGGGGTTCAGGAGAATTGTAAATGATGGTAAGCTTAATTAAAAGTTTACTGAACCTTGCCACTCCACATGTTTAGAAACTGAAACTCCCAGCAACAAAGCATGCTGGGAGTTGTAGTTTCCAAACATCTGGAGTGCCAAAGAATTGGAGGTTACTGGTACTGGATTTGGCTATCACTGTATGGGATTCATGTATGGGAATTCTGCTGTCCATTTAAAGGGCAACTAAAGCCTAAAAACAACACAGAATCAGAAGGCAGTAGTGGTGATAATTTCTACCCTCGACTATTACTCGAGTCAATCAGTTTTTACAAATTTTTCAGGTAAAAATAAGTACCTCGACTTATACTCGGATCGACTTATACTCGAGTATATACGGTAATCATTATTTATCATAACCAGTGTAACCTATGTAAAGTCTGCCTTTTCATGTCCCACTGGTTAAAGAGGCAATCCATACCTTCTAGCCTCTTTGCATGGAATCTGGAATATTTCATAAAGGATATGCTTATATCTAGGCATCCTGAAATTATGTGTGTCCCATAGAGCTGGTGATGTCATCCAGCTCCATCAGAAGTCCCACACTCATAAGAAAAATAGTATAGTATAGTATTTGTCGTTGAATAAAGACATACATCCAATCCCTTTCCAACAGGGATTTACTTAACACATAGCCATTTATAGTATAAGCAGAACAAGGATTTTTAAGTCCAAAATGCATCATCACCTTACATTTATCAACATTGAATCTTAGCAGCCCAATGTGACAATCTATCAATTTGCAACGATTGCACATCCTCTGAAGTTTTTAATGGTTGACAAAGTTTTGTGTCATCTGCAAACACAGAAACCTTGCCGACAATACCCACTTCCAAATCATTAATAAATAGATTAAATAGAAGCGGCCCCAACACAGAACCCTGTGGCACCCCACTTAGCACTTTAGTCCATAATGATAAACCCCCTTTAACAACTACTCTCTGCATCGCATTCATTAACCAATTTTCTATCCATGTACAAATGTGCCTCCCCAGACCAACAGATCTTAGCTAATAGATTATGGGGGACTGTATCAAAAGATAAAATTGAACTAAGCTCCCTAGGGACCCAAGGATGTATTTTATCCGGTCCAAGAGTTTTATTAATATTAACCTTATTTAGTTCTCTCTGTACCATATCCTCGGTTAACCAAAGTGCACTTGCATCTTTTATACTATTATTGCTACTATAGTGATGATATATGTACTTGGATCTTCTATAGTGTATACAGAGGGAAAAAATATTCAAGACATTTACTTTATCGCCATTCTCCGTAACTAGCTTATCCCCATTAAATTACGGTAATGGCGCCACATTTTCAGTCCTCATCTTCTTACTATTAATATACTTTTAGGATTAGTGATGCTTTGTTCAGCTATCCTAACTTCATTATTAATTTTAGCTAGCTTGATTGTTTTCTTCCACTCCTTACACAATTTTTATAATCCCTTAAGGCCCTTTCCGTTCCCTCTGACTTAAAGGTTTTAAATGCCTTTTGTTCCTTTTCCCTCTTTACATCAGAATTCAGCCACATGGGGGCGGATTAATTTTTTTACATTTATAAATTTAGATGTGAAATGGCTTAAAATCCCCTTAAACACAGTCCACTTCTGTTCAGTACCTTTACCTGATAATACCTTATTTATCCCAGTTGACATGCTGAAGAGCTACTTTTAAACTGGGAAAATTTGCTTTCCTGAAATTAAAAGTCTTTGTACGGCACTTTTTCATGGTCACTATTCCCTAAGCCTCTAGTTACCTTTCTATCTATAGTATTCTCCAAAATGTTAGATATTACTAGATCCAACAGAGCTGCTTTTCTAGTAGGAACTTTAACCACATGTGAGAGAAAATTATCCTTCAGCAAATTCAGGAACTCAGGTGTTGGCAGTTCCACTCCACCAATCAATGTCAGGGTAATTAAAGTCCCCCATAATGAGTAAACTCCCCAAACTTGCTGCCCTTGCCAACTGCATATGAAGCTGACTCACTTCCTCCGTGCTAGCATTTGGCAGCTTATAGCAGACACCAACAATGACATTACCCCCTTTCCTGTTGCCTAATTCCACCCATATTGCCTACTCTTTATTATCCTTATCGCCAGTTATATCTCCTTTTTAAATTTGGCTTTAATTCTTTTTTTAACATAAACACATATTCCTCCCCCTTTCCTTATTTCTCTGTCCTGCCTAAACAAGCAGTCATGTGAACTGTTCAATCACTTTTCTGCTATACCTATTACTTTTCATTTAACACTATTATCCCCAATTCACCCATTTTGTCAGCCAGGCTTCTCACATTTGCTGTAATGAATATAACATCCGGATGCAATCACCATATATTGAAGGTGGGTATGGGAATACCCTACTTAAAGGGGGTGCTAGAGGCCAACAAACTATGAATAAATAATTAGGGAAAGACCTAGAAAAGGACCTCTATAACAGCACTCTATCCCTGAAACCCAAATTTAAATACATCATCGGTCACACAGTCCCCGTGTGAGGAACCAATAAGAGACGAGCGGCTTACCTTGCCTGTTCCAGAGCCTATACTTACCTTGCCTGTTCCAGAGACTATGCTTACCTTGCCTGTTCCAGAGCCTATACTTACCTTGCCTGTTCCGGAGACTAACCTTACCTTGCCTGTTCCTATATCAGCTACCTACCTTGCCTGTTTCCAGTATCCTGCCTATAACTCCCAGCAGCCCTCTGTACTCCTATATCTTTTGGACTATTAACCTCCTCCTAAAAGCGTAATTGTAAGTACCCCGGCCGTCAAGGCCATATTTATTACACATCTAGCTAGTTTGATGAGGACAGTTATGTTTTGATGTCTATGGAGAATACATTTTGATAATACAAACTATATTTAACATCATACTTACTTGGGGAAGTAATGTTCTTTAAATTACCAAAAAAGTTTTCTGACTTCTAAACCCCAGTGCACTAGTATATTATAGAATAGTATAGTATAGTATAGTACGGTATAGTATAGTATAGTATAGTATAGTATAGTATAGTATAGTACGGTATAGTATAGTATAGTATAGTATAGTACGGTATAGTATAGTATAGTATTTGAGGTTGAATAAAGACAAACCTCCATACAGTCCAACCTACTCAGCAATACCCACATTTCCCGCCTAACTGTTCATCCAGAGGAAGGCAGAACAAACCCCCAGCAGAACTATGAAGAGGAAAACAATTACTTGCTGACTATCTGAAATATCCCTGGATCAACTTTATATATCAATACCAGTAACTTGCAACATTCCTTATTTTCAGAAACGTATCCAGCTTTTTTTTGAAACTGACCAATGAACCTGCCATTACAACGTCCACTGGAAGACAGTTTCAAAGCTTTGCCGTTCTCACAGTGAAAAACCCTTTTCGGACTTGAAGACAAAATGTATTTATTCAAGTCTTAAGGGATTGTCTGCATGTCCTCTGACATGTTCTTTTGGTGAACAATACCCCAGTTTAATATATGGCCCATTCATGTATTTATACACAGTAATCATATCCCCACACAAGCTCCTTTTCTCTAGTGTACATAATTGTAACTTATCCAATCGTACTCAAGCTCCCCCATTCCCTCTATTATTTTAGTTGCCCTTCTCCAAAACCTTTCTATTTTCAAGATGTCCTTTTTGTACACAGGATTCCAAAATTGCACTGCATTTTCATAACGAGGCCTTACCAATGATTTTTAAAGAGAGAGAATAACATTTATTTCCTTCAAATCCATACATCTCTTTATACCAGACATACCATGCTGGCTCTGGCTGTTGCCGCCTGGCACTGCTTGCTACCTTTAAGTTCGTTATCCACCAAAACTCCAAGATCCCTTTCCAACAGGGATTCACTTAACACAGAGCCATTTATATTATAAACAGCACAAGGATTTTTAAGTCCAAAATGCATCACTTTATATTTATCAACATTAAATCTCATCTGTCACTTAGCAGCTCAACAATCTATCTAGATCTATCTAGATCTACCTGCAAGGATTACACCAGCACTGAAGTTTTAAATGGTTGCTCTGCATCCTATCCATCAACCAACTTTCTATCCATGTACAAATGTGCCTCCCCAGCCTAACAGACCTTAGCTTATACATTAGTTGCCTATGGGGAACTGTATCAAGCCTTAGCAAAATCCAAGTATACTACATCTACTGCTATGCCAGAGTCTAAATTCCTACTCACTTCCTACTCTAGGGTCTCATTCTTCATTCAATAATTCTACATAATAATCTGCACCTCCGATTTGTGTATTTAAAGAAATGGGCTATGACTAAGAACCAGCTGGTCTGAAACTTGTCAATATGGAAAGAGATTTTCCTTTCTATCCTTTATATTTATAAAAGCTATATAATTTCACAAGAACTCTGATGGTGTTATGGAGAAGTAAGACCTTATGGCAGTGGTGTGCGTCAATACATGTGTTATTTTTACCATAGATTCCACATGCTGTCAGAGCATGACATACAACTGAACAGAGAAATCACCACTTACAGCTTTGTGCAAAATGTTTAATGTGTCAAGCAGAGTTCTCCTGCATCCAATTCCATTAACTCATCCCTAGGAAATGCATTGACTGCACCAGTATTGACAATGAATAAAAAGTAATCTGTGTCAAGACAGCGATGTAAGGAAATCCCATCTAGAGCCAAGTTTGGATAAGCCATAAGGAATGTAACATTAACATAATAAGCTATCATCTATTGTATTGTCTATTCTCTATAGATATATTTGGGAATGAAAACAGAAGGAAGATGAATAAATTAACGAGTAATAGCTGGCTTCACATGGACATGGAGATAGCCAGGGGATTCTCACAACATTTTCAGCTGTATGGTCAATAATTAGTATAAGGCCATCTAGACAAAGGCCATAAAGTGGAACTGCATTAAAAATTGTCTGAAAATGAAAAATGTCACAATTGTATTGTCAAGTTGAATAATCAGTTAAAAGTGAGTGACAAATGGGGTTTCACATTTATCAGCCAATAATACCCAAGGGCCATAAGGAGCCTCTAAATTATAAATTGTGCTTGTCATCTATGTCATCAATAATAACTGATGCTTAGCTATGTCCCCAATGTCACTTGATCTGAAAGAAATGGAACAATCTGCAAGACAAAATGGAGAAGGGTCATGAGAGACTCATAAATTTAATTATGCTCCCTTTTATTTGAATATAATACTATTATGTCATCATAGCGTTCCTGCACAGTTCTGCTGCCTTGGCAGTGCTGCTAAAGTTTGAAAAATCCTCCTGTAATGCATTCCTACAGCGGAGTGCTCCTGCACGTAGGAAAGCGCCACCATCGAAAGTGCTTGTAAGGGAGTCCCATATCTATTTTGCTCAGGGTGGTGGCCTCCCTCCCAGAACCCCTGGGCGACTGTGATTAGAGATGGCCAATATCTGCATGGTTTTGGTCATAACATTCGGATTTCAGAACAGAAGGGTTCTGTGAGTCAGACCTGGATCCCATCTCTAATAAAGATGTCTGCAAAGTAAAATGATCATTATGGTCACCTCTTTAAACAAAAACCGTATAAGAGGAACAGTAATATTGGAGACCAAATAGTACACTCTGATCTCATTGTAAAAGCAATATGCAAATAAGGAACAAAGATTTCTGGAAATTTACCATGTTTTCATGGAAGCTTTTAGGAAAGCTATATCTTTAAAAAGACTTTTACAGCATTCCACAAGCTAAATGCAAATCCAGAGCGCCAACTACAGAGACACACAAGGTTTACAAGGAGATAAAAAGAGGGGCACATTTTCATGCCTCAATTGTCTTGCACAGGCTTTATTTAAGGTGATACGTTTGCTCACTCATCCAAATGCCCTTGTTGCCTATCATACATAAGATAGAGTCAGCATTGGAGAGCACACACGTGATATATCTAATTATAACCTATAAAAATGAAAAATATCACACAGTGTCCAGACACTTCAAAAATAAATTCCCCAATGTTGCTAATATTGGAGGTTTGAAGAACCCAGAGGGGCAACTATGAGAAAAAATTGCTCCAAAGGGAAGTATTGTGGATACACCACCTCAAAACTATCCACCCATTAGGCCAAAAATTATCACTTTTAGATGTTTTATGTGATACCAAATATAGGGGGAAAGTCGGAATACAATAAGAATGTGCATTTAGATTATAAAGAACCACCAACAAAATAAATTAGTATACAAATATGTATTGGGGTGTATTAAAACACAGCACTAACTACCAAGTTAATAAAATATGCAAGTCCCACTGAGAGTTTTCATTTGTTCCTTATTGCTAGGTCATTTCTTTTGAATAATCGTCAACAAATGAAAAAGAAAACAAGTAACATAAAATATTGTGGAAATAGGAACCACAATATGGAGACAATGCATACATTTATATTACAATAGTAATTAAAGGGCATGTCCACCCCCAAAACTATAATCCCCCCACTACTGGCCCCATCATGTAGTGTAGTTTAATACTTACCTCACATCCCAGCTCCATATGGTTCTCCTGTAGCCCCCCCCCAAAGTCCCAAAAACTGCCCACCTCTGCTTGCATTTTCTCGCAAGCAGAGGGCCGGCAGCGCGGCGGAGGAAAGAGGGGAGGTAAGTAAAGTTTGGGGCATTTTCTGATTAAATAAATAGAGCGGTTGGGGCTGGGGGGACAGGGGGAGTAACATATAAAAAAATATTTTTAAGGGTGGACATACCCTTTAAAGGAGATTAAACTTAGTTTTTTAAAAAATTCTATTCCAAGCAAAATATAAAGCTTCTCAATTAACCTCAATACCTTGCATGTTTACCTGTTAAAGCACTTGTTTTAAAACACACAAAGTCCACATGGTCTCATGGTTCATATGCACAGACTTACTTTTAATTTTTGTTACCATTATGTTCCTAACAAAAGATAAATATTCTTCATGTAGTAGTGTTCCACATAGTACATGAGGTTGATGGTGCAATACCCCAGACTTTTCTTTTATGTATGAAAAGCAAAGGAATATATTATTGTTATGACAAAGCATTGAATGTGTTTGAAAAAAGCAAACAAACTGAAATCCCTGTTCAGTGTCGGGGAAAGAGAGGATCTCTGTGCCATTATATGATTGTCTGTCAGCTTCAAGGAAGCAAGGCTGCAACTTCCCTGTTTTGATCTGTTGAACACCACAGAACAAATGAAGTGTACTGAGTTTTACCCAACATAGGTGGATTATGGGAGCGGACCCCTAGTACCCAAAGATTAATTTCATAAATCACCTAACAGCCACAGCAAAGACAGAGGTGAGACACAGCTTGTTGCATGTTTCTAAATGTTCTCTGTCTATTGGGAAATATTGTCTGGAGACTTTAGTTCCCCCTTAAGTGTTATTATTTTGTTTTTTATTATTATTGTGGATTTATATAGTGCCAACATCTTCCATAGCACTTTTCATGTATGCATTCACATCAGGCACTGTCCAAAAGAACGTACAATCTAATCCCATTTATTTGACACATACAACCTATCAGTATGTCTTTTGATTGTGGGGGAAACTGGAGTGCCCAGAGGAAACTCACTAAGAACTTCAATGTTGCAAGCCATCAGTACTAGCCACTGAGCCACTATGCTACCCATTGTGTGAATTATGATCCCAGCCATAAAATTACGATCACAGTTGTACAATTAAGTTCAATTTAGGGAAAACTAAGGGTATTTAAACCAGACACTGGTTTTTCATTTTATGCACCAGAAGAAGGGGGACACACCAAAACGCTGTGCATACATTGTGTCACAATACAATTCACAATGGATTCAAATGCTGTTTGTAGAAAGCAGCTGAGAGGTAACAACAAAATATATTCAGGAGTCTAAGAAGCACTGGTAAATATAAATGCCCACATAGGCAGGCATACATAGTTGCCACTATTGAATATAGGTTAAAGTGCCCTCACAGAAAGGCAAATATAAGTGGAAGTGCCTACACAGATTGGTAAATATAAATGTATGTCCCCACATTGCCTGGTCAATTTAAGATGCCCACCACAGACAAGTCAATATCAGATGCCCACACAGACTGGTTAATATCTTTTGTCTGAGGTCTGTGTAGAGGGTGTTACAGAAGTCCAGCCGTGATGTAATGAAGGCAGAAACTAGTGTTGGAAGATCTTCTAGGGGGATGAGATGTTTAATTATTTCAATGTTCCTTGGGTGAAAGTTGTAACTAAAGTCTTACCTGTGCCGAGATCCTGCAGTGTCTCTGTTCGGTCCCGGCTCTCAGCGCGCGATGTCACGCAGCCGCTCTATTCTCGCGCGAGCACGTCCATTCGAGCTCGCGCATTACAACCGGTGTTCGTCCAGTGCTGTGTGGACAGGCACTGTCTCTTACCTCCTCCGCTCCTCCAGATCTGCTATTGAATGGAGGAGGGCTAGTTAGTTCAAAACCACCTATCCCTGCATTAGACTCATTGTCCTCCACTCCCCATTGGTTCCTCTGCATTATTTAAACCCCTCAGCCTATTCTGCCCTTGCCCGATATAGCGGTTAGTTCACTATCTTGATCGTGGTGTGATTATGCTAGTGCTTTTTCTGTTACCTGACCTTGCCTGTTTTTGACTCTGTTTTGAATCGTATCTGCCGGTCCTGACCTCTGCTTGTTCCTGACTACACTCTTGCCTTACCCTCTGTACCGTACCTGGCGGCCTGACTACTGGTTCTGAACTCTTGATCTGTTTTTGACTCTGCTCTTGCCTGCTCCTAGTCTGTACCTCGTATTTTGGTCTCCAACCTTTGTATCTCTCCTGGTGCCTTGCCTGTCAGTTTCGCTTCGGACTTCTCCAGTATTCCTGGCCTCAGTTCGAATACCTTGCACTCTTAGTCCAGGGGGCTACCATGTTCGGTGAGGCACATCTAGCCTTCTGGCAAACGGGGGCTTGTCTATTGGTGAAGATAGTGGTTGTAGATTGGGGTATTCGGACTGAAGGAATACTTGGGAATCCGGAGCGTTACAAAAGTATGATGATTATTTTACAACAGCTGAGATGTGAGCTCTGAAGTTTAAACTTCCATCAATTATAACCATAGGCTGTGCACATGCTCAGAGCTATGCAGATCTGTTCCCCCTATCCTTAATAGGGGGTTGCAGGTGGAGCTGTTTTGTTGACAGGCTCTGGCCTTCGATTACAAGGACTTCGTTTTTGGTTGGAGTTGGGTCTGCTACATCTGGTTTGAAGGATAGATGTAGTAGGGTATCATCAGCATAGCAATGGTATGACAGGACAAGTGGTAGAATATATATTGTGAAAGCAGGGGGACAGGATTGAGCGCTATGTTATCAGCTTCTTGACGTGATGTTTGGTCACTGGTTCTGTGATGGAGAAGTAGATGGTGTGATAGTCTGACCTGACAACTGGATTGATTTTCACACTGGACAACTCCAGCCCTGTATGGAATATAAGGTACAGAGTATGGCATTTCTTGTGGATGGCAGAGCAGATTGTTGAGAAATGCCCAATTCATTCATGGCCTGAAGAAGATCCCTCTCTGCCTACACCATGTGTTAAAGTCTCCAAGGATAATCCACCTGGGGTATAAAGGTATAAAACAATATGACTATTGGTATATCACCCTATAGATGTGCATCACAGATGATACCAATAGAGTAGAAAAAAACTGCATGTTCAGCAACTTAACATAAAGCATATCTGCCTTATGTTAACTTTTTAATTTATTGTATTTATAATATTTTACTGACATGGCATCTAATAAATACATGGGGGAACATTAGGGGGCATATTTATAAAGGTGCGTTACGTGCGCGCCGTGGTCGCGCCATTAACGCAAAATCGCGTTCTCCACGATTTTAAAGGCCCGAAAACGGCCGCGAAAAGAACGAAGCGAACCTTTCGCGCCGATACTTACCTGTTACCGCCGCTTCTATTTATAAAGCGGCGGTACTGGTTTCGCTCGGCTAGTACGGCTGTTTTTACTCGCCTTGAAGGAGGCGAAGTCAGCGATACTAACCTCCCGGGCGGGGATGGGCAGGCAACCCGCGGCGGGTGGACCACCCGCCGCCGCCGCCACTCCCAGCAGCCCCTCCCAACCCGTTCCCCGTTCGCGGCAATCTCGGAACGGAGGCTAGAAGGGGCTGCCGGGAAGGGGCCGCAGCAGGTGGTCCGACCACCCCGCCGCACCCCCTCCCCGGCAACCCCTCCAAGCCCCCCGCCCCGGCCGCTCCGGGGGAGGGGACGGAGGGGAGCCGCTGGGGGGGTGGAGGCTCCCTCCAGCGGGGCCCTGAGAAGGGCCTTTTGGGGCTTGGGGGTCCCGCAGCCCGAACCGGGACCCCCCTCCCCGCCCTTATAAGGGCCCTTGCGGCACTGACAAGTGCCTTTGGCGGGGGTCCCGCGCTGAAACCGGGACCCCCAGTGCGGCTCTTAAAAGAGCCCTTGGGCGACGTCTTCTTTCTTCCAGTCCCGCGACACCAGCTCCGCCGAGGCCGCCGACCCCCGAGAGGTACCCCTGCGGCCGCCAGGGGTACCCCCGGCGGGCGCCGGCGACCTCAATGAGGCCGATGTTGCCGGCGTCTTGATCCGACGCGACGTCTTCGGGCTGGCGACACCAACCCCACTCAGGTCGCCGATGCCAGGCAGACTCACTGCGGCCGCCAGTGAGCCCGCTGGCACCGCCGGCCTCAGCGGAGCCGATGTTGCCAGCCGCTTCATTCTTCTTTCTTCAGCCATCTACTGCGATGGCATCTGAGTTCCGCGGCGAAAAGCTCCTCTTTATATAGGTTTGCAGAAATCCATAATCCGTTTCTGATTGGTCAATTTTTAATACTTGCTTTACATTAACCAATCAGATTTCTGGAAAGTTCTGAAATCTGATTGGTTAATGTAAAGCAAGTATTAATAATAACTTCATAATGTACTCCATTAGATATAGTGAGATTCTCATACTAGGCACAAATGCATATAAAAAAACACTTTGTTTTCTATCAATTGCTTAAAATCTTATAATTCAGCATTCTCGTCCCCTTTATTTTGTACCTAAATTTGAGATGATTCAGCCCAAATAACAGCTGAAATCTAGACACTATATTAGAATAAGATGTACTGGGTTTATAACACAAACAAACACAGAAAAGCACTTGTGAAAATCTCGGAAAGGGAAGTAAATAGACTAATAGACAGGACCTGCTTTGGTCAAAGTTTTTCCAATCGGTGCATGTGGGCGTGTAAATATATTTTTTCATTCTGACTTACCGACTGCAAACTGCTACTAATATATTGCAGATTACTGCAGCTACAGTTGAAATGAATTGCCAATCAGTTGCAGACTAACTGGGTAACACACACTTACAGATTTTTGAAAGATGACAGACAGATCTCAAGATCATTTTTCAAAGATCTGCTATACACACACAGCCAACTTTTTCCCTATAGGAGAACTCAGGACTGTGTGTGTCCCTCGGCCGCGGCAGTCTCCTCCTCTATAGGGATTCTACCGTGGCCGAGGGAAATTTTCCCTTTCCCCGGCCGATCTGACGGTATCAGGCTTTATCGGTACTGTGTGTACTAGCTTTAAGATTTGTATGCACGTGTGATCCGGTGCGACCCGCGAGGCACGATGGGTAAGAACGGGCTTTTTGGGGGCGATAATCGTACCATGTATGGGCACTTTATCGGCCAAAACGCCGCTGTTCGTAGATCCGCCCAGCCATTTCAGCAAATAAAGTACCCATACATGGGCCGTTATTGGCCAGAACCCGTTCTTACACATCGTCCTTCGCGGGATGCCACCCGCAATCGCACAGTGTACGGGACATTAAGAACAGGCTAGTATCCCTTCTCTGTAAGATAAGTCAGGTACCCCTACTCTCCCGGATCTTCTGGGAGTCTCCCGCAAATCTCGAGACCACCCCAATCTCCACAATGGAGAGGAGCCCTGAATCTCCTCCCATTATGATGCCCCATTATATCACCCCCCCTAGCCTGCCTCACCACCCCCTAGCGCATATGCCCCGCCCACTGTGTGACATCAATGATGTCACACAGCGTAGCCACACACCCCTGCCGTCACACCCCCTCGCCCACCCTGCCCGGAAGGAGCGAAGAGTCAGGGTGGATGTCTGGATAAGTTGGGGGAAGAGTATATATTGAGCAAGGGTCTACAAATGGATACCAGACCTTAAAATCTTGTTTTTGGCATAAAAAAAATGGCATAGGGACAAATACATAGATTCTTAAACACTGAAACACATTTCCTGCCTGATATGTTATGATGGCTGAACTTAATTAACAAAAGTTTGCAATATCTGGTGTGTAGACGATACATTAGAAGCCACTCCCAGTACTTCCCTCATCTGACAGTCTTCATGTATGATAATAAAATGTACAGTGTCATAATGTCAGTCTCAAGGCTCAAGGTAGAATATTAAAAAACACCAAGCTTGACATAGACTGATCAATAGTGATGACGCCCAAATGGCCTCCCAGAAAGGATCAACCCATGACCAATTTGTACACAGGATAATGAGGATTACAAATGAAATATCTGTTGGCAGGAGACAGACAAGCACCCAGATTCAGTGCCAATGGTGCCCTGCCAGGGTGGTTTCAAAAACAGGTGCTTGGAAACCAGCATATATTAGTTTGTAATGGCTTTTGTAACACGGAGCTGCTATGAAGCTTGGAATTGTTTGTGTATGTTTGACAGAATGAAGATAAAAGACAGAAAATAAACCAGCATTTTAAGTAATTGGTTTTATTTGGTTCTCTGCTTTCAGGTTTCTGGTATTGGTATTTTTTTCTTCTACAGATTGACTCATCGATCAGTTTTTATTGTTTTCACGTAATAAACATGGAGAAAAAAGAAGAAACCTTCAGATACACAAATGCAATTAACACAATGATATTTTGACCAATTCCTTATGGATCATAAAAATGAGAATCTTCTTTTGCCCATTTCTGTTTGAAGGTAAAGAGAAATTGTTAGAAGTGATTTTCATTATGATTAAATAAAAATCTATCGGGGTTATTCAATAAAAGTTCTTATTGTTTAAAATGGTGCTAATTTTAACATCTGATTGGTTAGGGCAAAATTACGACCATTTTAACGATAAGAACTTTTATTGAATAACCCTGTATATTTACCAGGCTAAGCTCCCTAAGAATGAACTCCAACCCTGGTTATCACAATTAAACTGTCACAGTTCCAGACCATTCCTATTTCAATATTTGCACAGTCCTTCCGTAAAGATTCTGACCCGCCATGTTTTGTTCTGCTGGGGGTCTGCGAAACACCAGGAAAATTTGGTGGTGACACTTGTTATTAAAATTACCTGACAAACATTGTCAGGGAGTTTTACATGTCTCCATAAAAGGGTAAACCCAGTGAACCCATGTCATTGCAGGTTAAGTGTGTGTTTTACCCTTATTTTCGGAAGTAGTGCATTCCTTATTTGTTAACTTTGCGCTACCTCCTAGAGTGGAACTTAAAGGGACATTATACTGAAAACATGACTTTGCCTCATCTTAATCTATAATTGAATACATGTAAGTAGCACTTGATTTGTCTGATTTGTGTGTGGTTGCTGCATGCCTTCATCCAGAACACACTTTTGTTTAGGGCAGTATCCCCCCTCCCTCTTTTAACCACTCCCACTTCCATCCGACCTGACGCAAGCATCACAGCATACTTCCAACTGTCAAAACTCTGTCACCATTCCAGCTACAGTAAAACTACTCACAAAGAATATGTTTTGAAGCAGAACTTGATTGACAGCTGAAATATAAAAAGTTTTAGATTGGATCTAAAGAAATAGACGGTAGATCAACAAAAAATGATACAGTGGTGGTTGGGAAAATTATATGTTTCCAGTTTAGGTCAATTTAAAATAACCTATTTTTCAGTATGATGCCCTTTAATTTTTTAAAAGACATCAACAGGAGCTTCTTATCTTTCGGCATCCGGTAGTGCAGTATGTATTGCGGGATCGCAGAAAGTACCGTATAACTTGAGTATAAGTTGAATTTTTCAGGCTTTAAAATTAGCCTGAAACCTAACCCTCGACTTATACTCGAGTCAAGTCCTAATTTAGATCCAATTCCCAATTACAGATAGTAACCAGTAGGTGGCGCTGTGTTACCCTGTATAGAAGTTACAGGAGCTGATCTGCCTTACACTTCCTCTTCCTGTATTCTGCTGCTGGACTCACTCAGCACTTGTCACTGGATGCTGTAAATCTGATGGGTCTCCTCAGTTTGGGGCAAAAAACAGCTGCTAGTACAGTGCAAAATGACAGCTTGAAACTACAACTCTCAGTGACATTTTTAACTATTGGGGTCAGAGAATCCTTTACTATATGGGGGTCAGAGTTCCCTTTACTATAGGGGTTCAGAGGACCCTTTACTATATGGGGTTCAGAGAATTGTAAATGATGGTAAGCTTAATTAAAAGTTTACTGACCTTCCACTCCACATGTTTAGAAACTGAAACTCCCAGCAACAAAGCATGCTGGGAGTTGTAGTTTCCAAACTCTGGAGTGCCAAAGAATTGGAGGTTACTGGACTGGATTTGGCTATTACTGTATTGGGATTCATGTATGGGAAATTCTGCTGTCCATTTAAAGGCAAACTAAAGCCTAAAAACAACACAGATCAGAAGGCAGTAGTGGTGATAATTTCTACCCTCGACTTATACTTGAGTCAATCAGCTTTTACAATTTTTCAGGTAAAAATAGGTACCATCGACTTTACTCGGATCGACTTATACTCGAGTTATACGGTAAGTGAGTGGGGATTTTTCTTAACGATATCCCTGTTTGTCTTAAATTTTTTAGCAAAAACAAAAATTACAACATCGTTTTGACCAAAAAGCGCACATTTCACTCATGTTACCATCCAATTTTTGCGCATATGAGCGTATGGGATCCACAAAAATAGAATGCAGTGCATCCCATGCAATGTGGCCACATAATCGCAATACTTAATCATCAGCGCATGAGAAAATCGCTAATGTGGCCAAGCCCTTAAGGATTTGTCAGTTTCATCTTGTCACGAACTTACCTGTTGCTCAGATCCAGTGCCGCTCTGGTCTTGGCCGGGCACTTTTCAGATGGGCAGTGTCGCCGGCAGGATAACGTCATGATGCCGATGCATCTCCCGTCGCGAAATTTGAAAAGCCGTTGTCTCTTTCCGCTCACTGCCTGATTGTAGCTCTACTACCCCTGGCTTCCATGTGTATCCAGATACTTACCTTGCCTGTTCCAGAGCCTATACTTACCTTGCCTGTTCCAGAGACTATGCTTACCTTGCCTGTTCCAGAGCCTATACTTACCTTGCCTGTTCCAGAGACTATGCTTACCTTGCCTGTTCCAGAGCCTATACTTACCTTGCCTGTTCCAGAGACTATGCTTACCTTGCCTGTTCCAGAGCCTATACTTACCTTGCCTGTTCCAGAGACTATGCTTACCTTGCCGTTCCAAGACTATGCTCCTTGCCTGTTCCAGAGACTATGCTTACCTTGCCTGTTCCAGAGCCTATACTTACCTTGCCTGTTCCAGAGACTATGCTTACCTTGCCTGTTCCAGAGCCTATACTTACCTTGCCTGTTCCGGAGACTAACCTTACCTTGCCTGTTCCTATATCAGCTACCTACCTTGCCTGTTTCCAGTATCCTGCCTATAACTCCCAGCAGCCCTCTGTACTCCTATATCTTTTGGACTATTAACCTCCTCCTAAAAGCGTAATTGTAAGTACCCCACGCCGTCAAGGCCATATTTATTACACATCTAGCTAGTTTGATGAGGACATTATGTTTTGATGTCTATGGGAGAATACATTTTGATATACAAACTATATTTAACATCATACTTACTTTTGGGAAGTAATGTTCTTTAAATTACCAAAAAGTTTCTGACTTCTAACCCCAGTGCACTAGTATATTATAGAATAGTATAGTATATAGTATTGTCCGGTATAGTATAGTATAGTTATAGTTAAGTATAGTATAGTATAGTACGGTAGTATAGTTACTTATATAGTGGTATAGTAGTATAGTGAGGTTGAATAAGACAAACCTCCATACATCAACCTACTCAGCAATACCCACATTTCCCGCCTACTGTTTCATCCAGAGGAAGGCAAAACCCCCCAGCAGAACTATGAGAGGAAAACATTACTTGCTGACTATCTGAAATATCCCTTGGACAACTTTATATATCATACCAGTAACTTGCAACATTCTTATTTTCGGAAACGTATCCAGCTTTTTTTTGAAACTGACCAATGAACCTGCCATTACAATCCACTGGAAGACAGTTTCAAAGCTTTGTCGTTCTCACAGTGAAAAACCCTTTTCGACTTGAAGACAAAATGTATTTATTCAGTCTTAAGGATTGTCCTGCATGTCCTCTGACATGTTCTTTTGGTGAACAATACCCCCAGTTTAATATATGGCCCATTCATGTATTTATACACGTATCATATCCCCACACAAGCTCCTTTTCTCTAGTGTACATAATTGTAACTTATCCAATCGTACTCAAGCTCCCCCATTCCTCTATATTTTTAGTTGCCCTCTCCAAACCTTTCTATTTTCAAGATGTCCTTTTTGTACACGGATTCCAAATTGCACTGCATTTTCATAACGAGGCCTACCAATGTTTTTTAAAGAGAGAATACCATTATTCCTTCAAATCCCATACTTCTCTTTATACCAACATACCATCTGCTCGGCTGTTGCCGCTGGCACTGCTTGCTACCTAAGTTCGTTATCCACCAAAACTCCAAGATCCCTTTCCAACAGGGATTCACTTAACACAGCCATTTATATTATAAACACACAAGGATTTTTATCCAAAATGCATCACTTTATATTATCAACATTAAATCTCATCTGTCACTAGCACTCAAATCTATCTAGATCTATCTAGATCTCCTGCAAGGATTACAACCCACTGAAGTTTTAAATGGTTGCTCTGCATCCTATCCATCAACCAACTTTCTATCCATGTACAAATGTCCTCCCCAGCCTAACAGACCTTAGCTTATCATTAGTTCCCTATGGGGAACTGTATCAAGCCTAGCAAAATCCAAGTATACTACATTCTACTGCTATGCCAGAGTCTAAATTCCTACTCACTTCCTACTCTAGGGTCTCATTCTTCATTCAATAATTCTACATAATAATCTGCACCTCCAGATTGTGTAATTTAAAGAAATGGGCTATGACTAAGAACCAGCTGGTTGAAACTTGTCAATATGGAAAGAGATTTTCCTTTCTATCCTTTATATTATAAAATCATATAATTTCACAAAGACTCTGATGGTGTTATGGAGAAGTAAGACCTTATGTGCAGTGGTGTGCGTCAATACATGTGTTATTTTTTTACCATAGATTCCACATGCTGTCAGAGCATGACATACACACTGACCAGAGAATCACCACTTACAGTCCTTTGTGCAAAATGTTTAATGTGTCAAGCAGAGTTCTCCTGCATCCAATTCCTAACTCATCCCTAGAAATGCATATGACTGCACCAGTATTGACAATGAAAAAAAGTAATCTGTGTCAAACGCGATTAAGGAAATCCCATCTGAGCCAAGTTTGGATAAGCCATAAGAATGTAACATTAACATATAAGCTAATCATCTATTGTATTGTCTATTCTCTATAGATATATTGGGAATGAAAACAGAAGGAAAGATGAATAATTAACGAGTAATAGCTGGCTTCACATTGGACATGGAGATAAGCCAGGGGATTCTCACAACATTTTCAGCTTATGGTCAATATTTAGTATAAGGCCATCTAGACAAAGGCATAAAGTGGAACTGCATTAAAAAATTGTCTGAAAATGAAAAATGTCACAATTGTATGTCAAGTTGAATAATCAGTTAAAAGTGAGTGACAAATGGGGTTTCACATTTATCAGCCAATAATACCCAAGGCCATAAGGAGCCTCTAAATTAATATTGTGCTTGTCATCTATGTCATCAATAATAACGATGCTTAGCTAGTCCCCAATGTCACTTGATCTGAAAGAATGGAACAATCTGCAAGACAAAATTGGAGAAGGTCATGAGAGACTCATAAATTTAATTAGCTCCCTTTTATTGAAATTAATACTATTATGTCATCTAGCTGTTCCTGCACAGTTCTGCTGCCTTGGCAGTGCTGCTAAAGTTTGAAAATCAGCACCTCCTGTAATGCATTCCTACAGCGGTAGTGCTCCTGCCCGTAGGAAAGCGCCACCATCGAAAGTGCTTGTAAGGGAGTCCCATATCTATTTTGCTCAGGTGTGGTGGCCTCCCTCCCAGAACCCCTGGGCGGACTGTGATAGAGATGGCCATATCTGCATGGTTTTGGTCATAACATTCGATTTCAGAACAGAAGGGTTCTGTGAGTCAGACCTGGATCCCATCTCTAATAAAGATGTCTGCAAAGTAAAATGATCATTTGGTCACCTCTTTAAAAAAAACAAAACCGTATAAGGAACAGTAATATGGAGACCAAATAGTACACTCTGATCTCATTGTAAAAGCAATATGCAATAAGACAAGATTTCTGGAAATTTACCAGTTTTTCATGGAAGCTTTTAGGAAAGCTATATCTTTAAAGACTTTCTACAGCATTCCACAAGCTAAATGCAAATCCAGAGCGCCAACTACAGAACACACAAGTTTACAAGGAGATAAAAAGAGGGGCACATTTCATGCCTCAATTGTCTTGCACAGGCTTTATTTAAGGTGATACTTTTGCTCACATCCAAATGCCTTGTTGCCTATCTACAAAGATAGAGTCAGCATTGGAAGCACACACGTGATATATATCTATTATAACCTATAAAAATGAAAAATATCACACAGTGTCCAGACCCTTCAAAAATAAATTCCCCAATGTTGCTATATTGGAGGTTTGAAGAACCCAGGGGCAACTATGAGAAAAATTGCTCCAAAGGGAATTATTTGGATACACCACCTCAAAACTATCCCCCATTAGGCCAAAAATTACACTTTTAGATGTTTTATGTTGATACCAATATAGGGGGAAAGTCGGAATACAATAAAATGTGCATTTAGATTATAAAGAACCACCAACAAAATAAATTAGTATACAAATATGTATTGGGGTGTATTAAAACACAGCACTAACTACCAAGTTATAAAATATGCAATTCCCACTGAGAGTTTTCATTGTTTCCTTATTGCTAGGAGGTCATTTCTTTTGAATAATCGTCAACAAATGAAAAAGAAAACAAGTAACATAAATATTGTGGAAATAGGAACCACATAGGGAGACAATGCATACATTTATATTACAATAGTAATTAAAGGGCATGTCCACCCCCAAACTATAATCCCCCACCCCACTACTGGCCCATATCATGTATTGTAGTTTAATACTTACCTCACATCCCAGCTCCAATGGTTCTCCTGTAGCCCCCCCCCAAAGTCCCAAAAACTGCCCCTCTGCTTGCATTTTCTCGCAAGCAGAGGGCCGGCAGCGCGGCGGAGGAAAGAGGGGAGGTAAGTAAGTTTGGGGCATTTTCTGATTAAATAAATAGAGCGGTTGGGGCTGGGGGAACAGGGGGAGTAACATATAAAAATTTTTTAAGGGTGGACATACCCTTTAAGGAGATTAAACTTAGTTTTTTTAAAAATTCTATTCCAAGCAAAATATAAAGCTTCTCATTAACCTCAATACCTTGCATGTTTACCTTTAAAGCACTTGTTTTAAAACACACAAAGTCCACATGGTCTCATGGTTCATATGCACAGACTTACTTTTAATTTTGTTTTGTACCATTATGTTCCTAACAAAAGATAAATATTCTTCATGTAGTGTTCCACATAGTACAGGAGGTTGATGGTGCAATACCCCAGACTTTTCTTTTATTTATGAAAAGCAAAGGAATATATTATTGTTATGACAAAGCTTGAATGTGTTTGAAAAAAGCAACAAACTGAAATCCCTGTTCAGTGTTCGGGGAAAGAGAGGATCTCTGTGCCATTATGATTGTCTGTCAGCTTCAAGGAAGCAAGGCTGCACTTCCCTGTTTGATCTGTTGAACACCACAGAACAATGAAGTGTACTGAGTTTTACCACAACTAGGTGGATTATGGGAGCGGACCCCTAGTACCCAAAGATTAATTTCAAAATCACCTAACAGCCACAGCAAAGACAGAGGTGAGACACAGCTGTTGCATGTTTCTAAATGTTCTCTGTCTATTGGGAAATATTGTCTGGAGACTTTAGTTCCCCCTTAAGTGTTATTATTTTGTTTTTTTATTATTATTGTGGATTTATATAGTGCCAACATCTTCCATAGCACTTTTCATGTATGCATCACATCAGGCACTGTCCAAAAAGAACGTACATCTAATCCCATTTATTTGACACATACAACCTTCAGTATGTCTTTTGATTGTGGGGGAAACGGGAGTGCCCAGAGGAAACTCACTAAGAACTTCAATGTTGCAAGCCATCAGTACTAGCCACTGAGCCCTATGCTACCCATTGTTGAATTATGATCCCAGCCATAAAATTACGATCACAGTTGTACAAATTAGTTCAATTTAGGAAAACTAAGGGTATTTAAACCAGACACTGGTTTTTCATTTTATGCACCAGAAGAAGGGGGACACACCAAAACGCTGTGCATACATGTGGTCACAATACAATTCACATGGATTCAAATGCTGTTTGTAGAAAGCAGCTGGAGGTACCAACAATATATTCAAAGTCTAAGAAGCACTGGTAAATAAAATGCCCACATAGGCAGGCATACATAGTTGCCACTATTGAATATGGTTTAAAGTGCCCTCACAGAAAGGCAAATATAAGTGGAAGTGCCTACAAGATGGTAAATAATAATGTATGTCCCACATTGCCTGGTCAATTTAAATGCCCACCACAGACAAGTCAATATCAGATGCCCACACAGACTGGTTAATATCTTGTCTGAGGTCTGTGTAGAGGGTGTTACAGAAGTCCAGCCGTGATGTAATGAAGGCAAAACTAGTGTTGGAAGATCTTCTAGGGGATGAGATGTTTAATTATTTCAAGTTCCTTGGGTGAAAGTTGTAACTAAAGTCTTACCTGTGCCGAGATCCTGCATTGTCTCTGTTCGGTCCCGGCTCTCCGCGCGCGATGTCACGCAGCCGCTCTATTCTCGCGCGAGCACGTCCATTCGAGCTCGCGCATTACAACCGGGTTTTCGTCCAGTGCTGTGTGGACAGGCACTGTCTCTTACCTCCTCCGCTCCTCCAGATCTGCTATTGAATGGAGGAGGGCTAGTTAGTTCAAAACCACCTATCCCTGCATTAGACTCATTGTCCTCCACTCCCCATTGGTTCCTCTGCATTATTAAACCCCTCAGCCTATTCTGCCCTTGCCCGATATAGCGGTTAGTTCACTATCTTGATCGTGTTGTGATTATTGCTAGTGCTTTTTCTGTTACCTGACCTTGCCTGTTTTTGACTCTGTTTTGAATCGTATCTGCCGGTCCTGACCTCTGCTTGTTCCTGACTACACTCTTGCCTTACCCTCTGTACCGTACCTGGCGGCCTGACTACTGGTTCTGCTACTCTTGATCTGTTTTGACTCTGCCTTGCCGGCTCCTAGTCTGTACCTCGTATTTTGGTCTCCAACCTTTGTATCTCTCCTGGTGCCTTGCCTGTCAGTTTCGCTTCGGACTTCCCCAGTATTCCTGGCCTCAGTTCGAATACCTTGCACTCTAGTCCAGGGGGCTACATGTTCGGTGAGGCACATCTAGCCTTCTGGCAAACGGGGGCTTGTCTATTGGTGAAGATGTGGTTGTAGATTGGGGTATTCGGACTGAAGGAATACTTGGGAATCCGGAGCGTTACAAAGTTGATGATTATTTTCAACAGCTGAGATGTGAGCTCTGAAGTTTAAACTTCCATCTTATAACCATAGGCTGTGCACATGCTCAGCTGGCAGATCTGTTCCCCCTATCCTTAATAGGGTTTTGCAGGTGGAGCTGTTTTTGTTGACAGGCTCTGGCCTTCGATTACAAGGACTTCGTTTTTGGTTGGAGTTGGGTCTGCTACATCTGGTTTGAAGATAGATGTAGTAGGGTATCATCAGCAAGCAATGGTATGACAGGACAAGTGGTAGAATATATATTGTGAAAGCAGGGGGACGAGATGAGCGCTATTTTATCAGCTTCTTGACGTGATGTTTGGTCACTGGTTCTGTGATGGAGAAGTAGATGGGGTGATAGTCTGACCTGACAACTGGATTGATTTTCACACTGGACAACTCCAGCCCTGTATGGAATATAGGTACAGAGTATGGCATTTCTTGTGGATGGCAGAGCAGATTGTTGAGAATGCCACATTCATTCATGGCCTGAAGAAGATCCCTCTCTGCCTACACCATGTGTTAAAGTCCCTCAAGGATAATCCACCTGGGGTTAAAGGTATAAAACATAGACTATGGTATATCACCCTATAGATGTGCATCACAGATGATACCAATAGAGTAGAAAAAAACTGCATGTCAGCAACTTAACATAAAGCATATCTGCCTTATGTAACTTTTTAATTTATTGTATTTATAATATTTTACTGACATGGCATCTAATAAATCATGGGGGAACATTAGGGGCATATTTATAAAGGTTCGTTAACTTTTCGCGGCCGTTTTCCGGCCATTAACGCATAAATCGCGTTTACCACGATTTATAAAGGCCCGAAACGGCCGCGAAAAGTTACGAAGCGTTAACCTTTCGCGCCGATACTTACCTGTTACCGCCGCTTCTATTTATAAAGCGCGTTACTGGTTTCGCTCGGCTAGTATCGGCTGTTTTACTTCGCCTTGAAGGAGGCGAAGTCAGCGATACTAACCTCCCGCGGCGGGGATGGGCAGGCAACCCGCGGCGGGTGGACCACCCGCCGCCGCCGCCACTTCCCAGCACCCCTCCCAACCCGTTCCCCGTTCGCGGCAATCTCGGAACGGGAGGCTAGAAGGGGCTGCCGGAAGGGCCGCAGCAGGTGGTCGGACCACCCCGCCACCCCCTCCCCGGCAACCCCTCCAACCCCCCCGCCCCGGCCGTCTCCCGGGGAGGGGACGGAGGGAGCCGCTGGGGGTGGAGGCTCCCTCCAGCGGGGCCCTGAGAAGGGCCTTTTGGGCTTAGGGGGTCCCGCAGCCCGAACCGGGACCCCCCCTCCCCGCCCTTATAGGGCCCTTGCGCACTGACAAGTGCCTTTGCGGGGGTCCCGCAGCTGAAACCGGGACCCCCAGTGCGGCTCTTAAAGAGCCCTTGGGCGACGTCTTCTTTCTTCCAGTCCCCCGACCCCCATCCCCGCCGAGGCCGCCGCCCCCGAGAGGTACCCCTGCGCCCGCCAGGGGTACCCCCGGCGGCGCCGGCGACCTCAACGAGGCCGATGTTCCGGCGTCTTGATCCGACGCGACGTCTTCGGGCTGGCGACACCAACCCCATCAGGTCGCCGAGCCAGGCAGACTCACTCGGCCGCCAGTGAGCCCGCTGGCACCGCCGCCTCAGCGGAGCCGATGTTGCCACCGCTTCATTCTTCTTTCTTCAGCCATCTACTGCGATGGCATCTGAGTTCCGCGGCGAAAAGCTCCTCTTTATATAGGTTGTCAGAAATCCATAATCCGTTTCTGATTGGTCATTTTTAATACTTGCTTTACATTAACCAATCAGATTTCTGGAAAGTTCTGAAATCTATTGGTTAATGTAAAGCAAGTATTAAAATTGACCAATCAGAAACGGATTATGGATTTCTGCAAACCTATATAAAGAGGAGCTTTTCGCCGCGGAACCAGATGCCATCGCAGTAGATGGCTGAAGAAAAGAAAGAAGCGGCTGGCAACATCGGCTCCGCTGAGGCCGCGGTGCCAGCGGCTCACTGGCGGCCGCAGTGAGTCTGCCTGGCATCGGCGACCTGAGTGGGGTTGGTGTCGCCAGCCCGAAGACGTCGCGTCGGATCAAGACGCCGGCAACATCGGCCTCGTTGAGGTCGCCGGCGCCCGCCGGGGTACCCCTGGCGGCCGCAGGGGTACCTCTCGGGGTCGGCGGCCTCGGCGGAGCTGGTGTCGCCGGGACTGGAAGAAAGAAGACGTCGCCCAAGGCCTCTTTAAGAGCCGCACTGGGGGTCCCGTTTTCAGCTGCGGGACCCCCGCCAAAGGCACTTGTCAGTGCCGCAAGGGCCCTTATAAGGGCCGGGAGGGGGGTCCCGGTTCGGGCTGCGGGACCCCCTAAGCCCCAAAGGCCCTTCTCAGGGCCCCGCTGGAGGGAGCCTCCACCCCCCCAGCGGCTCCCTCCCGTCCCCTCCCGAGCGGCCGGGCGGGGGGCTTGGAGGGGTTGCCGGGAGGGGGTGGCCGGCGGGTGGTCGCGACCACCTGCTGCGGCCCCTTCCCGGCAGCCCCTTCTACCTCCCGTTCCGAGATTGCCGCGAACGGAACGGGTTGGGAGGGGCTGCTGGGAAGTGGCGGCGGCGGCGGTGGTCGCCGCTGCCGCCGCGGGGGGTGTGGGCGGGGTGGCGTATGCCCCGCCCCCTTAGAGCGGCGTCGGAAGGGATTTAAAGTCCCTTCGCGGCGATACTATATAGTATCGCCGCGAAGGGGCTTAAAATTACCGCAGCACATCGGCGCCGGATAGGTATCGCGGGAATAGCGCTCGCCGTTATAAATACGGCGATAGCGCTATTTTCCGCGCCCGATGTGCGGCGGTAATTTTTTTGCGCTAACATCGTTCCTTTATAAATATGCCCCTTAGTTCATCTTGCTCCTTTTTTTTCCAATAATTTTATTGAACATCTTTACATATAAAATAACACTCAGTATATTCTCATACAAAAGAAACATTCAAGACTTGAGTCTTAATTTCACAATTTTTGGGAGATATTCTTGTTTTTTTAATTATTATTAATGATTAAATGGTAACTTCAATCAAATTAAATTAAATAATATAACATTAAACTAACAAAAACGAATAAAACAATTATATTAAACTTTACTCTTATAAATTCTAAGAGACAGGGGTACTACCTATCATCAATTTAGGCGTGTAATTTTGAGTTTTATTATGGAATGAGATTCTAATATTAGTTAGAAAGTGTGACTACTTAATTCCTATTTGTGGTAGTGTCGTCTGACATGATGTAAATCCATGGGCACCAATTGAGTCATATTGTTTAAAGGATCCGCTCAGTCTACTTAGTACCTGGTCATCACACATCCACCAAACTTTGTTTATAAGATTTGCATCGGGGGTGTGATTGGCTGGCGGCAGCCAATCACAGACGCGGCTGCCGGTCATTCAGTGCGGCGGAGGAAAGAGGGGAGGTAAGTAAGTTTGGGGAGCTTTCTAATCAAATAAACATAGCGGTTGGGGCTGGGGGACAGGGGGTTGGTTTAGCAAAAGGGATTTACACTAGGGGAGGAAATCCTAAGAGGGAGGGAGAGGGAGGGACAAGGGGGAGGGAGGGGAGAAGGGCTGCAGTACGCATGCCAAACTTCTCCCGGAAGCCAGGTAGAGGAAGAGTCCTATATGGACCTGCTATCCTCCTGGGGGCAGTTTTTGGGACTTTGGGGGGGGACTACAGGAGACCCAGATGGACTGGGATGTGAGGTAAAGATTAAACTACACTACATGATGGCCCATTAGTGTGGGGGGATTATAGTTTTGGGGGTGGACATGCCCTTTAAAGTTCTTGCTTTGGCACTATTCTGTGTATTAGTTTATTTGCTGGTGAGAAGATAGATGCTATTGTCTATCAAATAAAGCCACCCATGCTGTAAGAGTTATATGTGTAAATAATGCCTTTAAAACAAGTTGTTCACAGTATGTCCATCACTTTTTTTTACTTCAGAGCAGTCCCACCACAATGTTTAAAGAGGAACTGTGGTCCAAAAATGACTTTAAATAAATTGATAGGAATTGCTCTCCTGAGAGTTTTTGCAATTCATTTCCATTGTTTATTTTGCATAGTTTTGAAGATATTTACATTTTTGTGTGTGAATTGGCAGCAGCATCACCAGGTCCCCTGCACTTCCTGCTCTGAAACCTGTCAGTCAATCTGCCCTGTGTCTCCTCCCCTTTGCAGCCCCTGTGTCCCTTCCACTCATGGACCCCATGGTCCCTCCAGTTGCAGGCCACTTGGCCCATTCCCTTAGATTCCCACGTGGCCCCCCCACTCACGTGCCTAAGCCCCGCCTGCTCACAGGTGCTTGTGGCCACTCTGACACCCCCCTACAAACCCATCCCCCCAAAAAAACTCTGTTGAAATAGGCTGTTTTCACATAGTGAGAGGGATGGGCTGTAGATTCCCTTACCTTCCTGCAGCTGCAGGTCCTTTACACAGCAGAGAGGAGGAGGGACTTCCTGTCTTCCTCACACACTGAGGGATGTCTGAGGCTGTGCTCGCCGGGGGCACGTGGCAGGAGAACCTCAGGAATGTCACATTTCAGTTCTCCCACCCATTAACTTTCTGGTCATTCATTTCTTTATATCTTGGGCTGTGGAGCACAGAGAGGTGGTTGATGGTTCATTTTAAAGAGGTAGAACTGGCTAAACAACTTGTTTGGAGACCACAGTTCCCCTTTAGGTCTGCCTGTATGGGGAACCTCTAGAACACATAGTAGGCGCCTGGATAGATTCTGGCTATTTTGGATGGGGAGAGATACCAGTGGTGGAGGTCTTAAAAAAAATCCTGAATAATAACATTAGTAAATATTTTTCTCATTTGAGTCAAAAATTCCTTCCCACTGATTAATTTCCAGCATTTTGTTTAACCAAATTTCCCATTTACAAAAAACAAGTCTAGGTGAGTGTCTTTTTGAATTCAATATATTATATTTGATGTGATCCTTTTTGGTCCTAGTGGATTGGTATTAGACTTTTTGTTGTGTTAGAATTTTTTTTGGTATATTGTTTTACTTGTGAGAAGTGTAGCCATTCGATCTTTGGGATTTTAAGTTGTTTTGGGACTAATTCCCAAGGTAGTGTTCTAGTCCTGAGGTTAGTTGTATTGTTCTACATATTCCTTTCTCATGCCATATCGACCATGTAGAGTGTAGTGATTACTGGTGAAATTCAGATTGTTAAATATAGTGGCATTAGTGATGGGGTATTACTTAAATTATAGATACGTTTTGCATTGTACCAGTTTTTTTGTATGGATGTATAGGGTTATTTAGGCATTGTATAATAGTTTGTATTGTGAGGATAGCCATAATAAATCTGAGCATCTTGGGTTGTCTAATAGTTGGGATTCTAATTCAATCCATCAACTGATCCAGTATTTCCATGCCCTGGTTTGGGCACAACCTTTCAGCTGTAAAATATAATTTAAGGGAGGGAAGGGGCTACTCCCCCCATAGCTCTAGGTCTTTTGAGGCTCACTCCCTTTTTTATTGTTCCGATAAACTGGGAGATGTGTGATCTCCTGATTGTATATCGATGGGGAGAGATGGGATAAGTATAATAGCGTGGTATTGTGTTCATTTTAAAGGGCATGTCCCACCCCCAAAACTATAATCCCCCCAACTACTGGCCCCACCATTATGTGTAGTTTAATCCTTACCTCACATCCCACTCCATAGGGTCTCCTGTAGTCCCTCCCTCAAAGTCCCAAAAACTGCCCACCAGGAGGCTAGCAGAGTCCATATAGGACTCTGCCTCCTACCTGGCCTCCGGGAGAAGTTTGGCATGCGTACTGCAGCCCTTCTCCCCCTCCCTCTCCGGATTACCTCCCCCTAGTGTTAATCCCCTTTAATATAGTAATCCCCCGGTCCCCCAGCCCCAACCGCATGATTTTCATTTTTAGAAAGCTCCCCAAACTCTTACTTACCTCTCCTCTTCCCTCCGCCGAAGTGAGCTGCCGGCAGCCGTGTCCGTGATTGTCTGCTGCTCAGCCAATCACAGATGCGACTGCCGTTCCCGCCCCTCTGCTTGCATTTCCTCTCAAGCAGAGGGCCGGGAGCGCGCGGAGGAAAGAGGGGAGGTAAGTAGAGTTGGGGGCTTTATAAGGGCCCTTGCGGCACTGACAAGTGCCTTTGGCGGGGTCCCGCAGCTGAACCGAACCCCCGTGCGGCTCTTAAAGAGCCCTTGGGCGACGTCTTCTTTCTTCCAGTCCCGGCGACACCAGCTCCGCCAGGCCGCCGACCCCCGAGAGGTACCCCTGCGGCCGCCAGGGTACCCCCGGCGGGCGCCGGCGCCCTCAATGAGGCCGATGTTGCCGGCGTCTTGATCCGACGCGACGTCTTCGGCTGGCGACCACAACCCCACTCAGGTCGCCGATGCCAGGCGACTCACTGCGGCCGCCATTGAGCCCGCTGGCACCGCCGGCCTCAGCGGAGCCGATGTTGCCAGCCCTTCTTCTCTTTTCTTCAGCCATCTACTGCGATGGCATCTGAGTTCCGCGGCAAAAGCTCCTCTTTAATAGGTTTGCAGAAATCCATATCCGTTTCTGATTGGTCAATTTTTAATACTTGCTTTACATTAACCAATCAGATTTCTGGAAATTTCTGAAATCTGATTGGTTAATGTGCAAGTATTAAAAATTGACCAATCAGAAACGGATTATGGATTTCTGCAAACCTATATAAAAGGAGCTTTTCGCCGCGGAACTCAGATGCCATCGCAGTAGATGGCTGAAGAAGAAGAAGAAGCGCTGGCAACATCGGCTCCGCTGAGGCCGGCGGTGCCAGCGGGCTCACTGGCGGCCGCAGTGAGTCTGCCTGCATGGGCGACCTGAGTGGGGTTGGTGTCGCCAGCCCGAAGACGTCGCGTCGGATCAAGACGCCGGCAACATCGGCCTCGTTGAGGTCGCCGGCGGCCCGCTATGCGGTACCCCTGGCGGCCGCAGGGGTACCTCTCGGGGGTCGGCGGCCTCGGCGGAGCTGGTGTCGCCGGGACTGGAAGAAAGAAGACGTCGCCCAAGGGCTCTTTTAAGAGCCGCACTGGGGGTCCCGGTTTCAGCTGCGGGACCCCCGCCAAAGGCACTTGTCAGTGCCGCAAGGGCCCTTATAAGGGCCGGGGAGGGGGGTCCCGGTTCGGGCTGCGGGACCCCCTAAGCCCCAAAAGGCCCTTCTCAGGGCCCCGCTGGAGGGAGCCTCCACCCCCCCAGCGGCTCCCTCCCGTCCCCTCCCCGGGAGCGGCCGGGGCGGGGGGCTTGGAGGGGTTGCCGGGGAGGGGGTGCGCGGCGGGTGGTCGCGACCACCTGCTGCGGCCCCTTCCCGGCAGCCCCTTCTAGCCTCCCGTTCCGAGATTGCCGCGAACGGGGAACGGGTTGGGAGGGGCTGCTGGGAAGTGGCGGCGGCGGCGGGTGGTCGCCGCTGCCGCCGCGGGGGGTGTGGGCGGGGTGGGCGTATGCCCCGCCCCCTTAGGAGCGGCGTCGGGAAGGGATTTTAAGTCCCTTCGCGGCGATACTATATAGTATCGCCGCGAAGGGGCTTAAAATTACCGCAGCACATCGCGGCCGCGATAGGTATCGCGGGAATAGCGCTCGCCGTTATAAATACGGCGATAGCGCTATTTTCGCGGCCGCGATGTGCGGCGGTAATTTTTTTGCGCTAACATCGTTCCTTTATAAATATGCCCCTTAGTATCATTCTTGCTCCTTTTTTTTCCAATAATTTTATTGAACATCTTTACATAATAAAATACAACTCAGTATAATTCTCAATACAAAAGAAACATTCAAGACTTGAGTCTTAATTTCACAATATTTTGGGAGATATTCTTGTTTTTTTAATATATTATTAATGATTAAATGGTAACTTCAATCAAATTAAATTAAATAATATAACATTAAACTAAACAAAACAGAATAAAACAAATTATATTAAACATTTACTCTTATAAATTCTAAGAGACAGTGGTACTACCTATCATCTAATTTAGGCAGTGTAATTTTGAGTTTATTATGGAATGAGATTCTAATATTAGTTAGAAAGTGTGACTACTTAATTCCTATTTGTGGTAGTGTCGTCTGACATGATGTAAATCCATGGGCACCAAATTGAGTCATATTGTTTAAAGGATCCGCTCAGTCTACTTAGTACCTGGTCATTTTCACACATCCACCAAACTTTGTTTATAAGATGTGCAATCGGGGGTGTGATTGGCTGAGCGGCAGCCAATCACAGACGCGGCTGCCGGTCATTCAGTGCGGCGGAGGAAAGAGGGGAGGTAAGTAATGTTTGGGGAGCTTTCTAATCAAATAAACATAGCGGTTGGGGCTGGGGGGACAGGGGGATTGGTTTAGCAAAAGGGATTTACACTAGGGGGAGGAAATCCTAAGAGGGAGGGAGAGGGAGGGAGACAGAGGGGGAGGGAGGGGGAGAAGGGCTGCAGTACGCATGCCAAACTTCTCCCGGAAGCCAGGTAGGAGGAAGAGTCCTATATGGACCTGCTATCCTCCTGGTGGGCAGTTTTTGGGACTTTGGGGGGGGACTACAGGAGAACCAGATGGAGCTGGGATGTGAGGTAAAGATTAAACTACACTACATGATGGGGCCAGTAGTGGGGGGATTATAGTTTTGGGGGTGGACATGCCCTTTAAAGTTCTTGCTTTGGCACATATTCTGTGTATTAGTTTATTTGCTGGTGAGAAGATAGATGCTATTGGTCTATCAAATAAAGCCACCCATGCTGTAAGAGTTATATGTGTAAATAATGCCTTTAAAACAAGTGTTTCACAGTATGTCCATACCTTTTTTACTTCAGAGCAGTCCCACCAACAATGTTTAAAGAGGAACTGTGGTCCAAAAATGACTTTAAATAAATTGATAGGAATTGCTCTCCTGAGAGTTTTTGCAATTCATTTCCATTGTTTATTTTGCATAGTTTTGAAGATATTTACATTTTTGTGTGTGATATGGCAGCAGCATCACCAGGTCCCCTGCACTTCCTGCTCTGAAACCTGTCAGTCAATCTGCCCTGTGTCTCCTCCCCTTTGCAGCCCCTGTGGTCCCTTCCACTCATGGACCCCATGGTCCCTCCAGTTGCAGGCCACCCTTGGCCCATTCCCTTAGAGTCCCACGTGGCCCCGCCCACTCACGGGTGCCTAAGCCCCGCCTGCTCACAGGTGCTGTGGGCCACTCTGACACCCCCCCTACAAACCCATCCCCCCAAAAAAAACTCTGTTGAAATAGGCTGTTTTCACATAGTGAGAGGGATGGGCTGTAGATTCCCTTACCTTCTCTGCAGCTGCAGGTCCTTTACACAGCAGAGAGGAGGAGGGACTTCCTGTCTTCCTCACACACTGAGGGAGTCTGAGGCTGTGCTCGCCGGGGGCACTGTGCAGGAGAAGCCTCAGGAATGTCACATGTCAGTCTCCCACCCATTAACTTTCTGGTCATTCATTTCTTTATATCTTGGGCTGTGGAGCACGTAGAGAGGTGGTTGATGGTTCATTTTAAAGGTAGGAAACTGGCTAAACTAAACTTGTTTGGAGACCACAGTTCCCCTTTAAGGTCTGCCTGTATGGGGAACCTCTAGAACACATAGGTGAGGCGCCTGGATAGATTCTGGCTATTTTGGATGGGGAGAGATACCAGTGGTGGAGGATCTTAAAAAAAATCCTGAATAATAACATTAGTAGAATATTTTCTCATTTGAGTCAAAAATTCCTTCCCACTGATTAATTTCCAGCATTTTGTTTAACCAAATTTCCCATTTGGACATAAAATACAGTCTAGGTGAGTGTCTTGTTGAATTCAATATATTATATATTGATGTGATCCTTTTTGGTCCTAGTGGATTGGTATTAGACTTTTGTTGTGTTAGAATTTTTTTGGTATATTGTTTTACTTGTGAGAAGTGTAGCCATTCGATCTTTGGGATTTTAAGTTGTTTTGGGACTAATTCCCAAGGTAGTGTTCTATGTCCTGAGGTTAGTTGTATTGTTCTACATATTCCTTTCTCATGCCATATCGACCATGTAGAGTGTAGTGATTACTGGTGGAAATTCAGGATTGTTAAATATAGGTGGCATTAGTGATGGGGTATTACTTAAATTATAGATACGTTTTGCATTGTACCAGTTTTTTATTGTATGGATGAGATATGGGTTATTTAGGCATTGTATAATAGTTTTGTATTGTGAGGATAGCCATAATAAATCTGAGCATCTTGGGTTGTCTAATAGTTGGGATTCTAATTCAATCCATCAAGCTGATCCAGTATTTCCATGCCCATGGTTTGGGACAACCTTTCAGCTGTAAAATATAATTTAAGGGAGGGAAGGGGCTACTCCCCCCATAGCTCTAGGTCTTTTGAGGCTCATCCTCCTTTTTTATTGTTCCAGATAAACTGGGAGATGTAGATCTCCTGATTGTATATCGATGGGGAGAGAGTGGGATAAGTATAATATGCGTGGTAGTGTGTTCATTTTAAAGGGCATGTCCACCCCCAAAACTATAATCCCCCCAACTACTGGCCCCACCATATAGTGTAGTTTAATCCTTACCTCACATCCCAGCTCCATAGGGTTCTCCTGTAGTCCCTCCCTCAAAGTCCCAAAAACTGCCCACCAGGAGGCTAGCAGAGTCCATATAGGACTCTGCCTCCTACCTGGCCTCCGGGAGAAGTTTGGCATGCGTACTGCAGCCCTTCTCCCCCTCCCTCTCCGGATTACCTCCCCCTAGTGTTAATCCCCTTTAATATAGTAATCCCCCTGGTCCCCCAGCCCCAACCGCATGATTTTCATTTTTAGAAAGCTCCCCAAACTCTTACTTACCTCTCCTCTTTCCTCCGCCGAAGTGAGCTGCCGGCAGCCGTGTCCGTGATTGTCTGCTGCTCAGCCAATCACAGATGCGACTGCCGGTCCCGCCCCTCTGCTTGCATTTCCTCTCAAGCAGAGGGCCGGGAGCGCGGCGGAGGAAAGAGGGGAGGTAAGTAGAGTTTGGGGGGCTTTCTAAAAATAAAAATAATGCGGTTGGGGCTGGGGGACTAGGGGGAAGGCTATATTAAAAAATAGGTTTAAGGGTGGACATACCCTTTAATACTTGTTATGCGGCCAAAATGTGATATATCATATGTGGTTCATTGTTCTTTTGCTGTGTGGTATAAATACAACATTTATATTACAGTCTGGGTATGTCGCTTATCTTTCTTTATTGATTAGGTACTAGGAAATGTAACACCCTGGCAGATTTGTGTGCAACATGTTCAGACTTAAAGGACAATTATACTCACCTTCCCTCCGCTCCTCTTCTTTGTTCATTACCTTTTACCCAGGGTGAGGACCTGATCCGCTAGGTCCTCACCCCTGGGTTCGCGTAACTTAAAGCAGAGTCTTAGAGCAACGCTGCTCTGGTAGGCTCCGCCCCCTCCTCCCCGTCGGTGACCAGAGCGTGCTTTCCTATTGGCCTCGTCACCAACCTTTAACAACCTTTAACTGAAAAGCTTCAACTTTGAAATAAATGTGTGACTAAACTGTGATATGCAAGAAACTGAAGCAATACAACACAAAATTGTTATACATTTTTGCTCTGGATAAATATCCCTTGGAAACACTGCCCCCTTGTGGATTGTAGCTGGACAAAGTTGTGAAACAATAGAATTCATTACCCAGCAAAACATTCAACTCTTTTAACATTTATTTTAGATTATTGAATAATCTACTTAGCCGCCTAAGTACAAATTAACAATAAATAACCAAACTACTTAAAGTATGCCATGATTCATATGTTTGTGTGTGTATAGAAATATATATAGACTGTGCTGTCAATATGCTTGTGAAGGTTCTCATTCATCCAGGTCATGGTATATCTGTTGTATTCAATTAGATCAACTGGACTTGAAATGTAGTTCTCTTTGGATTTAAGTTGTTTTGGGACTAATTCCCAAGGTAGTGTTCTATGTTCTGAGGTTAGTTGTATTGTTCTACATATTCCTTTTCTCTGCCATATCGACCATGTAGAGTGTAGTGATTACTGGTGGAAATTCAGGATTGTTAAATAAGGTGGCATAGTGATGGGGTATTACTTAAATTATAGATACGTTTTGCATGTACCAGTTTTTTATGTATGGATGAGATATGGGTTATTTAGGCATTGTATAATAGTTTTGTATTGTGAGGATAGCCATAATAAATCTGAGCATCTTGGGTTGTCTAATAGTTGGGATTCTAATTCAATCCATCAAGTGATCCAGTATTTCCATGCCCATGGTTTGGGACAACCTTTCAGCTGTAAAATATAATTTAAGGGAGGGAAGGGGCTACTCCCCCCATAGCTCTAGGTCTTTTGAGGCTCATCCTCCTTTTTTATTGTTCCAGATAAACTGGGAGATGTAGATCTTGATTGTATATCGATGGGGAGAGAGTTGGATAAGTATAATATGCGTGGTAGTGTGTTCATTTTAAAGGGCATGTCCACCCCCAAAACTATAATCCCCCCAACTACTGGCCCCACCATATAGTGTAGTTTAATCCTTACCTCACATCCCAGCTCCATAGGGTTCTCCTGTAGTCCCTCCCTCAAAGTCCCAAAAACTGCCCACCAGGAGGCTAGCAGAGTCATATAGGACTCTGCTCCCTACCTGGCCTCCGGGAGAAGTTTGGCATGCGTACTGCAGCCCTTCTCCCCCTCCCTCTCGGATTACCTCCCCTAGTGTTAATCCCCTTTAATATAGTAATCCCCCTGGTCCCCAGCCCCAACCGCATGATTTTCATTTTTAGAAAGCTCCCCAAACTCTTACTTACCTCTCCTCTTCCTCCGCCGAAGTGAGCTGCCGGCAGCCGTGTCCGTGATTGTCTGCTGCTCAGCCAATCACAGATGCGACTGCCGGTCCCGCCCCCTGTTGCATTTCCTCTCAAGCAGAGGGCCGGGAGCGGCGGAGGAAAGAGGGGAGGTAAGTAGAGTTTGGGGGGCTTTCTAAAAATAAAAATAATGCGGTTGGGGCTGGGGACTAGGGGGAAGGCTATATTAAAAAATAGGTTTAAGGGTGGACATACCCTTTAATATTGTTATGCGGCCAAAATGTGATATATCATATGTGGTTCATTGTTCTTTTGCTGTGTGGTATAAATACAACATTTATATTACAGTCTGGGTATGTCGCTTATCTTTCTTTATTGATTAGGTACTAGGAAATGTAACACCTGGCAGATTTGTGTGCAACATGTTCAGACTTAAAGGACAATTATACTCACCTTCCCTCCGCTCCTCTCTTTTGTTCATTACCTTTTACCCAGGGTGAGGACCTGATCCGCTAGGTCCTCACCCCTGGGTTCGCGTAACTTAAAGCAGAGTCTTAGAGCAACGTCTCTGGTAGGCTCCGCCCCCTCCTCCCCGTCGGTGACCAGAGCGTGCTTTCCTATTGGCCTCGTCACCAACCTTTAACAACCTTTAACTGAAAAGCTTCAACTTTGAAATAAATGTGTGACTAAACTGTGTATGATATCAAGAAAACTGAGCAATAACAACACAAAATTGTTATACATTTTTGCTCTGGATAAATATCCCTTGGAAACACTGCCCCCTTGTGGATTGAGCTGGACAAAGTTGTGAAAACATAGAATTCATTACCCAGAAAACATTCAACTTTTTAACATTTTTTTAGATTATTGAATAATCTACTTAGCCGCCTAAGTACAAATTAACAATAAATAACCAAACTACTTAAAGTATGCCATGATTCATATGTTTGTGTGTGTATAGAAAAATATATAGACTGTGCTGTCAATATGCTTGTGAAGGTTCTCATTCATCCAGGTATGGTATATCTGTTGTATTCAATTAGATCAACTGGACTTGAAATGTAGTTCTTGAAGACGTTTCGCTAGTCATCCGACTGGCTTTCTCAATTCAGAATGACTTGTACAAGAATCTGTGGCAATTATGTACCCTGGAAAATCCAATTAGCATATCACAGCCAGGTGTTAGGGTGTGATTAGATAGTGGCTAAGAGGTGTTATAGGAACGCCCAGAGTAAGGTGTTAAAACAGCATTGTACATGGCAGACAGTTGGTGTCGAACCCCCCCCACGGTTCAAGAGAGGTGTTAAGGAGGCCATTTATGGAAAATAAAGAAACCAAGCCTAAATAGAGGTGGGGGGGTTCGACACCAACTGTCTGCCATGTACAATGCTGTTTTAACACTTTACTCTGGGCGTTCCTATAACACCTCTTAGCCACTATCTAATCACACCCTTAACACCTGGCTGTGATATGCTAATTGGGATTTTCCAGGGTACAATTTGCCACAGATTCTTGTACAAGTCATTCTGAATTGAGAAAGCCAGTCGGATGACTAGCGAAACGGTCTTCAAGAACTACATTTTCCAAGTCCAGTTGATCTAATTGAATACAACAGATATGTGCTGTCAATAGTGATAGTATAGGTAAAAAAATAATACACCCATGGTTATTTAAAGGAGAGTAATAAATTAAGTTCAGGTGACTCTCCATGTAATATAGAAATGAATTTCTAGATATTTAAAGGGTCACTATACTTTCCTCACTCCTCTCATTCTTCTTTTGTTTAAAAGTAATTCATTTTGTGAAGCTAATGCCGTTTAACTTGACAGTACAAATGCCCTTTACAGTCTGTGATGCCTCAACTATACAAAAAAAAATTGTCCTTTCTCAAACTTTATCATGCAATGTTTCAATACTATTTAAAGCATCTTAATCAAGAAATGGAAACATCCTGTATAGTGTAAACTTTCCTTACTAACACTGACCATATAACACAATTACAGTAACTTTCCTTACTAACACTGACCATATAATACAATTACAGTACAATTACACAGCTCAACGCTTCAGTTTTAGGTGTATTCATCTGACATGACATCTAAATTCCTCTGCAAGGGGGTTGGTAGGCCCTGCACTACTTTGAGTGCTATCAGACCCCTATATCTGTTGGTACCAGACCCCTATATCTGTAATAGTATTAGTGGCCAGCAAAATATGTCTGCCCTAAACAGCCTTCCCTCTGCCTTATGGAAATGGCCCACTGGTTACAGATTCATTCATTTAGGAGCCATACATCGGCAAGTATGGAATACAGTGGAAAAAATATCTTACTGGACCCATCGGGAATTTGGTATTCTTGGTCATGAATGTCTAGCTTAAGTCAAAGAATATGGTTCATAGACAAAAATGTAATAGTTAATAGTACCCAGTTTTCATGACTTTTGCCAGAAATAAGCGCAAGCCATGGCATCCATTTCCCCTTTCCTTAACTAAATAATAAATAACAATAACAAATGTAGCCAAAGAGAAAATTATTTAAAGGGCATCTATACCGAAAAATAGGTTATTATAAATTGACCGTAACTGGAAACAATAATTCTTCCCAACCACCACTGTATCATTGTTTTGTTGATCTGCCCCCTATTTCTTAGATATCCAATCTAAAACTTCTTATATTTCAGCTGTCGATCAAGTTCCTTGCTCTCAAAAACTATCCTTCTGTGAGTAGTTTTACTGTAGCTGGAATGGTGACAGAGTTTTGATAGTTGGAATGCTGTGTGCAGGCTTGACAGTTGGTTTGTGGAAAAAAGTCAGGTCGGATGGAAGTGGGAGTGGTTAAAAGAGGGAGGGGGGATACTGCTCCTAAACAAAATGTGTGCTGGATTGAAGGCATGCAGCAACACACGCAAATCAGAGTAAGTGCTACTTACAAGTATTCAATTATAGATTGAGCTGAGGCAAAGTCATTTTTTCAGTATAGTGTCCCTTTAAGGGATAATAGTGTCACAGATGATTTTCATAATCATATCCACTCACGTAGGAATCATGTTCAGTTGAAATCGGGTGGCCGGCAACAGACAGGATTGGACTGGCTATTCCTACGTTTAAAAAACGGGATGTCCGTAACTTCTATTTTTGCATGCACTGATCTGAGCAGCAGCACTGGGATCCTGGGAGGTGTGTCAGGGAGGGAGATCAGACAGCAGCTGGACACTCCCCTTAGACCCTCCCCATTAGCTGCTGCCTACTTCAAGATTTATGATCCCTCCCTTCCTGGCTAGGTCCTCCGGTATTGTGGGTAGGGTCACATGATCTACTGGAGCTAGTAAGTGCAGCCTGGGAAGGAGGAGGGGGGAACTTCAAAGGAACTCAGGACAGGATTCTGTTTTACAGCAATGGGCTTGGAGTGAACAATAAAGTTTGTTCTCTAGCACTGAATGCAGATACTTAAACAAAAATGACCTGCTGACAGTTATTTATTTATTTTACTGACATGTTGTGTTAAGTGCAGATTATGTCCCGTCTGTGTGGGACAGATGTAGATAGACAGACCAGACAGATAGATATATCTCTATCTCTGCTTGTCTCTATCAATCTGTCTTATTATCAGTCTGTCTATCTATCTATCTATCTATCTATCTATCTATCTATCTATCTATCTATCTATCATCTATCTGTCTAACTATCTATCATCTATCTATCTATTGTCTGTCTGTCTGTCTGTCTGTCTCTATTTATCTGCCTTTCTATCATCTATCTATCTCTATTTATTTATCTAAGGGCTTTTCAAATGGTGTGCCACCAGATGTTTGAAAACTACAATTCCCAGCATTCAAAAACTACAGAAAAAAAAGTTGTAGTTTTCAAACACCTGGAGGCAGAGCATTTGAGAAGCCAGATCTATTATCTATCTGATAGATAGACAGATATAGATAGATAATAGATAGACAGATGTAGATAGATCGACAGACAGATGATATATAGATAGACAGATCAATAGACAAACAGACAGATCGACAGACAGATATAGAGCTATAGATCAATAGACAGGCCGACAGATATAGATATATATAGATAAATAGACAGTGACATTGCCCAGGTTCTCCCTCCAGATTCTTCAGTAGTGTGTAGGAGAGTGTAAATTCAGCTATGTGTATACACACATCGTTGGTGGGACCCTAATGTCTAGTTTCCTTATTCATATGCCCTGTTCAAAATTGGTTTGGCAGGCTTTTTACCAGTGTCTTTGTGCCAACCACTTACCACTGGGAATTTGCCAACCATTTTACCAGTGTCTGTGTGCCAACCATTTACCATTTGTCTGTGTGCTAAGCATTTTAGTATTATAACTGATTGTTGGAGGAAGCTGTACCATGAGTAGATGTTGTGCTGAATTTTGTTGGCGGTGGGGGGGGCAGGTTCAAATTCTGCATCAGGGCCCATAGGACTGTAGCTACGCCACTGATCATATCCAAAGCTGGGTTATTTTATACTAAATAACATGCCATCCAAACTTACAGATAAAATACAAAAACATAAATACAACTTAAAAGCAAACAATAAAAGAAGTAAATCAAACCCACTCCAGCCTTAATGTAGACAATACAGGATCTTTGTATTCAAAAGGATTTAATAGGCCACCTCAGAGTTCCATAACATACTGTATATAAAAGCACAGCTGTGTTTTTCTATGTTCATGGAATTCCTCTGTACTATGCTATATTGATCAGCTTTTACAGTAAGGGTAGCATTATCCCTTCCACTAAATATGTTCTATTCTTTTGGTATAATTCTTTGAAGTACTGTATATCAACACTTTTTTTTAACAGTTTAAAGCGGAGGCTAAAAGTCGTCTCTAGAAATCACACGGTGTCTGTGGCAGGAACTGGTGCCTTGCAATGTTTAAAGAGTAACTCAAATTCTTCCAAACTAATAAGAATTATATAAAAAACCTTCCATCACACCTTCAAAATAAAACCTAAATCACATCTCTAGATAAAATGTATGTAAAAGTTCTTGCTGGAAAGGTTCAGCAATATTACTTCCTGCTTGAACACTTCCTGTTTTCAGCCATGTGACCAGCTTAAAGTCATGTGACTAGTCTTTGCCTGCATTAATAGGCTCCCCTTTTCAACTGACAATTTTGTTTCCCAGGCACATCCTGATTTCCCCAGCATTAAGTCTTAGGGCTAGGCCATATTAGCGCGTTTTTTCAGCGTTTTGCAATCCGTTTTACGATCTGCAGTGCCATTTTATTTATAATGCAAATTGCAGGAAGTAGGCCCCACTGTGTATGCTGTGATTCATTGCGCACCATTTTTGGTCCATTTTTGTAAAAATGGCACTTAATACAAGTCTATGGAAGCGTATAAAAAAGCGGACAGAAGCGTATAGAAGCGGACACAATTACTGTGCAAACGCATGTAAAAGTGGGCACAAATGGATGGCAAAAGTGGACAGAAAGGTATAGAAATATTTTGTGCATTGTAGTGTGGCCTCAGCCTAACTGAGCATGCTTCTTTCCCGGGGCGGACGGGTGGGACCGAGGTCAGGTGATGTCACTCAACCTACTGGAAGCAGGAAGTTTAAACATTCACCCCAATGTAATTTCTCACAGGCTATAGCCAGAGATATGATTGTCAGCTTATTGTAAAGAAAATGCTGCAGGCTTTTATTTAACCCTAACTTGTTTTGAGACCACAGTTTTTCTGCTATATCTCCAAGGAGTTTGTATGTTCACCCTGTGCTTGCTTGGATTTCCTCCCGCAATCGTAAAGACATTCTAATAGGTTGTGTGAGTTTTTATGTTCTCCCTGTGTTTGTCAGTTTTGTGTGGACATTGGCTTCCTCCCACAATTATAAAGACATGCTGATAGGTTTATCTGTTGTATTCAATTAGATCAAATGGACTTGAAGTTTAGTTCTTGAAGACGTTTCGCTAATCATCCGACTGGCTTTCTCAATTCAGAATGACTTGTACAAGAATCTGTGGCAATTATGTACCCTGGAAAATCCCAATTAGCATATCACAGCCAGGTGTTAAGGGACTGATTGCATAGTGGCTAAGGTGTTATAGGAACACCCAGGGTAAGGTGTCAAAACAGCATTGTACATGGCAGACAGTTGGTGTCGAACCCCCCCACCTCTATTTAGGCTTGGTTTCTTTATTTTCACATAAATGGCCTCCTTAACACCTCTCTTGAACCAGTCATGTTCCTTTGCCAATATGTTAACATTACAATCTTCAAAGGTATGTCCTTTATCCTTAAGATGCAGATACACGGCTGAGTCCTGACCTGAGGGATTGGCTCTTCTGTGCTGGGCCATACGTTGATGCAGTTGCTGTTTTGTCTCCCCCACATACAAATCAGAGCACTCTTCACTGCACTGCGTATATGTCGCTTTTCTTGTGTTTCGGTGTTGGGTCTTTCGGATGTACCAATTGCTGCAATTGGAGGCCATTTATGTGAAAATAAAGAAACAAAGCCTAAATAGAGGTGGGGGGGGGGGTTCCGACACCAACTGTCTGCCATGTACAATGCTGTTTTCACACCTTACACTAGGTGTTCCTATAACACCTCTTAGCCACTATGCAATAATGCCCGTAACACCTGGCTGTGATATGCTAATTGGGATTTTCCAGGGTACATAATTGTCACAGATTCTTGTTCAAGCCATTCTGAATTGAGAAAGCCAGTCGGATGACTAGCAAAATGTCTTCAATAACTAAACTTCAAGTCCAGTTGATCGAATTGAATACAACAGATATACCATGACCTGGATGAATGAGAACCTTCACAAGCATGCTGATAGGTTGTGTGTGGAAGATAAAGAGATTAGATTGTAGGCTCTTTAGGGCAGAATCTGAGGGCATGTAATTATTGCAAAGTGCTTCATAAGGCTAGGTACTCACAAAGTGGATTTTCAACCCGACCGACCGATATTCCGGTATTTTAGTCGACATTTAGGTCAATATATCAGCCATACTTTTTTTCAAAGCGTCCAACCAATCTCAGCCATTCTTTTGTACAAAAAGATAACACACAATCGGTTGTGTGGAAATATCAGACCCCACCTGCCCAACTGTTATGGTGTCTGTATGATGGAGTAGATATATCCCTTCATGTGTACCTAGCCTTAGAAAATAAATACATTATAGGGATGTTACTAATGCATTAGAACTGTTACTAATACAAGTTAGATCAGAAAAAGACATAACAATGAGTCAGAAATAAAGTTTGCTCAGAAACATTTAGACAAAGTAGAGTACTTCTAGAACAATTATATATTTATTTAACCACAGTACCCAGGGATAGATATACATCTCAGGATATGTGCGTTAATGCATGCACACATTGTATGCACACAGAAAATATATATCTGCGCACACAGCTGATTTAAAATGAAAGGGGACATTGCTCAGGAACCTATAAGCACAAAAAGCCTGGCACCCCTAACTCCACCTATCAACACAGACCACAACCTCAAACCATACTCCGGTTTTACTTCAAAGGGTGGTGAAACAGACTATATTTGAAATTTGGGAAATGTTACCACAAGCCTCCCTAGGCACGAGCCTACTGTGTCTAATGGTAAATTTGTCCCTGACAGTATCATAAGCTAAGTTTTGAGAATACTTAATGCTGCATTTAAAGGGAAACTATGGTCTCCATACAAAGGCCACTAAAAAGAGTTCTGCCATAACTTTAAAAAAAACCTAAGGTTGATGATTCTAGCTTTGGTGAATCTTAAGTTATAGGCTTGTATACCAACACTTCCTGATCTGTCTTTCTGAGTCTCTGTAACAAGCACATTATGCTAGTTATCTCTGCCCATTTGCCATATTTTGTTTTCCCCTAAGCCCCTCCAGAGCCTACCTTAGTAGTTTTAAAGTTGCTGACATCTTGTCAGTTGAATAGTTATCTCCGCCCGTCTGACATTTCCCCCTTGCTCCTGATTTGTTTGCCTCAGTTACAAGTGCGTCTGTGATTTGCTGCCTCAGCACTGATTTTTCGGGCCAACCAACCAATACACAGAAATATTGATCGGTTGAGACAAAAAATCTGCTCATTTGAAGAGTTAATATACTATGCAAAAGAATCTCCAGTCATTGACTTTCTGTATAGTGAGCTATCCACCTTACTTTTCTTGCTATGCAGAGCTCTGGAGACTTGTAGAATAGTGATTCTGCCTTTGTCAGCATGCTTCTGTTTATATCAAGAATAGGCACCTAGTAGATCTCCAGATGTATGAAGAATCCCAGCATTCCTCTACAAACAACAGAAGGCATTATTCTGCTGCATTCAGGGCCGGATTTATACTTTTTTCTCTCCTAGACCAGCTAACTTGTCCATTGAACCGACTTCCAAAATAGAGAAAAAGTCTCTGTTTGTGAATGGATCTCTTTGATCCATTCACAAATGCTATAGTAACTGCATACTATATAGCAGGTACTGACCTGTGATCAAACAGCTGATCACAGTGCAGTACCTTCACTCACCACCTAGGTGCTTCTGCATTTTTGTGAATGTATCTCTTTCATCCATTCACAAATATAGTAAGCTGTCATTATGACAGCTTACTATAGCAGGTACTGAACAGCAATCTGAATGGAGATACTTGCACTGGACCACAAGGGAAGTTTTATTTGTAAACGGATCTCTTTAATCCATTCACAGATACTATAGTTAGCCGGTATTCAGTTTAACACCGGTTAACTTTAGCAAGAAGTGAACTTGCAATTAGTGGCGGCCGCAAGTTCAATTCCTCCACTAGACCACAAGGGCTGTTTAGGGAAAGACCAGGGAAGGTCACCAGTGTCAGAGGAAATCCTCTGATGTTACGGGCACTCCCTTACCGCTGAGAATCTGCTCTCACTATACGATATGGCAATTAAGGGGTTAAATACCACCCATCACCACATTGGTTCTAAGACAATCAATGGGGATTAAAACGGACAAGGAGGGAACTTGAATTTTAAAAGGAAATATCCAAACACACTTACCCCATGGGAGCACACCCTTTATAAAGCTCGCGGTGCCAACGCTCCACAGCTGCTTCAGCTGCAGAGACTCGATCATGAACCTTGAAATATAAGTCGGAGCAGGCAGCACACAAGTGGTTAAAAGTAACAATCCTTATTTCCTCTGGTTAAAATCAAACTTGAGCCTTCCATAAAGAGCTAACATACTGCCCCATCAAGGGGGGTGGCATGTCCTGCTTGTTTGGCTGCTAAATAAAACTAAAGGTGGCCAATACGAACGATAATGGGTAAATCCCATCGTTCCAAGATGGGATTTACCCATTATCTTTCATGTGTATGGGCTTTTCCAGAATGACTGGAGTGCCGATGAACAACCGTAGTCACCACTATGGTCGGTCGGGAAAGACGGAAAATTTTCGTCAGTCGTTATTGGCTCTCTTTACTTTATCAAAGGAAGCAGATACGATCGCACCATGTATGGGCGCACGTCCGACCGATCCCCACCCCATGTATGGGGATCAGTCTGGTATGTGTATGCGGTTTCCACAGCATGTGTGCCAACAGATACCAATGTGATCTGTCAGTACACATGCTGAACAAATTGCATGTGTATGGCCACCTTAAGCTTCCATGAGTTCACTCTTGCTGTTTTATAGTGTTGCCTAACCACACCCCTAAACTCTCACTGGTCTGAAATAAATCTTCAATCGATTGGTTCTTAAATCAAGGACTAATCAATATAGGGTGTGTGTCTAGGGGACACTATAAAACAGCAAGTGTTACTTAGTGAAGCACACTTTTGGTTCAGTTATTAACAAAGTCCCAAGGAGTGGACATGTAACATAGCCGAGGGAACAAAGGAGCAAAGTACATTTCTGACGCTTTTTTTTACAAAACAAACTATCAGGGTTATTCAATAAAAGTTCTTATCATTTAAAATGGTGTTAATTTTGCCCCAACCAATCAGATGTTAGCTTTTAAATGTTAAATAAGATCTGATTGGTTGTGGCAAAATTAGCACCATTTTAAACGATAAGAACTTTTATTAAATCTCCCTGTAGTTTCTGTCCTTTCATACTTCCATGAACCTGTCCTGTTTGGTTGATCAACTGCTCTAACAGAATATGTTGCTTATTAAAAGAAGCATGATTATTTCCCCATATGCTTACATGGCAGCAGAGTGTTCCAGAACACAGTAGGAAAGAGTAAAACAACAGTAGCACTGCATAAGCCAACGTAGCCTAATCCCTTCTGGGATGTGAGTTAGACAGTGAACCATGAAAGACTTCAGTAAATGGACAAAGATCACATGTAACCAGAATAATCTGCTAATTATACAGGAATCACAATTTCCTTTGGGAATTTCTAATAAGATATATAGATAAGCAACCCTACAGATCCTTCTGTTTGAACAATTAGGGTCCCTTTATATTGTTCTGCATTGCAACTGTAGGGAATTTTAACTATTTTCAATATTTTTGACCAGCTGACTGCAACAGTTGCCAGAAGCTGAATGTGGCTGCAACATAACCAACAACATGGTTTATTTCTCTTACACCTGGCTTTAACCCTTTAAGTGCCTGCAGTGCTTTACAATTTGTTTGAGCTCAGTGCTGGAAGCACATTTGTTTTAGTGACATTTTACATTAGCAAACCCCCAGAAAATAGGGAACTATTGCACTTATAGAGTACAATAGTCAACTTCCTTTCCCGAAAGGTACAGCCACTTACCTTGTATGACACCTGCTGCCTTATCAAAGGTTGCCGCCTCCTCATAAAACTCTGAGCTCTTTTTAAGCTTGCACATGCACAGAGGAAGTGGTTCAGGGAATAGCAGTCAGTCATTGTCACAGTTAGGCAGTAAGGCCGGGAGCATGAACATTGGCTACATACAAGTTAAGTGGTTAAGGTAAAGAGCTTTAAAAGTATTAAGGCTGGGTACACACCATAATTATTTTCGGCCAACCAACTGATAGTGACGTGTATTGGTCGGACGGACAAAAATAAAGCATGGTGTGGGGGGCGACCAAGCTCATTTGTCACTATTGCCGTGACCGACAGTCATTATCCCTGGTCAGGACAAATGTCCCCCCGTGTATACCCATCCTTTTTGGGGGGGTTTGTAGGGGAATGTTTTAGTAAAATGTTAGTTCGAGATGATATGCCCATTATTGACAGTCCTAAGGCTGTCTGTTTTACCTGCTATCATAGCCCTGGAGCTCCAGTACCAATCCAGAGCCATGGTCAGACCCTCCTCCATTGAATGAAAATGTGTGCTACCTTTCAATTCACACATGCCTTTAACTAATATGCCGATGTCAAATTATTTTTCTTTAAAATGCCATGGCTTTAACTCTATCTTTAATACAGGACTAGTCCAGGACTAACCTGGCAAATGAAAACTCTACGTGCTGTAGCTCCTCAAGTAAATGATATTGTGAGGAATAATCAATCCTACATCGCTGTCCCAGGTACTTCCCATTTTTAAACAGTTACATTTTAGAGTATAGTTATCCTTTAAGTTGTCTTAAGATGATTAACTATGTCAGGGATCAAAATTTTAGTTAAAAAAAACAAAAACCTTCTTAAAAATATCTCATGTTTGGGGATATTTTGTGTTTATGTAATAATTTAGAGAAATCTTAATCAATGTAATGGGCAGGGCTGCACTGATAGCAAAGTGACAGCAATTAATTCTAACTCAGCCAAGCTCTCTGTGTTTTTAATACTGTAGGTGTCACTGATCTGGTAACCCTGCTCACAACCCACAGCACCGTAATGCATAGCCCATGTGAATAGCGTACAGTTTACCCACACTGGGAACCTGACCCAATGCTGGATTGTAATACAATGATTCCTACTTTGATGAAATTTCATACAATAACATTTTACTAAACAAAATGAACTCAGATGGCTAAAAAATCTTTTGGCCTTTAAATTGTTGATAGAGGTTTGGTTTTACAGGATACAATGCTTCTTCCCCTTTAATATATCAAATTTTGTTTTATTTTTTTTGCTTTGATTTCATCATCTCCAAGGACTTCTCTTTCCTACTTTCCAGTTCACTTTCTAAGTTCTCCTGACAGCAAGATCAGCAAATGTTCAGTGTGTTGGGGGTGGATGAATCACACGTTAGACCAGTGCGAAAAGAAGTCAGTAGGTGATTACCAAATAGACAGAGCTCTTGTGTGGAGGTTCTGTGTGCCTCCCCACTGCAGTCACATGTCTGCTACCCCCTCCTACCCTGGCTGATCTGTAATAATCCAGGCTGACTGTCAGGAACACCAAAATCCTCAATAGAGTGAGAGGTCTTCCCAGTCACTGTGTTTTTGATCATCAGAAAGTTTCAGCTTTACTGCGATAGAAAAAAAGAGGCTTGTACTTTACTACCATAGAATTTCAGCCCAAGCATTTTCAACTTTTCCCAGCAACAGGGAGTCCTCTCTTCACCCCTCCTACCCTTGCAGTACACAGCATATGGATTCATAAGTGGTGGTCTCATTCATAACTGGGAGCTGCAGTGAAGTTTTAGTGATCATGGTCCGGACACAGGGGACTCATCACATCTTCCTGCTCGGACTTATTTCCTGGACTTCGTCAGCTGGGCACTGCCACCTTTACAATAACCGTTATGTAGGGTAAGAACTGTTAACATACAATTGTATCATTATGTGCCCTTTTTGATACTTTTTTTTAAACATACTGTATATCAGAATTTTCTAGTAGAGCTTATCACATAAGCAGCAGTTTACAATAATTTTATCCATTAACATCAAGTCCTGCCCAAAGAGCTTACAATCTAAGTTATATGTCACATACAACCTCTATCAGTATGTCTCTGACCCTTCTAAAACAGTCCTGTAGCTGGAATTGCAAGGCATCAACGCAAAGGCTGAAGCCACACTAGGATAATGTGCAGGAGAAGTGTGTGCACTTTTTGCACATTTTTGCACATACCACTTGTGTTGCAATCCGTGCTATGTCGCACAATCAGAGCACATGCGATTCCCAAAAGATTTGTAACCGAATGCGCGCCAAAAGCGGTTTGCAGAGCAGTGCAATGTGGCCACCCACATTGACCTGCTCTGTGTTTCTCACGCGCAAAATGGATCTCAAATTTCGATCGGAAAGTGTGTGACAAATGCACTAGTGTTGTCTAGGCCTAACAACGAGAGGTGGTTATACAGTATATCGTACTTGTATATGTTCCAGTGATGGTCTGGACATCTACCTTGGCCCGATCAGTGACGTCAGCCGGCGCGCCGGTACAGGAATGGGCGCGCGGCTGCCGGAATGCCGATACCGTACCTGCCAGGAAGCCCTTGGATGGAGGAAGAGCCCACAGGGAGAAGAGTCGTCCACAGGAGAAGAGTCCAGGAGAAGAGTCCACAGGGAGAAGAGTCCACAGGGAGAAGAGTCCACATGAGTCCACAGGGAAAGAGCCCGCAATTACAAACTGAACTGAGGGGGAGGGGGCATTCAAGATGTTTGGGAACTACAACTCCCAGCATGCTTATTAGCTGGGAGTTGTAGTTTCCAACATCTTGAATGCCAATGAGGTGGCATTCAAATGTTTGGAAACTACAACTCCCAGCTAATAAGCATGCTGGGAGTTGTGTTCCCAAACATCTTGAATGCCACCCTCACTTGGCATTCAAGATGTTTGGAAACTACAACTCCCAGCATGCTTTATTAGCTGGGAGTTGTAGTTTCCAAACATCTTGAATGCCAATTTCTACCCTCGGTTTATACTCGGGTCAATAACTTTATTAGGATTTTTAGCTGAAATTGGGTACCTCGGTTTATACTCGGATCGGTTTATACTCGAGTATATTCGGTATTTACTTGCTAGAACTTGCTGTTTTTGGAAATCCCTACACAACTCCCTAATATTAGTTTGACTAACAGAAATTAGCGGTCCCATAAATCTTTAATGCCTGTCAAGGTAAAATAATATACATTCAAATAGATGTCAGTCACTAGGCCCAAATATCATAAATATCACAGCTATGAGAGAACAGAACACAAGACACTGGAGTCTCTTGAGATAGAACTGTTCTGGTTTATTGTTACATTACAAGATTATTTATACCATTTGAAATTACTAGCATATGTCATTATTAATTAGTTACATATTTAGTCATGTGATAACATTTACCCAATCAGTGGTTAGAATTTAGCTCCAGATCACTGAGAGTTAAAACATTGTTTCCCTTATTCATCAGTTCCAACTTGGATTTTGGTGGACTTGTCCAATCTTCTTATTCTATTGTGGTAATTTATGACTATGATGTTACTCTTATCAAACTTGACAACTCACAGATGTCACTACAACCTGCTAAACAGGGTCAGGGAAACCTTATTCTGTAATTAACTGCTTAGTAATACTGAATCTTGTATTAAACTTATTTACTATATATTGAAAGAATTAACTATAATTATAAGACCACCTTATCATGCCCTACTCAAATTCCTTTCCATAATAAATGATACATACACATTAAAAGTTCAGTGCCACACACGCTGCATAGGTGGCTCGACCACAGACAGGTGCATCTGAAGATATGTAAAATAAGTCACCTTAAGTCAAAATAAGTCAAAAGGTAGATGCGCTCCTGTGGAACATTCAGCATTTTATTTAAAGTAACATCAGCCTTTTGAAGGCTGAAACGCGTAGATCCGATGTTACTTTGAATAAAATGATAAATGTACCACAGGAATGCATCTACCTTTTGTTACAGGTGACTTATTTTACATACAATTTCTGGTGGAAATACACTGACTCTGTGGGTGAGATCTTTGATGATCACCAATCTTACCAATTCTGTCTGTGATCTTATAAAATTTGTTTGCAGCTTGTGTGTATATAAAACATTTCTGAATGGGGGCGGAGCTTGGAACTCAATGGAGTAGGACACATGGCTGAGCAGCTCCTGAGCCTTAGCTTTATCCAAGGCTGATAACCTACATTTCGCAAACAATCTTAACACCTTTCTGGTGAAATAAATACAACTGAGTTTGCGTGTCATAGTGCGACCAAGGCCTCAGAGGATCAGCAGACTTCCTGCCTTCAGTCACCATCAGAGTGTATGGCAGACAACCAAGCCAAGGAGACTAAACAGAGGGAGGATGACAAATGTACTTTACAAGATCTCAAGTGTGAACTACTTGGCGTGATTGGGGGATCAAAGAAAACTCTGACCACAATGCTGGAAGAAATAAAATCCGATATATCCCTGATGCAACCAAATCTGCTTAAAGTGCGGCAACGTGTGAGGGAAGCAGAGTCGTGGAAATCTGACTTGGAGGATACTGTTACTCCCCATACACACAATATTGTATAGCTACAAAACGAACTGCAAATGGTGCGAGGCAAACTAGGGGCCATATTTATAAAGCCATAGTATCTCTTTTTACCGATACCGCACCTTTAACGAACGGTAAACCGATTGTTAAACCGCTCGTTAATTTCTGATTGGTTTAACGATTGTTAAATTACAATACGATCGTAAGTTAATGGCACCGATCGTAAATCTATGATAACGAAATTGTAGATTTACGATCCCCAAAGAATACCATTGCGGTAGTTTACTACCACACGGTATTCTACGACTGAATGTTTGGTTGTAAATATACGATCCCATTCGTACATTTACGACCATGATCGTACATTAACTAACCTGCGGTATCGCTAAAAAGTGATACCGCCGGTTTATAAATTTGGCCCTAGATGACCTGAACAACAGGTCATGCCGACAGAATCTTTGCTTCATTTGATTTGCAGAGGGGTGGAAACTCCTGACCTGGCTAGATTCCATGAAAGCTGGATCAGATTCCCTTTCCACAGTGAGGAACTTTCAACCCATTTCACCATTGAGTGAGCCCATCGACTTCTGAATGCCAAAGAACAAGACAGCATTCTCCAACTACCCCTCAATATGGGAGAACTCCGACATGAGAGCGCAACGATCCGCATATTCCCGGATTACTCAATCGACCTCCAAAAAAGACGAGCAACCTTCAATGAGGTTAAAGAAAAAAAAACATTTCTGAATAAAATGGGATTATAATTTGCTGCAATTCTGCACCATGTTTAATGTGAATAAATATTCTGTTATTTTGACAGTTTAATGGTTATTGTTATTTTTGTGCCATTTCTTGATTCTCTCGCTTTTCTGAAAAGTTGAATCTACTGCAGGAAACTCCTCAATTACGGTGAGAAGGGTAAAGTATTAACAATCAGTAGAATTGAGCCCTGATCGTAAATCTGTCAGTAAAAACTATATACTGTACATTCTACTATTGGAATATTTTTATTTTTACCGGTATTGTGGATTTATTTAGCACAAACATATTCCGCAGTGCTTTACAATTACATGTATACATTCACATCAGGCCCTGCCTCGAAGAGCTTACAATCTAGGCACATTTATTTGACACATACAACCTATCAGTATGTCTTTATGATTGTGAGGGAAACCGGAGTTCCTGGTGGAAACCCACACAAGCACGTGTCTAACAGTGGATTCTAACTCAATGCAAGGCATCAGTGCTAACCACTGGGTCACCGTGCTGCCAGTGTTTATCCATAGCACCTTCTGATTGTGTTGCTCAAACATTCATATACATGGTGAAATCTAGGCTTTTTGGTGTTCTTTTGATCATTATGTATCATTACGTCCAATGAGTTCACAATGATGGAAAAAAATCAGTTTGAACAATTGGTCAAATGTTGATCAACAATAATGTTCCCTATTATTTATCAGCTTTGTGCTCAGATAGATACCAGATCAAAATTGTGTTCCCTGTAATACTGCATCACCTATAATCTAGCATTAATGCACAACTTCCAGGCCACATTGAATCCAAAGTCCAGCTCTTGTCTGGTTGTGCCCCCTTTATGTAGCAGGTGATGGGGCCAGAATTGTTCTACTTCTCTGACATAACCGAGAGCGGGGAGTGTAAATTCATGGTAAGCGCATGTACATACATTGCAAAGGCTCGTTGGGCCCTGTCAGAGGAACAGCGGAGGGACAGGATCAAGGGTAAGTACTGTGTCTTCCCTGCTTGCTCCTGATCGTTTAATTGAAGAAGGGGGGGGTAAGACATAGCTCTGTACCCCCGGTTCTTCAATTGAGCGGAATAAAACAGTCTATTTTATCAGTGAAGATACACTTTAAATTACTTTTTATCAAACAGAGTAAAAGGTGATCAATGCACATTCTTATTATTATATATATTAATATCATAATATCTATGCTAGTGCAAATATAGGGGTTTAGGGGCATATTTATAAAGGATTGTCTTTTTCGCCAAATAATTAGCGCAGCACATCGCAGCGAAAATAGCGCCATTTGGAGCTTCGTTTTGCCTTATTTATAAAAAAGCGACAAAAACACACTTCGCGGCTGAAAAAGGCGAACGGGCGCGATAAAGAGCGAAAAGTATCGCAGCGAAAACTTAACGCATCTAAGAAGACTGCATTGCGAAAACCATTCGAAACCAGAAAAGCCCACTAGAAAATGATGTCAAGTTCAAAATGGCCACCTCACATTTACCAAGAAGTCAGCCATGTCTTATTTAGTCAATCTTCTTAGAATTTCTCAATTGGAATACAATTTTCTTTTGCACTGCACATTCGCCTTTCTAATGCACGTTCGCTTTTCCAAGGCATATTCCATTGTAATGCGCGGTCGCCTTTCTAATGTGCGTTCGCCTTTCTAATGTGCGTTCGCCTTTCTAATGCGCGTTCGCTTTTCCAAGGCATATTACATTCTAATGCGCGATCGCCTTTCTAATGTCGCTTTTCCAATGCATATTACATTCTAATGCGCGATCGCCTTTCTAATGTCGCTTTTCCAAGGCATATTACATTCTAATGCGCGATCGCCCTTCTAATGCGCGCTCGCTTTTTCAAGGCATATTACCCATTAGAATGCCTTTTCGCTCAAACAATGACTTTTCACCACCTTCAGGGTCGCGCTAATCTTTCGCTCTTTTTAACGCAAAAACCACCTTTCGCTCTTATAAATCACGTTATGCGTTTTCGCTCCCTTTTCGCTAAAATTACCATTGCGAAGAAATGCGAAAAGGGTTTAGCGATAGCTCGCGGAAACGGTTTCGCCATTCGTTAACGCTACCTTTATAAATAGCGTTAACTGTCTTATTGGCGAAAACCCATGCGAAAAGCGAATGCGAAAACATTTCACTACTTTTCGCTCTTTTATAAATATGCCCCTTAGTTACCATTTTATGCATTCCAAGCCTTCCATCCTTGTGTAGGACCTATCATTAACCCACATGCTTGGTTGCATTTTCTTGCCTCCCGGACCTTGCATTAGATTAGTATAACAGGATATCACCCCCCACCACCCAACCCCAGGAATCTTCTTGCAGACTAACTATGTTATATTACACACACAAGGGGCCCTATTTATAAAAGATCGGTATCGTTATCGTAAAATACCGATCGTTATCGTAAAATAACGGCCGGGTTTTTACCGATAACGACCGGTATTTACCGAAATCGTTAAATACCGGTCGTTATTTACCGATATCGGTAAATAACGGTCGTTATCTGTAAATAACGGTCGTTATCGGTAAAAACCCGGTCGTTATTTTACGATAACGATCGGTATTTTACGATAACGATACCAATCTTTTATAAATAGGGCCCAAAAGGAGGCTATGGGAACACTCTTGTCCCTTTTGTTCCTGTTAAATGACATTCCCTGTGCTTTTTCATTTTGCAAATGCAATATATGACTAAATAAAAACAGTATATGTTTTCCTGTACATTGTTTAGGTGACAAGCTCACTGAAAGTCATTATCTACTGTAGTGCACACACCTGACATTTAAAGTGAGACATTATTTTTGTTATTGACTATTAGAATGAATAAGTTGTTATTTTGATGAATAAATGGCTTTTAAGTCAAGTTCTTTCATCAGAAGACAGCTGTATCGGTAAAAAAAACCTTTGAAACGTAGGAAAACAACTGGCTTGTTCCAGCAAATTTGCCTCTGGTTATAATTAAAAGGCTCCCAGTAAAGTTTAAAGGACAGGTCAGACTGTGTTTTGTGTTTTAAGTAACATTTTTGGTTTATCTAGGAAATGGGGGTGTTTGGGATAAAATGATGTTTATTTGACGGCTGAATCAGATAAAGGATCTAGATAATGATCTAGCAGTTCAGGTTCTCGCCCTAGGTATTGCCATTGGTAAAGGGGAGAGGGGGGGTGCCCTTTTAGGAGGAACCCTGATGAGCGTTACAAGCTGAATCTGCATCTCAGATAGTATTCAGCTTATGTCTTCAGCTGCTCAACTTATCTTAAGTTGGTTATACACTTTGCAGATTTGTAGCAGATGACAGACAAATTCCATTGCAATATGTCTGTCATCTGCTACAAATCTGTAAATGCACATTCATGACCCGATCTCCCTGTACCCTGCATAAGAAAAATGTTCAGGAGTCCATGCAAATGCAGTGTATGCTATCGGTTCCCTATATTAAAGTACAGTGAGCCAACAGCATGCAAGAGAATTTTTTTCGTCACAGCTGACCAATCCTTCAGCTGCTGGTAGTAGTTCACCGGCCATGGGACCTGATTTTCCCCCATGGCTGATAATCTATTTGGGCATATTTACACTATTTGTGTTTCTGTGCAGTTTTATGCAGTTTTCTTAAAGTGTGAAAACTGTGTTCCAATCCAATCTGTTTTCAAAACACACTGCTGCATTTCTGTCAGGAGATACAAATAGATACTGAAAGAACTGCATACAAACGCATCTGTGTTTATATGTGTTCTGTCTTTCTTTTCACTGGAATACACTGCATACAAACACACAACAATACACATACAAACTTATTCAAATCAAAAACAAATGCAAACAAATTTGATGAAAAAATGCACTGCTTACATTCCATAAGAGGGCAGAGCGACTGTGCAAACTTGCCTGTGTTTAGAATTTGTAGACACAGTGTTGTGTACCAGTGTTGAAAGTGTGCAATGATGTAATAAAAGTATTTAATGATGTAATGAAAGTGTAAATCATGTAATAAAAGTATGTAATGATGTAATGATGTGATGGAAATGTGAAATAATGTAACAAAGGTTTACAATGATTTAATGAAAGTCAGGGGTGCCCAAACATAGCCACGCTAGGGGCACACTAGTGGCCCTTCATGCAGTGACTGAGCCCCAGAGGAAGACCCGCCCCTGGTACGACCACACACTGCCCCCTGAACACCCAAACTGTGGCCAGGAACGCACTGCCCTTGCCCCATCCAGTCGCTGGCCACAAAAAAATTGTATGTAATGAAAGTGTGAATGATGTAATGAAACTGCAAAATGATGTAGTAAAGGTTTACAATGATGTAATGAAAGTGTACAATGATATAATAAAATTTGTAATTAAATAATAATAGTGTATATTGACATAATTAACAACAGTTTGTTGTTTTGTACCTCTTCCCTTGTAAATTTGAAATTTACAAGGGAAGAGGTACAAAACAACAAACTGGCTTTCTTGGACTGCTTGGTAGAAGTTAAGGAAAATGGTAAACTGGAAGTAGAGGTTTACAGAAAACCAACACACACAGATCAGTATTTGATGTTTGACTCCCACCACCCTTTAGATCACAAGCTGGGTGTCATCAGAACCCTGCAACACAGAGCTGAGAACATCCCCACTAGCACAGAGGCGAAGGCTAAAGAAATTAACATCTCAGAGGAGGCCTTAAAACTTGTGGATTCCAACTGGGCCTTTGTAAAAAGAAGTAGAAGGAAAGAAAGAACACGAATACCAACATGAAGGGGAAAAGCAAGAGCGAGGAAGACATGGTCATCCCATATGTAGCAGGGGTCTCCGAGAAATTAAGAAGAATTTTCAAAAAAACACCGTATCCCTGTCTGCTTTAATAATAACACACTGAGGCAGCAATTGGTACATCCGAAAGACCCAATACCGAAAAGCGACATCATATATGCAGTGCAATGTAGTGAAGAATGCTCTGATTTGTATGTGGGGGACCAAACAGCAACTGCATCAACGTATGGCCCAGCACAGAAGAGCCAATTCCTCGGGTCAGGACTCAGCCGTGTACCTGCATCTTAAGGATAAGGACACACCTTTGAAGATTGTAATGTTACATATTGGCAAAGGAACGTGACTGGTTCAAGAGAGGAATTAAGGAGGCCATTTATGTGAAAATAAAGAAACCAAGCCTAAATAGAGGTGGGGGGGGGGTTCGACACCAACTGTCTGCCATGTACAATGCTGTTTTGACACCTTACTCTGGGCGTTCCTATAACACCTCTAAGCCACTATCCAATCACGCCCTTAACACTTGGCTGTGATATGCTAATTGGGATTTTCCAGGGTACATTATTGCCACAGATTCTTGTACAAGTCATTCTGAATTGAGAAAGCCAGTCGGATGACTAGTGAAATGTTTTCAAGAACTAAACTTCAAGTCCAATTGATCTAATTGAATACAACAGATATGTGTAATAATTAATGAAATTGTATAAATTAAATGATGTAATGTTTGTATGTAATGATGTAATTAAAGTGTTAATTTGTAGTGATAAAAGGCAATGGTCCATCAAGTCAATGCACCATCAACATTTTTATCCACTTAGACTGTGCCCCCTCTACCCTTTATCATATAACACAAATAGGCGTTAACAAAAGTGCAGCAAACACAAACATGTCCATTCACATGTGTACACCTATTCTTTACAATAATTATTTTTTTTCCCCAAATATTTTTATTGAAGAGATGTTCATAGGTTATAGATCTGTACATATTAGCATTTGTAATTATAAACTGTATAACAAATATTTTCTCGCATATATTATCAAACAGTGATATCTCTTCCTTTTGTTTTTTTCATAAACAAATAAAATATGCATAAAAATAAAATTAGAAGTTATGGTTTGAGAACTGAACTGTGTCCTTCCCTTTATAACTTTATTCCTAACAATACATATATAAGTAAACAATAAAATAAAAGAAACGAAAGAAAAGAAAACAACACTGCTTTTATACCAGTCGTCTTATTATTATAATAATTGCGCTTAGGAAATCCTCTTTCCTTCCCTGGTTCACATCATTTATTACATTTGGTCTGGCTCAGCCCTCCCCGGGGAACCCATTGTGCTTAGCCATGGGTTCCAGACCATTTCGTATAGTTTCATTGTACCCCTGGTCCTATTGACTACCAACTCATTTTCACACAGCCACCATATTTTTGACACTAATTGTTGTCTAGAAGGGGTGGGTTGCTTCCAAGAAGCGGCTATAAGAGTCCTAGTGCTAGCACATACACTGTGAACATTAATGTCATTAATGATAATGATAAAGGTTCCGAGAGTTTATAGTTCTTAACCATTTCATGCCACAGATCGAGGGTGAACTTTAAATATGGGTTAGATATTTGATATGTGGTGGAAACTTTGGGGATAGTTAGCCACAGAATCTCACTCAATAATATATTTGGTAATAAGTCCTGTTCCAGATCAATCCACCTTGGTCGTTCCTTTTTATTGTACCACTGCATGGTCTGAGCCAGCCACGCCGCCAGGAAATAGTGTCTCAATGATGGAAGCACTGCTCCACCCATTGCTCTAGGGCGCTGTAAAGTCTTGGCGCTTATGCAAGGCCGTTATTGTTCCATATAAATTTTGTGATTTTGGACTGTAAGAGTCGCTGATCTGCTGGTCTAAAATCCATGGGCAGGGATCTGAACAAGTAGAGTATTATGGGTAGTGTCCTCATTTTTATCGAGTTGATTATGACGAATAGTGAGATGTTGAAAGCTGTCCAGTGCTTGAGTTGAGCTGTTAAAGTCGGAGCATAAATGTGGTAATGAGGTTTGTGGCTTTAGTAGGGTAAATAGGGTGTCGTCGGCAAAAAGGCTAATTTTATATGTTGACTGTTTGATGTCGATACCATATATTTTATTTTGGTTGCAGATGTGTGCTGCCATGGGTTCCATACACATCGCAAAGACCAAAGGGGATAAGGGGCAGCCCTGGCGTGTGCCGTTGTGTATTGGGAAAATCTGGGAGGAAATCCCATGTTAGAGACTCTGGCTGTTGGTGTGGAATACAGGTTGTTTATTGCTCTCATAAATGCTCCTTTGAAACCGAAATGTTCCAACGTGAGCTTCATAAATTGCCAGTCTACCCTATTGAACGCTTTTTCAGCGTCGATTGACAATACTATCATTGGTTTGTCGGTGGAGTGGCAGTGATGTATTAGTTGTAGGGTGCGTCGGATGTTGTCTGTTGTTTGCCTCCCTAGTATATGGCCTGTTTAATCCTTATGTATCAGATGAGGCAGTATCTTGGCTACTCTGTTTGATAAAAGTTTTGTGGAAATTTTTATGTCTGTGTTTATTAAAGATATCGGATGGTAGTTGCTACATAGAGTGGAGCCCTTTCCCTTTTTTTAGTATAACTACTATGTTAGCCTCTAGCATTTCTGGTGGTAGTGTAGTTTTGCCCTCCATTATAGAATTAAATGTTGCTGTAAAGTGTGTGGATAGAGTTTTACTGAATATTTTGTAGTATGTGATAGTGTATCCGTCGGGGCCCGGTGCTTTCCCTGGTTTTAAATATTTTATGGTTTCTGTCCATTCGGACTGTGTGATAGGTGCATTTAGTTGTTGGATGACATTCTCTGAAAGTCGAGGTAGGTTTGCCTCCGTTAAATATTTGTGTATGTTTTCTGGTGTAGCTGTCCTAGTGTCTGCTGTTTGTCCCTGATATAAGGTCTTGTAGTAGTCTGTAAATATGTCCAGAATCTGTATCGGGTCATATACCGTCTGTCCTGTTGATGATTTCAGTGGAAGTAAAAAAATGGCTTTTTCTGCTCTAGATGATAGGATTTTATGTTCTAGGTGCCCCTCAGGACTTTATGTAGGAGAGACTGGACAGACCCTGAGGCAAAGGATGAACTCTCATTGATTCACAATTAATAACAATAAACGAGATGTCCCTGTGGGTGCCCATTTCTGCAGCCAAGGACACAGCTTGAAAGACCTAAAAGTCACAGTGCTTATGGGAAATTTCAGATCCCAAAAGGAGAGGTTAGAATGGGAATGTAAACTTATACAAAAATTTGGGACTCTGGACTCAACAAAGATCTAAACTTTATGTGTCACTATGTTTCTAATCTTAATGTCATGTAGAGTTAATCAGACTAAATTCCTCTAAACCACCCAAACCCATAAATATCTCATTTATACCAGACCCTCCATGGACACTAGAGGTGAAGTGTATCTAATTGTTTATTTAACCCCTGCTAATTCTTTTATTACGGCCTGTGATCATTGAATGTGTATTTAATGTTTTATTTACGACAGCCATTGCCAATCAGGCATGGGGGCAAAAGATAACATCTGTGTAATGTCAGAAAGTCTTTGTTCTAGTATGTATAAAATAGAGTGCTTTACAAGATTCAGTATAGTATCATGCCTGAGGAAGAAGCCTAGTGCTTCGAAAGCTTGCATTTTCAATCATTTAAGTTAGCCAATAAAAGGTATTACTTTATATCCAAGATGTCTTCACTTTCATCTATGGCTAACACGGTACAATTCTCTACTACTAGATGATAGGAGTAAGTTGATTTCTCCTCTAAGAGTAGTTATTTCCCGTAATAATATAAGAATGTGTTTTACTATGTGTAAGTTCTTTTGTTTTTAAGGACAAAAGTAATTTGTTTAAGTTGTTGGTGAATTCTTTTTTTTTAGTAGATGCTGTCTTGATTAGGTGGCCTCGCATAAACGCCTTATGAGATGCCCAAACTATAGAGATTGATGTGTCCTTTTTAAGGTTAAGTGCGAAATAATCTTTGAGGGTAGCATCCAGTTTATTTCGGGTGTTTTGGTCTGCCAATAAAGATTAATTTAATCTCCATCGGTAATTTGGTTTGGCTGACAACAGACCATGCAGTTGGGTCGAGCTCGGGGAGTGATCAGACCAGGTTATATTTGAGATATCTGCGTCTCTCAAAAGGGGCAGCAGTTGAGCTGATATAAAGATGTAGTCTATCATTGTGTAGACTTTGTGAGGATTAGAATAAAAGGTGTATTTTCTTTCTGATGGGTGTTTTAGTCTCCATGTGTCCCACAAATTAAATGTACGAAGAAATAATCTGAGTGCTCTAGAGGAGAGGGCAGGGCTGGAAGTCGATGATGGTCTGGTGCGATCTAGTGATTTGTCAAGTGCAACATTAAAATCTCCCAATAGGATTAGTGTACCTAGCAGAGTTTTTTCTCTGGCCTTGGTTAGGTGAGTATATGTTGATTACTTTAGTTTGTTGTATATATCCTGTGAGAATAAGATACGACCCTTCTGGGTTTCTATAACATGAGTCCAGCATGGACTCAGTGCGAAGTGTACTGTTTACCCCAATATTTTGGTTCCTTTCCCTGAGTGAAATGAGTTTCTTAAAGACCTATAATATGGTGTGGATCTCTTTCATATTGTTTTATTGCGATTGGACGCTTGGTGGGATTGTTGAGGCCTTTGACATTGTGTGTAAGTTTAGATATATGTGTGGCTGTGTTTATCATGAGAGGAGTTTCAAGGTCAGCGCGTACTCACCACCCAAACACCAGAGGGGGTTTCTTGGCCCCGGGAAGAGCTGAGCCGGGTTCTCATATTCACAATTTGAGCAGTGGTAATTCTCTAAACAAAAAAAAAAGAAGAAAACACAAGGTAAACAACTAAAATTAACGGGAGATAACATTAAGTACGTCCTCTCAATTGTATCAGATTTAACTTCGTGACAAATATCTTGTCACTAAATACATGGGACGGGCAGCCTGATGGGCGGTGGGTTGTGGCCCGGGAGCACCAGTAAGAGGGTGGTTGGTATGGTATAGGAAGGGGTCCTATTTTGGGCAACAGGGATAGTTTGTCTTCTAGGTTTTCTTGTCACTGGTCTTCTGGGAACAAGCCTCTTTGTTCCCACCAGAGGTAGGGGGATATTATCATCAGGGGAAGGGTGATGTCTGATATATAGTTAGACATGTTGTAGGGGATGGGAGAGGAGAAGACAATAAAGACTGATTAAGCATTCTGCTAAATAAGGATTGTGCACAACGGAGAGACTCTTTGGTAAACCATGGGTCATATAGTGTAAATAGTTAAAGATCTCCCAACTCTCTCCGGCCTAGCCACTTGGTTTATACATATAGACAGCTGCTAGTGGGCTATTACAGTATGAGGTAACAAAGTACCCAAGCCCCCCACTTTAACATTTTTACTAGATTATTGTGAAAGCAGTATCGTTATCTAGTATCTGTGGAGGTTTGCGGATCCTCGGTGTCATCTTAATCTGTGGACCAGATCATGTGTTGATAATTTCATGCAGTGGCAGAGAGGGGAGGGAGATCGGAAAAAATAGTTGTGCCGTTCTTATAGAGGTCTATCTATCCATGATTGCTCCAGTTTCGTTCCATCCCGGTCCCTGTATTTGCACGTGTAGACAGAAGCTAGTGGGCTATTACAGTATGGGGCAGTAAACTGCCTAACCCCCCCCCCCCACTATAGCATATCCACCATGCTGTAGTAAAGTTGGTACCGTTGTCTGATATTTGTAGTTATTTTTAAACTTGTAGTATCTATCTTAGACTGTATCCCAACAGTTTTGTACAGTGGGAGGGAGGGAGGAGAAAATGTGAATAGAAAAATACAGTAGCTAAACATTTTTATACCAATAAAATATTGTACTATATTTTAAAAGTTCTATTTGTAAGAATAACATAAAATATCTTTAGTTAAAATGGGTGATAGGGCTTTCTAGCTTTAGCTTTATCCTTAGGACCGGCTACTTCCATTAGTGTTCTCAGGTAGACATCAATTAGGTGGTTTTGCAGGTCTTGGGTAAAGCGTTTTAGCTTCCGTAGGAAGGATTTAGCAGGTGAATAGGCTTTCAAACAAAGCTGTAATGTATATACAGTTTGGTGGGATAACTCTTCCAGGTAATCTCTCTTGAGTTTTTACTATTTTTGTTTTTGGACCTTTTAATCTGTCTGGGTTATTCCCTTGATCGTCCCTTTTGTCAGGAGTTGGTCCTCAACCATTTGGTCATCGTGGGCTAGGGTATTGTAGTCGTGGCCAGAACAATCTCCTAGGTTCAACCTGTTTCATGCATCCCTCTGCCTTGTGGTGGGTAAGTTCCCGTAAGATTCGCAAACCCCAGTCACAGAGTTAAAGGGACCCTATTTTGGGTTAACCCCCTCCCGGCTGTACAAAATTCAATTTTATCAGAGTTCCATTTAAGATAGTCCAGCTCAGGGGGTATTAGGGGATTGGGCGGGGGAATTGATGCCCCTAGGTGGAGATGGTGAGGAGTCATCAGTCATCTGTTGGCGGAGGAATTCGATGAGTTTCTGGGCCCCTGGGAATCAAGTCTCGGGGTTTCCAGGCCTAACCTCTGGAAAAGGATGTTGCCCTCGTCTGGGGACGTGATAGATACCATTTTGCCGTTGTGGTTTACCAGCAGCCGAAATGGGAAGCCCCATCTGTATTTGAGACCTCGATTTTTAAGCGTTTCAAGAATCTTACTATCACATCCCTTGGTGGGCTATCGTTGCCTGGTGGAGGCCTTAGGGATCTATGGGCCCTGTCCAGTAGTAAGTCGCGCACTTGTAGTTGCGGGGCTATCTGGTGGAACAACTGTTCCAGTTATGGGTTAAGATCCTGTACTGTTTCTGGAATGCCTCGCAGTCTCAGGTTCTGTCGCCTGCTCCTATTGTCAGACTCCTCCTGCGCTGTTTGTAATTCAGATATTTGCGTTCGGAGCTCTGTTATTTCCCCCTCAAGTTGGGTGCAGTATCTTGCCACGTGGCTCTGCTTATTTTCTATTCCCGCGACCCGGTCTCTCAAAGCAGTCAGCTCCTGCCTTACCTCTGCTAGCGTGGTTTTGTGGGCTGTTTTTATCGCTTTCTCGAGGTCTGCATAGAGCCTGTCCAGATCCTTTCTGGTGATTGGAGACGAGTCCGGGTCCTGTGCCTTAGAGGTTGCGGCCTGGTGCGGTGTGGATGCGCCGTCTGGTCGGGTGACATAGCCCAGTAAATCGCCTCTGGGTTCGCCCTGGCCCTTTTTTGGAGGCATGTTAGTTGCTGGAGCGGGACTGGTCAGTTTAAGTGCTTAAAGTCTAAGTATTAGAGCTTTAGTCCCCTCATCTAGTGCTCCCAGACCCGGAGCTCCACTAACATGCGGCCGCCATGATGGATGGTCAGACTCCGCCCCCTCTTTACAATAATTCTAATTCTAATAATTAATTATATTGCATCCCTGGATGCTCTGCATATCCTAGAAAACATTGCAGCTTCTTTCAGCCATCACAATGATATGTGTACAAAGCAATTGAATGAAGGTATTTATACAGCCCTCTAATGACACAATTTATGGGCCAGTTGACAGTTCAGTGAAAGAATTAACAGCTTTGCCTAAACATGGGTGTAGGTGATCAGTGTGGTCAAATCTCCGTTCCTTTTGCAATCTGGTGGAACAGCAGGATGTTTCATATGTACCCATTCAATGTAGCAGAGCAGTAAAAGTTTCTTTTTTGATATTAAAGGGCAATTATGGCCACCCATGCCCCCCCCCCTCAGTAAACATTTCCCAGGACGAGGATTTAAAATGCATGGACCCTCACCCCTGGGTCTCACTTCATCACCGAGAATGAGCTAATGCTTTATAAAGCCACTGGCCTCCCATGCCTTGCAGAGCACATCTTCCAATTGGTCGAAACCAGGTGTGTGTCCGAAGCCAGCTTTCTGAAGCTGGCTTCAGAGGGATCATTCTTAGTGATAAGGTAAGTAATGAGGACCTAGCGGTTAAGGTCCTTACCCTGGGTACCATCACTAGGAGAGGGGGTGGGGCATAGGGGGCCATAATTATCCTTTAACATAGCGTAACAGAAAGGAAAAGCATATTGTTTTATTTTGAATATTGTGTTCATAGTTTTAAGTAAATTTATGATTTTATGTTTTAATTGTCTTAAAACAAAATGTACAATATATTGAACTGTTTAATTTAAAGGAGAATTATATATTATTATTATTAAAGGGGAACTGTGGTCTCCAAACAAGTTAAGTTTAAATGAAAGTCCATCAACCACCTCTCTACGTGCTCCACAGCCCAAGATATACAGAAATGACTGACCAGAAAGTTAATGGGTGGGAGACTGACTTCTGACATTCCTGAGGCTTCTCCTGCACAATGCCGCCAGCGAGCACAGCTTCAGACTCGCTCAGCGTGTGAGGGAGACAGGAAGTCCCTCCTCCTCTCTGCTGTGTGAAGTCCTGACAGAGAAGGTAAGGGAATCGACAGCCCTTCTCTTTCACTGTGTGAAACAGCCTTTTTAGGCAGAGTTCCCACTGCCTGAAAAGGCTGATTCCACAGAGTTTTCTGTAGGGGGGGTGTCTGAGTAACCCACGGCACCCGTGAGTGGGCGGGGCTTAGACGCCTGCGAGTGAGCGGGGCTATGGCACGCAAGAGTGGGTGGGGTTTAGGCACCCGTGAGTGTGTGGGGTCACGGCACCTGTGAGTGGGCAGGGCCACATGGGTCTGTAAGATGATGGGCCATGGGGGGCCTGCAACTGGAGGGACCATGGGGTCTATGAGTGGGAGGGACCAGGGGAGCTGGAAAGGGGAGGAGGAGACACAGGACAGATTGACTGACAGTTTCAGAGCAGGAAGCAGGAAGTGCAGGGGACCTGGTGATGCTGCTGCCATATCACACACAAAAATGTAAATATCTTCAAAACTATGCAAAATAAACAATGGAAATAAATTGCAAAAATTCTCAGGGGAGCAATTCCTATCAATGTACCTCAAGTCATTTTTGGACCACAGTTCCCCTTTAATTGAAGCACTGAATAATACTGTATGTTTGAACATTTAACTTGGTGCCTCTATTAGATTAATACATAACATATATATCTCCAATACATCTGTGCGCACACACACACATACATTAAATCCTTTTGTAATCGCAGATATAATCTATATCAATCAATAGTACCCACGGGGAGGACTTTGCATAGGCCAGATCCTGGACTTGGGCAGGGGGACTGGATTACAACTTTAGACAAGTACACCCTACTTAGAGTAAACCCTAGGGTGAGAACCCAGCACTTTAGATCTTTACAATGGGTGCTATTGATAGGAGGTAAAATTGGGCAGGTAGCAGCCTATAATTGCCATTTAGGGCCATATTTATAAAGGAACGGCATTGCTTTTTAGCGATACCATGCCTTTAACGATCAGTTTAACAATCGTTAAACCAATCATTAATTTCCAATTGGTTTAACGATTTATGACCATTATCATAAATTAACAATCATAAATCTATGATAACGATTGTTATAGTGCGCAATATCTAGCATGCCCGCTATAGTGAAATTAAACCAGGAAACAAGTCGGCAGTTGTCAATGGAGCCGTGGTGGATCGTGCGGTCCTTACCTTCGGTCCTGGATCCTGGTCGCGTGATTGAAGATCGGAAGGTAAGGAATAGGTCCTTTATCAATCACTACTTTAAAGGAAAAGTTCACTTTTTGTGTGAACTATTACTTTAAAGAGCTGTTATTGGCTTGCACAACAGTTTTTGTGAACCACCGCAACCGCCTTAAGTTATGTCTTAAAATCACGTTAACCTTTGGTACATATGTTTTATGCAGTGCCATCGTTATAACACACATTTGAAAATGATCATGCTAATTTCTGTATAATCTGAAATTAGTACAAAATGTGTAAATGTGGATGGACCAGTAATTTTTCCCCAAAGGTGCTGATTTTAACTGGGTGTACATAGACTGTGCCCTACACAAAGTTTATTTAGGCATCATTTAGGTATGTGTTGCAGGAAAGCCTAAAAACGGTTCTTTTACATTCACCATTTGTCCTGTGGAGACATTACAGTTTTCCAATACCATGTAAAGCATTTAACCTTAAATATAACCATAATGCAGCTGTTAACTAAAAAAAGGTGGAAATATTATTTTTTAGCCAACAGCACAAATTCCAGTAGTCGAAGTACTTGGCTTAAAATAGATATTAATAAAGCCATTGCTATGCAGAATTTCCTTAGTTGTATTGCTATTGAGAAATAGATTGAATGAATAAAAATTGTTTGTGAGTGTTATAGAGATACATTTTAAAGGCACCTTGAGTGTGAGTGGAAGTTCTCATAGTATTGTTTTATACGTGTTCTGTTTAGTGCAATGTTTTACTTTGCCAGTGATTTAGCAATATCAATTTCTACTTTAGCTTGTTTGATTTAACAAAATATTCTGTGGTCCCCAATTAACACCTTTACAAAGCAACCTTTTGGCGCCATTTTTCAAAGCGCTCAATTTTCACAATTTATGAAAAGGCTTTTCACCACTTTACCTTCCTTTATGCAAAATTTCTGCTACATGACAACAAATACACTTTTCTTTCCACTGAACCTTGCAAAAACCATAGCGGTATTAATAAAAAGGTGAAAATTCCATTTTTTTTGGGGGGGGAGGGTATTTCTGGGGGTCTTTTCTTGGCTGGAAATAGTTTTTGAAAATCAATCTTTGTTGTGTGATTTTTGCAAGATTGTTCAACGCAATGCTTGATTTTTTGTAACGTTATCGCTGAATTTTGCCTTGGTGAAAATGTATGTTATTAAATTTTCCATTTTTAAAATATGGTGAGAAATTCAACAAATTTTTGCAGCAAAGTCTGGAATTAAAAAATGTAGAAAATGTCCATTATAAATATGGCGCATAGAGAATATATTTAACAAAGAAAGATGGATCTTACAAAACACACACCTAATAAGAGACAAATGTTTACTTTGAAGGTCTAAATGCATAAACTTACATTTTCTCTTTTAAATAGTCTGTCATAGAGGGACAGTATATCAAGATTAGAACCTTGTCCAAAATATGAATAGTCCACAACACAGGTAATGGCTGGTACGGTTACCGCTACTTATGCATCCATCCACTCATGCATGTGAATAACTCCAAATAGAAAAACGTGATAGAGGTAACACACGGGTGACCGACAGTAAAACTGGTAATGGCAACTTAATTACATGTGCATACACGACATGTTTCGAGCAACAAGTGCTCTTTCTCAAGTGTGACAGAAAAGCTTGAGAAACTTGAGAAAGAGCACTTGTTGCTCGAAACATGTCGTGTATGCACATGTAATTAAGTTGCCATTAACAGTTATACTGTCGGTCACCCGTGTGTTACCTCTATCACGTTTTTCTATTTGAAGCTTAGCACTTGCTAATGCTGAGCAGCAAACAGGATTCAATCAGGGAAATTCACCCAGAGACGACCTTGCCCTGGGCAAATCTCCCATAGCAGACACTACAAGAAGGCAGTGAGTAAGAGAGGGTGGGGGCAATTAGGAGCACTCGCTAATCATTCATAATTTAATGATAAAGCAAGCACAGATAAATATGTGAGTACCATCATTTTACTTCTCTCAAATTGTAGTTTCAGAAAATGTAAAGTTGTTTTAGTGTGTATAATGACCCTTTAAGACTGTTTTATTGTGTGGAGCAGTCCATACTGCATAATAATTATAAACTGAATTTTATGTTTATTAGCCTGTTCACCATGGAAAGTAATGTTGAAGGCTTTAGCTTGCTACACATAATTTCCGTGGCATCGTTCACACAAGTAAAATATAGCTAACTGTGCCCACTTATAAAGATGTCTCATTCGAAGGTCGCTTGTTGAAGAGTATAGAGCCAGGCAGAGATGAGATAATCATGAGGAATTCAGAGAAAAATTTTCATAGAGAAGGAAATGAATCTACCATATTGGGCCATATTTATAAAGGTGCGGTATTGCTTTTTAGCAATACCGCGGCATTAAGGACCGTTAAAGCGAGTTGTTAAATTACAGTTGCTTTAACAATCGTTAATTTATGTAAAATAATGATAACGAACGTAAATGAACATTAATGATCGTAAATTTACAGCCGCAGTTGTACATTACCGATAATGGGCGGTATTGCTAAATTGCGATACCGCTCTTTATTAATATGCCCATTGCTGTGTTTCTGTTAGAGGCTTTTTAAAACCCATTTCTTTGTTTCCAAAATGTCTTTTTTTTTTTAACCCATCTCGGTAAAAGGATGTTGGACTTTTATATCTAGACACACAGGGGGAGATGCAATATATTGTGCGTATGAATCAAACAAAAAGACTGATCTCGGAAGAGATCCTGAAGAGAGGAGGGGGTCAGGCCCAGCCTCCAATCACACAGGGTAATGAGTATTAAATATGTTTGTATGGTTTGTTGTCATGAAATCAAAATCTAAATAGAATGCTTAAAATGATTAACCTTGCATCATGCAGGTCATGGTATGGGCACACAGTATTTCAGCACAAATGTTTATTAAGGTCTAGGACACAGATTTTGCGCGATTGCACAGACCTATGCAACCCAATGGAACTGGTCCCACTACATGCACTGGACTCTGAGACGTTTTTGAAGTGCATAGGATCAACGTTTTTTGTGCGTGTATCACATGCGATCCGATAGGGAAGCACACACGATCGCACGCCGCTGCATGTAATATAAAAATATATTCACCAATCACTGTAGATTACACAAAAATCTATCTCCCTACCGATCAGGAGAGTCCATGTTTTAAAGGGTCACTATACTCACTCAAACAACTTTACATTTTCTGAAACTACAATTTGAGACAAGTTAAATGATGGTACTCACATAATTATCTGTGCTTGCTTTGTCATTAAATTATGAATGTTTAGTGAGTGCTCCTAATTGACCCACCTCCCTTACTCACTGCCTTCTTGTAGTGTCTGCGACACTTATAAGTTCTGCAAAGCCTCACCATGTAAACTGCTTTGCTTACCCCCCTCCCTCCCCCTACCTTCTTTTCTCTGCTGATTCTCTTAATTGTTGCAGAAAGTGTGCTGGCAGGCAGCCAAAGACCCTAGTAAGAAGTCAGAAATGGGGAACATATCATTTCTGCTTCTGGAGTGACAGGTCTTTCCCTGTAAATGTTGTGATTTCAAATGATGATTTCTCAGAATCCACAGCTCAGATTTAAAATTCGAAAAAAGTTTTGAATTAGTGGGATCTTGCATCAATCGTTATTTAACATGCCTCCCACAGAATGGGTATGCAGCAGTAACCAATACCAGCCTAGCTGGGATGTCTGTGCACCTGTAATATCAATCATGGTGGTATTGTTCATAGGTGGCTAGTGATTCGATATTGCTGTTCTGCTGCCTTTTCTGTGTTTTAAATCACTTTCAAGAAGTGTGTTACAACTCAACATCAAATAGCTAAGAGCAGGGTGATAGTGGCTCTGGGTAAACACCCTTGTATGTCTTGTAGATATCTATATATCAGTAGTTACTGTACCATGTGAGACCAAGCCAAAGGGACACAAAAAAACAGGGAATCTTGGATAGTATATATAAAAGGACAACAACACAGTAAAATGTAACTATTTAAAACTAATAGTACCGTATATACTCGAGTATAAACCAAGTTTTTCAGGCTGAAAAATCAGCCTGAAAACTTGGACTCGGTTTATACTCGAGTCACAGCTTACCTTACCATTCCGGCAGCCGAACTATCTTTCTCTGCACTGGCGCGCCGGCCTGACGTCACAGCCCGGCGCCAAGCCCGGCGCCAGGCAGTGACGTCAGCCGCACGCCAGTGCAGAAAAGATCGTGCGGCTGCCGAATGGTGATACAGAGGGAACTTCAATGCAATGGTGAACAGAGGATACTTCAATGCTTCTTCATGCTGGCCCTGCTTGGATGGAGAAGAGCCCCCAGGGAGAAGAGCCCACGTACTGAACTGGGTGGGAGGGGGAGGGTGAGGGTGGCATTCAAGATGTTTGGAACTTCAACTCCCAGCATGCTTTATTAGCTGGAGTTTGTAGTTTCCAAACATCTTGAATGCCAAGTGAGGGTAGCATTCAAGATGTGTTGGAAACTACAACTCACTCCAGCTAATAAAGCATGCTGGGAGTTGTAGTTCCCAAACATCTTGAATGCCACCCTCACTTGGAATTCAAGATGTTTGGAAACTACAACTCCCAGCTAATAAAGCATGCTGGGAGTTGAGTTTCCAAACATCTTGAATGCCACCCTCACTTGGCATTCAAGATGTTTGGAAACTACAACTCCCAGCATGCTTTATAGCTGGGAGTTTAGTTTCCAAACATCTTGAATGCCAAGTTTCTCACCTCGGTTTTATACTCGAGTCAACAACTTTATTAGGATTTTTAAGTAAATTGGGTACATTGGTTTATACTCGGGTCGGTTTATACTCGAGTATATACAGTACTTGGGACGGGAAGGTAGGACTGATTGTTCCTACAACACAATATTTCAGCACATACAGTTTTTATCTACCAGGTTAATGTCCTGGGCTTTTGGATTTGGTCATAGTACAGGATTAACCTCTCTACCACCATGATGGCAGCCTTGGTAACAAACAATGCCTTATTATCAATACTTGCTATGTAATACCTGTTCCAGTCTATCTCACAGTCCTTGACATTCTCTAACATTGGGTCAGCTAATCCTGTTTGTTCCCTTTTCATTGTTCTGCTGACCTGGTGTCTCTCCCCTCCCTGTTGTGCAGATTTAAGGCTCAGAACATAAAGCTCTCTTAAATCTTAAACAGATGGTTCATGTAACATTGATTTATGTTTATAAATATATCTAATATATCTGTATAGTAAAGAAGCGTTGCTTATATATAAGGATGCTATCTGCAAATGCATAAGCTTTCTCACTGAAAATTGGCACCTTTTAATGCGTTTCATTGCAGTTTGTTCTCAAAATCCATCCAGGGGTCTTGTCGGTAAACATGCACTTTTATTGCACAGGCAAATGCAAACAAATATCCATAGTACATTGCAATTTTGCTTTGATAGACGGTCTGTCTTAAAAATGATCTTTGTTCTCAACAAAAGTAGATGTAATATATTGTGCCCCCACCAGATGGCAAACTGTGTTTAGAAATAGAAATATTGTAAGCAACCCTTTGAAATATATTGTGCCCCCACCAGATGGCAAACTGTGTTTAGAAATAGAAATATTGTAAGCAACCCTTTGTAATATATTGTGCCACCACCATATGGAAAAACTGTGGGGAGGTAGAGTAGAACTAGTGGAGAACAGAGTAATAAAAAAGGTAAGGAGGTATTACTATAGGAGATGGGTTGCCGCAATAGGATACAACGGGGGAAGTAGGAAACAGATCGAAGAGAGACAGGTTAAGACATAGTGGGTGAACGGAAAAAGTGAAACAGGCAGAAGTGGAAATGAGTGGGGAATTGTCCAAGTATTCGAGACAGGTAAAGCAGTAACGGAATTGAAGGTTGCGACAGTCATGAGGGGGATGGAGTAGAGGTGAGCGGAAATAAGGGTGCAGAACAAGGAAGGCGAAGGAAGGAAAAAGAGAGAGAGAGTACCAGACATGAGTTGCCGCGATTAGAGAATGAAGAGGCTCATTTATGAAGGCAAAGAGATGAGATACAGATCATGGTCATAATGATGTATAAGTATGAAGGAACTTGAAAGGAAACAAGAATCACAAGAAAGAAAAAACGGGGTGTCGTCCCAGTAATTTGTAAGGTAGTGTGTGTAGGACGACAACAGGAATCCTAGGTGAGTTAACAAGAGGAAAAAAAACAGAGCGGATTAGGGATAGTAAAAAAAAGAACAAATAAAGCTGTTGTAAACATGGGGACAGTGGGGATAGTAGGTTGAGTCCTGATTAGCATCTGGGAGTGGAATGGGATCAGGAGTGGAGGGGGTGAAGAAGAATAGGGAAGAAGGCAGGAGCAGAGAGGGGGAGAGGAGGCGAATATGGGTTGAAGAAGTGTAGATAATAGGGAAAGAAAAAGGACAGTTCAAAAATTTAAATCCAGAAAGAGGTAGAGAGATCAGAAGAGAGAGGAAGGGATTCGGCGTGGACAGACCCGGAGGGGCTGCAGTGGAGGAGCTGCGACCTCTAGCTGGGAGAGAGGGTAGCAAATAGTGAGGTAGCGGGGGTGAGAAGGGGGGAACGCGACAGAGTCAAATTATAAATTTCAAAAATTTCTTCATTCAACAAATAAGTTCTTTGGTCTTATACAGAATTTCAGCCAAAGGGCTGAAATTGCACAAATTGCAGCAACCAATTCAGAATATTGCAGGGCCGAAATCCGTAGCTGTACCCCTCCCGCACACCATATCTCTTCCTCTCTTTTCCCTCTTTTTCCTTCTGCAGTGTCCTCTTTGTTATTTTTTCTTCCCCCTCCCCCTTTCCCCCTTTCACTTGCACGACGGTGTCTGCTTTCCTCCCCTTTTGTCTTTCGCCCCTCCATGTCCCCCCGCCCCCCTCGTTTCCTCCGAATTCATATCATGTTCACAATGCCGTTTACAAACACGGATTTTAAATGGCCCAGCCCGTTGCAAATGTTTTGGAAATACAGCGATTTGAAACCCGATTTTTTTTCTGTAGTTGGGACTCTTATATTTTATTATGAATTCTGCTCTAACTTATCCCTACTAATAAAACTACCGAACATCTTAAACACCTGTGGACAAACCTCTTATAAACTACACTGTCACAAACACCACACTCCTACCAGATGTTACCCCCCTCGTTGCATCCATATTATAATGTGGGCAAAAGTAACGGAACCCGCACATATTGAATCTCCCTAATGGTGCGCAATTTCCAAAAACATTTGGAAATACTCAGTGCCCTAAAATTAGTGTACACTGTAGTTAACTCGATATTACAAACATTTCTAAACACAGTTTTGCCTTCTGGTGGGGGCACAATATATTACAAAGGGGTGCGTACAATATTTCTATTTCTAAACACAGTTTTTCCATATGGTGGGGCACAATATATTACAAGGTTTTGCGTCAATATTCTATTTTCTAAACACAGTTTTTCCATATGGTGGGGGCACAATATATACAAAGGGTTGCGTACATATTTCTATTTCTAAACACAGTTTTTCCATATGGTGGGGGCACAATATATTCAAAGGGTTGCTTACATTTTCTATTTCTAAACACCAGTTGTTTAGTTATTGGGTCTTTCGGATGTACCAATTGCTGCCTCAGTGTATTGTTAAACCGAACAACACACTGAGGCAGCAATTGGTACATCCGAAAGACCCAATACCTAAACACAAGAAAAGCGACATCATATATGCAGTGCAGTGCAGTGAAGAACCATGTACCTTGTCAATAACCTGTGATCTCACACAGATCCACCATGTACCTTGTCAATAACCAGTGATCTCACACAGATCCACCATTTACCTGGTCAATAACCAGTGATATCACACAGATCCACCATTTACCTGGTCAATAACCAGTGATATCACACAGATCCACCATTTAGCTGGTCAATAACCTGTGATCTCACACAGATCCACCATGTACCTTGTCTAAACCTGTGATTTCACACAGATCCACCATGTACCTTGTCAATAGCCTGTGATCTTACAAAGATCCACCATGTACCTTGTCAATAACCCGTGATCTCACACAGATCCACCATGTACCTTGTCAATAATCTGTGATCCTGAATGAGCGCTCTCACATTCACGGGTCCAGCCCTGCGATCGCACGTTGAATGAAACTTTAGGGTGTGCAATGTGTCCCATTGAGCTTAGATTGCCTGAAACCTCTGGATTGAAAACGAGGTAACCTATGTATGACTAAATAACGACTTGAGATAGAAGCCCATTGTCTGGATTGCTATATTTTTGGAATTAACAGGGACATTCAGCAACCAGATATGATTTAAACATTTGCAAGCTAACATCTGATTGGTTGGGGCAAAATTAGCACCATTTTTACGATAAGAACTTTTATTGAATACCCATGTACGTTTCCTATTTGGCCCACTTTTCTACTCCCAAAACGCAGATGATGGCTGAGATCTGTACACGCATTAAACAGATGACACACAATGCGTATGAGCGCAAAAAGTGATTTTGTGTCCCCACACAATAATTGCAACAGATAAAAAATGATAAGAACCATACAGACAGTGGGTCATTAGCTGCAACCGACCAGCTTCCCGGTGTGGCCCAGTTAGCAGTATTAATCAATGGGCAGAAGTCAGCTTCAGCTCTGCTAAAGTTGGTGTGGTATAAACTTAGAATTGAAGGCAGCAAATGTTGGACAAGGAACACTCCATGTTTGCACATAAACCCGTATTAATGCGTGTCATGGTGTAATGGCAGGCGCCAGCCAATTATTAAAGTATTATTTACTATTGCTTTTCATTTCTTACAAGCAATAAAACTACAGTTAAGGCTTTTGATCTATAATCTTTATGTATTTTCTGTCTATGTCAAAAGAGATCAAGGTAACTTCTACTTCATGTGTTACATGTGCTAATTACTGGAACATTAATGTTTTATCTTTCTACCTGTGCTTCAGATACCTGTTCTCAAGCCATAACGTAAAATTGAAACTATGACAGCCTCAGACGTTGCAATGATAAGGGAGAAAAAGGAACACAAGCGTGTCTGCTTCAATGTGGCTGGGGAATAAACAGGAAGATTCTGTCATGAGACCATCAGCACAGAGATTCCCTACAGGTAATGATGGGTCTTTTATATCATGTATCCTGGCTGAGGCTTTACAAGCCTCACATTTACATATATGACCTTTGGACACACAAAGTGCTTTCATTTTAAATGAATCACATCTTCAGCAGAGGTGTGATGCCTGTTGTGGTGATTGACGTGGAACATCTATACATCAAGTTCAAGTATTACTATTATTTTTCTTTCTCACAAACAATTACTTTCCTGGCTACTTTGGGACCGGCCCTATTCTGGGACCTGTCTTGCCTCACTAGGTCTGCCTTCCTTGTCCTGGGCTTGAGTGGGACATGGCAGTCCTATAGTATATATTGAGAGGGTTTTTTAATAACAAGTGTGCTGGATGTACATGTGACATCTTTTTCTTTATTGCATAGTGACTGTAACAGCAACATAAACTTCCGTGGCCTCGTTTCAGCATCTGCAGCAGTCAGGCATTCACATACCTCATAGCGATGAAATGGATTCTGGTACAGCCATCAGCAAGGTCTTCTCACAACAAGTTCCTACTCCTCTGTTTTAAATGAGTCACACAATACTGACTGTAATTCAGCATAGCAAATTATCGGGACCCCAACCACCTCCTAGAATCCAGTTTATTGTGTATAATGGGAACATGATATAGGTGTAAATGATATTCTATTGCCAAAATTTCGTTACTGGTATGTTAAACAGTTAGAGACTGTACTGTGGTTCTAATATAACCCAGTTTCGAATCGATCCGGGTTTCGAAGTCCACGAAACTTTCGGTAACTTGAAGTAGATGATATTAATGTAGATGATTATCGAACATAGATTATTTGAGAAAATGGAAAGTAGGGAATTTTTGAAGTTAGATGATTAATCGAAAATCGTAAATGCCGAGTATCAAAATCGAAAGTAGATGAGTTTTTTATCAAAAATCGTAAGTGGCAATTTCCAAAAATCGAAGTAGATAATTATCGAAAGTAGATATTATCGCAATTGAAAGTAGACGATTTTAGAAAATCGAAATAGACGATTTCGAAATCGAAATTAGCAATTTTCGAAAATAGCGATTTTTCGAAAATCGAAATAGATGATTTTCGAAATCTAAACTCGACTTTCTAATTTCTCAAATTTAGAAAATTCAAAAACAAAACAAAACTCAACAGTTTTGAACATCTCTACTAAACAGCATGTAAATTAATTCTATGTGTCCTTTACCTATGTATTAACATGTTGGGGAGATAGTAGCAAGACATTTACCTTTCGTGTTCACTATTAGTCCTGAATTATGGATCTGCTGGTACCAACCCTAAAAAGTCTTTTCATCTTTATATATTCCCATACAGAGATAGGAAAACGTTTTCTGTGGGAGCATGGAGGGTTAACTTTTAACGCCGTCCCCCATCTAATGCAATGTAAACCAGCACATTGTTTGCTATCTTGAATTTCAGTTGAACTTTTGCCCAACTTTAATACCAATATTGCTAGCATTGGTAAGGGCTTGCAATTGACACAATTCTGTCTATTAAATCAAACTAACCCTTGCTACATGCTGCAAACAACTAAGTGTGAAATATAGATGTGAAAAAACAACTGTGGCCTTGAATATAGCCGTATAATAATTAATGTAAAAAGAATCTCACTTCTACCACCTAACATTCCTAAAGCTAGATGCACACTTGTGATTGCACACACACCGGCGATGCTGACTACCTTACTAACGCCAGTTCACACAATGTTCCGTTTTATGTATGGTTGTTGCTAAAATCCACCCGTTGGATCACACATGTTTACCTATCTTTGAGTAAAACTAAACGAAAAAACACATTAGTTACTGTCTTCAAGTTTTTCCCTGGTCTAGAGAACCACTATTTGTATTTCACCAGTGTCATAACTAAACCCCCCAGAGCTGATCGTGCCCCCCTTACTAACATACGTGTGATCAATTGATCACGGTACTAGACGCACAGCTGGTGGGCAGGTGGGTGGTTGTTTGGTGCCGGAGGGGCCTTCAAGATCTGATAGATTATGTTTTTTGCACTTAAACGAAATTAACCCTCCTAAACCCCCTATGAAGATCTAGTAGGTTATACTACCATAACTTGCGTACTGGTCTGGTACCTGTACCGCAGAAGACGCTCTCAGCAAGATTATTTACGGTCCCTCGTCTGGATACTTCAAATTGGAGGGGTAGGTGGCTTTAATGTACATTCATGTATTATATAAACATCTAATCTATATGGAAAGCAGCATGGAAAGATTTTGTTTACTGACCCATACATACTTGAACAGTATTTGTATTCCTCCTATATATAAACCCTTTTATATCTACATGTGACGAACTTCGGTAGTGGTTCGTATTTCACATGAAGAAACAAGCCAGTTGCACAGCTGCTTGGCATCTATTTATCAGGTATGTAATAGATATGTCATACATAATGTAATCCATAATACAACAGCTGATCGTTTTAGTAAAACAATTCATTTGCTTTTCGTCAGAATGTTTGTCTCCATGTCCAAAATCTAAATAGTTATGCATTTAAAATAAAGGGAGTAGGGTAAGGCCACACGAATGAATTGTTTTTCACGCGTTTTCGGCATGCGTTTCGTTGCGATGTGGCCCGCAATTTTTGCTAAAATGGAATCTGGGAACTCGACAATTCCCGCCCCCCCCCGAAAATTTCCGATGTTGCATGCAATTGCGCGTCCATATGAGTTTGGTAACACATGCGTTCACCTTTTTTTGGTTCGTTAACGCATTGCGTTTCATAACAGCAACAGCAAACCGCATGCGCAAAACGCACGCAAGCGCAAAATGCACAAGAATCACGCGCTCAATCGCGTGCGATAACTCCTCGCCACTTGGTGCGCGATTCCGTGCGTTGCCGTTTGGCCTCAGCCTTATTTCCATTGAAATTACAGTTTATTATTTTGAAATATATTCACACTAAAATAATTATCTGAATGGAAGGTGAGATGCATGATGTATCACTTTACTTTCTATGTAGCTCCGAACTAAAGATATATGTTTAAATTATTTTAGTACAATCTTTACTACTGAAAATTCATACACCATTCATTCCATTTTACTGTATTTACCTTTAGCACAGCATCTGGAGAATTCCCCTCGCTCTTCCTGGCAAATCCCAATGGCTGTCTAGGAAGAGGGCAGTAACTGAAGGACTCGCTTGGGGAGATTAAGATTATTTTTGTGCTGTTTCTCTTATACCTTCTGGTTCCACAATACAGCATTCACAATTTACTGCACGTGGGAACCCCCTAGGCACGAAGCGCTGTGGTAACGTCTACTTTCTAACCACAGCGTTTTCAGGCACTTCTTAAAAAAACAAATGCCAGCGATTTGCATTGGGTGCCTGTGTATAAATCCAAAACGGCGCGGCCCCGCAAGGTAGAGTTCCGAAGCTTTTTGGATTTTAATCTTGCACAGGAATCTGGGACGGTAGTAGCATGGACTTTGCATATTGCAATCTTCATGCCTGTGTGTGAAAATTGTTAAGATTGTAAGCTCTTCTGATTTGAATGATTTTGGAAATAACACATAGAAAATAAATAAACACTAGGGCATATTTATAAGAACGTGTTAGCGGCAAAAATTACCGCCGGCACATCGCGGCCGCGAAAATAGCGCTATCCCGTATTTATATGGCGAGCGCTATTCCCGCGATACCTATCGCGGCCGCGATGTGCTGGCGGTAATTTTAAGGCCCCTTCGCGGCGATACTGTATAGTATCGCCGCGAAGGACTTAAATCCCTTCCCGACTCTGCTCCTAAACCCCGCCCACACCCCCCGCGGCGGCACGCGACCACCCGCCGCCGCGCCGCCACTTCCCAGCACCTCTCCACCTTTCCCGTTCTCGGCATCTTCGGACGGAGGCTAGACGGGGCTTCGGGAGGGGCCGCGCCGCGCACCCCTCCCCGGCAACCCCCTCCAAGCCCCCCGCCCCGGCCGCTCCCACGGGGAAGGGACGGGAGGAGCCGCTGGGGGGTGGAGGCTCCCTCAGTCGGCCCTGATAAGGGCCTTTTGGGCTTAACGGGGTCCCGCATCTCGCACCGAGGACCCCCCCCCGGGCCCTTACAAGGGCCCTTGGCGGCAACTGACACGTGCCTTTGGCGGGTTCCGCAGCTGAAACCGGGAACCCCCAGTGCGCTCTTAAAATAGCCCTTGGGCGAGTCCTTCTTTTCGTCCAGTCCCGGCGAACACCAGCTCCGCCGAGGCCGCCGACCCCCGAGAGGTACCCTGCGGCCGCCAGGGGTCCCCCCGGCGGCCGCCGGCGAACTCAATGAGTCGATGTTGCCGTCGCTTTGAATCCGACGCGACTTCTTCGGGCTGGCGACACCACCCCCACTCAGGTCCGCCGAGCCAGTAAACAGACTCACTGCGGCCGCCAGTGAGCCCGCTGGCCCCGCCGGCCCCTCCAAGCCCGGAGCGATGTTGCCAGCCGCTTCTTCTTCTTTCTTCAGACCATCTACTGCGATGGCACTGAGTTTCCGCGGCGAAAGCTCCTCTTTATATAGGTTTGGCAGAAAATCCTAACCGTTTCTGAATTGGTCAAATTTTTTAATACTTGCTTTCATTAACATCCGATTTCTGGAAAGTTCTGAAAATCTGATTGGTTAATGTAAAGCCAGTATTAAAAATTGACAATCAAAACATATTATGGATTTTCTGCAAACCTATATAAGGGAGCTTTCGCGCGCGGACTCATATGCCATCGCAGTAGATTGGCTGAAGAAAGAAAAGAAGCGGCTGCAACATCGGCTCCGCTGAGGCCGGCGGTGCCAGCGGGCTCACGGGCGTCCCGCAGTGAGTCTGCTGGCATCGGCGACCTTAGTGGGGTTGGTGTTTCGCCAGCCCGAAGACGTCCGCGTCGGATCAACCGCCGCAACATCGGCCTCATTGAGTCGCCGGCGCACGCCTCGGGAGTACCCCTGGCTGCCCGCAGGGGTCCCTCTCGGGGTCGGCGGCCTCGGCGGAGCTGGTGTCGCCGGGACTGGAAGTAAAGAAGACGTCGCCCCAGGGCCTTTTAATAGCCTCACTGGGGGTCCCGTTTTCGCTTGCGGGACCCCCGCCAAAGGCACTTGTCAGTGCCGTCAAGGGCCCTTGTAAGGGCCGGGGAGGGGGGTCCCGGTTCGAGCTGCGGGACCCCTTAAGCCCCAAAAGGCCCTTCTCAGGCCCCGCTGGAGGGAGCCTCCACCCCCCAGGGCTCCCTCCCGTCCCCCCTCCCGGGGCGCCAGGGCGGGGGCTTGGCGGGTGCGTACCACCTGCTGCGGCCCCTTCCCGGCAAGCCCTCCTAGCCTCATCCCCGTTCTCGAGATTGCCAGCGAACGGGGACGGGTTTGGGATGGGCTGCTGGGAATTGATTGGCGCGGCGGGTGGGTCTCCGCTGCCACGCGGGGGTGTGGGCGGGGTGGGCGTGTCTCCCGGGCGGGTGCGACCACCCGCCGCGGGGTTGCCTGCCCATCCCCGCCGCGGGAGGTTAGTATCGGCTGACTTCGCCTCCTTCAAGGGGCGAATTAAAACAGCCGATACTAGCCGAGCGAACCAGTACCCCGCTTGATAATAGCATCGGCGGTAACAGGTAAGTTAGCGGCGCGAAAGGTAACGCTTTCGTTAACTTTTCGCGGGCTCGTTTCGGGCCTTATAAATCGCTTAAACCGATTATTCGTAAGGCCGCGAAAAGCCCCGGGCGAAAAGTTAACGAACCTTTATAAATAATTCCCCATAGCGTCCTAGTATAAGAAAGGTACAGAAGGTATAGTATAAGAAAGTACAGACACATGTTTCAGTGTGTCACATAACACTGATACATAATTAATATCCTGCTTAGAATTGCTGACAAAGCTGTGTTTATAAGGATATAATTAACATGAATTCAAGGCGCCTTGTGTCATTTATAGTTAGATATTTTTGTACCATTACTAGAAACGAATTGCAAATAATGTAAATTATTTATTTTATCCTATGTCATGCTCATATATTAAGTTCTTTCTGTGTAGAGGCATAACCATCTCCTTAGAGACCGGCTGTTTCATAGCTTTTAATCAGACAAGATTTTTACCACATCGAGCTTAGCAAGGTACTTGCTTAGAATATAGGTTATATACTAAGTGTGAACATCACAGACTGTTCCTTTCAGCCTTATTGTTGCATTTTTCATTACAAGATCCAATTATGAATAGTATCCCACAAGGCTATGCAACATCATCGATCCTCTATATGCAAGACTTAGGGAATCCTGCAATTGGTAACTGGCATTATTTATTATAATTACATTGGCTTTTAATATCTGGATACTTGATACTCAGAACCCAGACCCCCTAAAGTATTTTTAGAGAGGTAACAAGTAGATCTGTTACGGCTCCGCTTGTGTATTTTTGGACCAATTATGTCTACCAGATAGGGGCAGACGCTGTAACTTCATTTGTTTCCCCAGTGGTTTGCATTGTTCAATATCTGATAACTTTATATCTTGTTAGAAACACAGCCTTGCAGTATTTAGCCAGGATGCTTGGGTCCTATATAAAGTGTCATTGTGTATATATGTGGAATTGAGGATGTTATTTATATGCTAATTATAATTATGTATCACTTTCCATGGTTTCCAGTTAATCAGCAGTTTCAGATGAGACAAATTTGCTTCTATAGAAACCCTCCATTCATGCCAGTTTGGCAGAAAGAGGGAAACTAAAATAAAATGGTTGAACTGCCAGCTATATAGTGAATTTACTGTATGTCTTTGTCTGCATGGTGATGAGAAAATAATAACAGAGAGGCTATAAAAATATATATTAATGTTTAAACTGTCATCTTTCTTCTCTGTGCATTTAATTTTCAATCTGGACAACTATATTCCTTAATAAAAGTGGACTATTTAGCAAAAGTTAATTACTCACCTGTCGTTATACCATTGAAGAGACGCATAACATATTTCCCAGTACATGGGAAAAGAACCTGTTATTCACTTTTAATAAATTACACTACAAATCGCAGTACAATATTTTTTTAGATTTGTCAGTTACTGTCTTTTATCTTTCTTTAGAAGAATTTCAACATGAACATGGAAACCAAAATTAAGTTGCCCAAAGCGGCTACGTCTTCATATTAAACAAAGATCCTGGAATCTAACCGAGTAGTGTCAGGGTGCTTCGTTGCACAAAAACATAGAAGTTTGTGGAAGGGTAAGACTGAAATAGTAAATGCATTTCAGGACCAAGCCCTTAGTAACTAAATATTTCTTCTTGGAAGGTGCTGTAGACATTGGTTTTATTCTTTGTAATTTTTTTTATTTTAAGCGCGACTGTCATCACCCTATAATTGTCTTTTTTGTAAACTTTATTTACAAAGTATGTTATAAATATCAATCTTATCATTATCACCTTGCATTGGTAGACCATTGATACATATGAATAGCATTGGAGATTTTCTACTAGAGACGTAATTAACAGACTAGAAAATATATTTATCTTGCATTCCTTGTAGAAAATGTACATTAAATTACCACTCTCTTAAATCTAATATTTAATTAGCAAGACACTGAAGGCATGTAATGACATTTATGATTGGATTAACTTTAAAGGGCATGTCCACCCCAAAACTATAATCCCCCCCACTAATGGCCCCACCATGTAGTGTTAATAAAAACCCCTTACAGTCCCTAAAAATGCCCCACCAGGAGTGATAGCAGAGTCATTATAGGACTATCTCCTCTGTCTCGCCTCACGGAGAAGTTTGGCATGCGTCTTTGACAGCCTCTCCCCCTCCCTCTGCCTCCCTCTCCCTCACCGTTTTGCGATCCCACCATAAAAACCCTTGCCCATATATAGGAATATCTTCCCCAGCCCCAACCGCAAAAAATAATTTTAAAAAGTCCACAGAAACTCTACTTACATCCCTCTCTCCTCCAGCATGTCTGAGAAGCCCGGCAGCCGCGTTCGTGATTGCTTGCCTCCCAGGCCACTTTCTTTAAAACTATTTTATAGCGGTTGGGGCTGGAAGCAAGATATTATATTATATGGAGAAAATTTGTTTAGAGGGTGGACTCTCCTTTAATATCGGGGGGAATTCAATAAAAGTTCATATTGTAAAAATGGATGCTAATTTTGCCCCAACCAATCAGATTTAGCTTTCAAATGTTAAAAAGATGGATGGGGCAAAATTAGTACCATTTTAAACGATAAGAACTTTTATTGTATCTCCCTGAAGAACTTTTATTGAATAACCCTGTAAATATTTTAATGTCTATTTAATGTAAGAGGGTTTATTTTTATTTTATTTTAACAGGAATATAATGTTTTTATAGTTAATTAGACTTGTTATTAAGAACAACCATGTTTTAAACTTGATATTTGCTTTTGCACCCAAAAATTGATATATATTAGCACAGTGTGTCTGTGTGTGTGTTATATATTTATTAAATATATACAAATGTGACTTGTGACAATGAATGTTTTTTCTGATAAGAGAATAAAGTATTTAATTTAATGATTGAGTGAAACTAAATTTTACGCTCAGCAATCTACCTGTATTTTTTTAGTTTAACAATGTTTTGGAATAACTGAGGTAAAGAACAACAAACCAATGTTATTTATATGCCATACTGTGATGGTGGTTTAATTTATACACGTGGCAAAAATAGTTAGAAATGTGCTTTTCTAGCATAATAGAACTGCTCTGTTTAATTGTGTGTGTTTCTCAGCATAGACTGTAAAGAAAACCACTTTAAAAAATGTTATTTTCCTACTGTAACGTAGTATGTATTTAGTGTATAGTTAATGCTTCTATATACGCATAGAAGGTATTACTGCAGGGCTTTAAAGGAATTGTACATTGGAAAAATTAACTTTCCTCATTTCATTCATAAATGAAACATGTAAGCAGCACTACTCTATGTGTTTTGTGTTGCTGCATGACCCCAGCATAGTTGTTTTGCTCAGGCTCAGTCTTCAGTCCCCCAGACCCCTGCCAGACTTTCTGACTCTTGAGAGGGACAAGCATGCACAGCATTCCATATGAGCCCAGCATTGGGAGATGGAATTTCCACCATGCCAGTTCTCTCACCAAACTGTCACCCATTCCAGCTCAGACAAAATATACATAACAGAAGATTTGAACTAAGGCACTTGATTGACAGCTGAAATGTAAGTTGAAAAAAGACATAGTATAGTACATGGTATTCTGTAGTGCTACAGAGAAAAACTTGTTAAGCATTTGCCTTATCGCATCCCTCTGTACTATGTTATCCACATTATTAAATTTACGGTCCCCTATATGTAAAATAGTTTAAGGTCATCATTTATTTGACATTTTATTGAAACACAGGAGGGTCAGATATAGCGCCTTTTAACCCCTGTTCTGTCAAACAATCTTAATACACCAAAAAAGATTTCACCAGTGTGAGTTGGTACACTATATAGTAATCTATCTGAGAATTTCAGCTATTTTTTCCAGTGGAAATTTGATTTCTGAATTCCAAAGGCTTTTAAACCCCAGTGCACTTTTCCTTCTTTTGATAACATACATGTGACTGAAATATTCTGGTCCACTGTTCCCTAAACTTTCCAGTTTCATGATACATGTATGTTTTATATATTACCAGATCAGCCCAGAAGCTCTTTTTCTAGTAGAAACTTTAACCACCGTGTGAGGTAAAATGCCTGTATACAAGTTTGGAACATATCATCCTTTACAGTGTTGGCAGTTCCGCTATCAAGTCATTCAGGGGTAATTATGCTCCCCCATAATTAGAATGTGCCCCCCCCCCTCAAACTTACCCTCTGCTGTACTCACTTCTTTCTTGCTAGCATTTGGTGGCTGCAGTCAGACACAAACCAATACGTTTACAACCCTTCCGTTGCCCAATTCCGCCATTATTTGTGTTGCTTTACTACAATATTGCAGTTAGCTCTCTCCTAAATTGGGCTTAACCCTTGTTTACACATTCCAACCCCTCCCCCTTACTATCTTCTCTACATGCCTAAGCAAGGAGTTCCTTCTAAAAATTTCAGCCCATCATGAGAATTATTTAACCATGTTTTCTGCTTATACCTATTACTCAACTTTTCAAAAGCCATTTCTCCACATTCTTCCGAGTCGATAAGAGCTCAGTTCTAAGTATTAAATGCTATGGCAGTTTCCTTCATGGGCGGCTGTTGGAGCATCTGGTCTCTACACAGCACAAGTGGCTTTCAGTACTCTCTTTTCCCATACTGGTTTATTACTAATATGCCAAATGTGACTTAAAAGGGATTTTCTCGGTCTACCCTATGATATTTACATAGGCGGATTTTCCATAAGGCTTAGCCTTCCTAAGTGAAATTGGTACAAAAAAAAGTAGTGTTCCTTTAAAAGATCCTGTTTTTCCATTTCCAGGAGGTGGGGGTGCTGGTGTCATAGCTCCTCTCCCTTTCATACTCCCAACCTTACATGGTGTCCTGACAGCCCCTGCCCCAGAGCGGCACTGATACTCGCTCCATATTGTTTTACATATATGGGTGGTGTGGCCTGGGGCGTGGAGGGGGCAGGTCCAAAATTTGCGCTGTGCTATGTGCGGCACTGATACTTCCTTAGCCTTCCTTATTCAAAAAGTCACCCTCCGCCCCTACTTTTACCTTATAGTGTATATCACACTGTTACACATATTTATGTATATATCCATGATTATTTATGGCTATGTTCTGCTGCCTAACCATAGTTTTTTTTATATGCTTTAATTCTCTCTATTCCCTTGCTAAATAAAGATTTTTATTACACTACAGTGTGCATCAGACGCGTTTCTTTCTATTTTGCCGAGCCGAAACGTCTGTTTAAGATGGAATCTTTAACGCCAGCAGCTCAGTGCATTGCCTAAAGGGGCAATAGAGAGAGATAGCGACTCTTGGCACATAGCCCTATTAGTTTCCTTATACAGTCTATAATATATACAGCATTACAGCACATTCTAATCATAGTATTATTATAATAACATGTCTGTATTATATGCAGCATTGGAAATTCTACCTTGGAATTGATAGCTTATAACCTTTATTAATTCCACACACACAATCTGCTATCATGATTTTACACAGTATGCTTTTGGTTAAGTTATTACTTGGCCAATAAAATCCTACTCTCTGCATACTAACATCATTCTCTAAGGGATAGAAATGTTGCTAGCAGATCAGTGTAGTTTCTATCAGACTGTAAACCAGACCAGACAAAACTCCTGGTAGTGAGCTTTCTCCTATTTCTGAAGACTTTACTGGTAACCGTCAATAATCATCAGAGAACAATGGAACTCCCCTCTGCTGAACGGATGTTATTAGTACAGTTATAATAAAATAATATGACAGCTTCTGGCATATTATTGGCATATTTATAAAGGATTGCTATTTTTGTATTTCACTAATGCAGAAAATGAGAATGGCAAACAGGGTTAATCTCTGTATTAGAAACCGAATAGTTGTCGCTGTGATGGGCAGCGATATCATCGGCAATCGGTGGTGATAACATCCCCATATTCAATGTCCCCAGTCCAAATATTGTGCAGAAATAGAAACTGTACCATAACGTCTTCCAATACAGTCCAGATTGCAGATTGAACAACTCATGTACTGTATGTGGGAATTTGACTTTATTGCAATGCAAACTCAAAAAACGGCAAAATGTAAATATCGGAAATTCGATAGTATTACAGCAAATGCTTGAAAATATTCTAACCCCCCCCCCCCCCTTCCCGACCCTTATTTGTATTGTGACAATGTACTGACACCTTCTACTGACCTATTTCCAGGCTAATATAAGGGCACTAATGCATTTCCGCCACCTTAACTTGATGATTTTCAAAGGCTTAACTTAATAAATGAAAACCTTTTTTTTTTTTTTTAACCCCTATGCAGATTAGTTTTAATGCTATTGTACTTTGTAAAAATAACGCATTTTGTTAATAGAGTACTTGATTGACAGTTGAAATCTAAACTGTTTAAGAGTAGGTATCTAAAGAAATAGGGGAAAAGGTACCGTGGTGTTAAAAATATATATATATATACACGGAGATTCAATATTTATAGCGCTGCACCCTCATACCTTCCTTGGTTCCACGATGCAGACTGTTCCTTGGTTCCACGATGCAGAAAAGTGCGCTGACTTGCCCTCCCACTTAAAAAGTCTTAGTTAGTTAAGCTAGGGGTATTGAATCAGGCTTGTGTGATTAATTCAACATGGGCAAGGGCCTGGAAAATTGGCATTAAAACCCATACTTACCCAATATCACTCCTTTTTAGCTGATAGCGCTAAATGCCCTTTATATAAAATAACATGAATTTTATTCTATTCAGTTTACGGTGAAGTTTTAGAGTAGACTGCTGATTTTTAATTTCTCTTTTTTATATTTCTGTTTTTTAGAGTGAAGACTCGAATCCTTTTGGCTTTACTTGAATACTCAGGTAAGGGCATAACTTTCATTTGTACTTGCAATCCTCAAACACCCACGTATTCTCTACAGAGACGTGCAGACAACTAGTGCTTAAAAATAGATAGTGCTATTTTAGGTGTGCATTGTAAAAATATAGTGCATCTCCCATTCATGTACAGTATATGGATGTATAGTTATAAGGAAGTTCTTTGTATTTACATGATTATTACCCTTTAACTTGATTAATAATCCTAATATAACATATAATGTTATAATGTATAAATAATATATATAATAAAGGGACCATTACAGGTGGATTACTAAGGTGCCATGTACAGGGATACTAAAGGTAACCATACACAGTGGATTACTAAAGGTAGCCATACACAGGTACTGAGATTACTAAAGGTAGCTATACACAGGTGGATTACTAAGGTAGCCATACACAGGTGGATTACTAAAGGTAGCCATACACAGGTAGATTACTAAGCAGCCATACACAGTAGATTACTAAAGGTACCATACACGTGAATTACTTAAGGTAGCCATAAACAGGTAGATTACTAAAGGTAGCCATACACTGATAGATTACTAAAGATAGCCATACACATAGATTACTAAAGTAGCCATACACAGGTAGATTACTAAAGGTAGCCATACACAGGTAGATTACTAAAGGTAGCCATACACAGGTAGATTACTAAAGGTACCATACACAGGTGGATTACTAAAGTGCCATACACAGGTGAATTACTTAAGGTAGCCATACACAGGTAGATTACAAAGTACCATACCAGGTTACTAAATAGCATCACGATAGATTACTAAAGGTAGCCAACACAGGTGGATTACTAAAGGTATCCATACCACAGGTAGATTACTAAAGTATACCATACACAGGTAGATTACTAAAGGTAGCCATACCAGGTGGATTACTAAAGGTAGCCATACACAATAGATTACTAAAGGTAGCCATACACAGGTGATACTAAGTATCCATACAGGTAGATTACTAAAGGAGCCATACACAGGTACTGTGATACTAAAGGTAGCCATACACAGGTGGATTGCTAAAGGTAGCCATACACAGGTAGGTTACTAAAGGTAGCCATACACAGGTAGATTACTAAAGGTAGCCATACACAGTGGATTATTAAGGTAGCCTACACAGGTGGATTACTTAAGGTAGCCATACACAGTAGGATTACTAAAGGTAGCCATACACAGGTGGATTATTAAATGTAGCCATACACAGGTGGATTACTTAAGGTAGCCATACACAGTAGGATTACTAAAGGTAGCCATACACAGGTGGATTACTAAAGGTAGCCATACACAGGTGGATTACTTAAGGTAGCCATACACAGTAGGATTACTAAAGGTAGCCATACACAGGTGGATTATTAAATGTAGCCATACACAGGTGGATTATTAAAGGTAGCCATACACAGTAGGATTACTAAAGGTAGCCATACACAGGTGGATTATTAAAGGTAGCCATACACAGTAGGATTACTAAAGGTAGCCATACACAGGTGGATTATTAAAGGTAGCCATACGGCAGTGGATTACTTAAGGTACCATACACAGTAGGATTACTAAAGGTACCATACCAGTAGGATTACTAAAGGTAGCCATACACCAGGTGATTACTTAAGTAGCCATACACAGTAGGATTACTAAAGGTACCATACACAGTGGATTATTAAAGGTAGCCATACACAGGTGGTACTTAAGGTAGCCATACACAGTAGATTACTAAAGGTAGCCATCACAAGTGGATTATTAAGGTAGCCATACACAGGTGGATTACTAAAGGATCCATACACAAGTGTATTAAAGTAGCCATACACAGGTAGTGTACTAAAGGTAGCCATACACAGGTATGTTACTAAAGGTAGCCTACACAGGTAGATTACTAAAGGTAGCCATACCAAGTGGATTATTAAAGTAGCCATACACAGGTGGATTACTTAAGGTAGCCATACACAGTAGATTACTAAAGGTAGCCATACACAGGTGGATTATTAAAGGCCATACACAGGTGGATTATTAAAGGTAGCCATACACAGGTGGATTTATTTATTTGAACGATTAATAAAAGGGAATTGATTCGTTGATTTCTTGCATACTTGTTGGAACATCAGTAAAAAATCTGATTAGTAAAGAGTCGAACACAATTCTCATGTTTGATTAATTTTTAATTAACAGTTGATCATTTTATCTAAATGTAAACGATCAAACTTAAGTCAACCTGTGTATGGCTAGTTTAGTGAATGGGTTGTCAGGTCCACCTGTGTTGACATGATCTCATACCTTTGGTATACCACTGTACGTATCTTTTAAAGATGACAGAGGATCTGCAAGATGCTCCCTATATAGTTTGTCGCTGGCCGCTCGTTGGTGTCCCGGCGGTCGTTGGGACAAAAAATGTATCCGTGTGTACGCAGCCTTAGAGGAAGGTAAAGCTATGACACTAAAACAACTGAAGAACAGATTTGAATAGATTCAAATCTCTGTTTGTTAAAAACAAATAAATTCAAATCCTTAATGTCCATACAGATGTTAGATCTGGGCCAACCTGTGACACCCATCTTTAGGAAGAACAATCTACATATTTAGCAAATATAAGTGCTAATTGGCCAAATTACCATTTGTCTACAGCCGTCTATCGCTGGTCAGCCCCTTATCGCCCGTTTTGCTATGGACCTTTAGTGGTTGTTTAATATTGTTGTTTTAACCTTTAATACCTAAGCCTCTATTTAACTTGTGCACAGTGAACATCTGTCCTTATCACTCCTGGTGTTAAAATGATTTGTGTTTATTTGACATTTATTTGTGAGCTATGTGATTGTTATTTCTGCTTATTAATATTAATAAAGATTAGATTTAATGTTTTGTGCAACTGCTGTGACCATGCCTATGCACTAAAAGGAAAATTCTGCTGTTTAACCCATGTTAATATAATAGTGTATTCATGTATTATTTGTATATTTTACATGAAAGTTGTCTTTGCTGAGTAGTACTGTAAAGCTCAGCAAACATGGCTCACGTTACATCGAAATGAAGTCAAACTGATCGTACATCGACTGACATCGTTACCTGACAATGTTCCCCCAGCCAAATATGGTGAAATGTTCACACCAGGCAGTTTTAAAATGTTGTGGACCATCGTGTTGTATTGACAGATATATAGGAGGCTTTAAAGAGATAACAGCAACACAATGTTTATTACTTATTTGTATACTGGAATAGGCTGGGGAATTGTGGTCTGAAACAAGTAAGGTCACATCACCTTTTATTTACACAATGAAGAACTGCGTTGAGAATTAAGGTGGCCATACACAGCTACCCCAAAATCCCAAGGTGACCGTCAATGATGCATCACTGTCGGCCGTTCCTGAGATAAAATTGTCATTGGTTGTATTAGCTCCTTTTTTTAGAAGATGGTGCTGATATTTGTGGGCCACACAACTGACAGATCCCATATTCCATGTATGGAGATTGGTAAGGCTGTGTATGTGGTTATGACTATATTTTAGTGTATGGTACATGTGAAGATTGGGCAATTTAACTGATTTATTGTTTGTTTGTTTTTTAAAGTCTCACAATCACCCAGAACTTTCTTCCCTTTTATTCAAATAACCAAACTCCCTTTACAAGGAAAAAAACCACTGTACTCACTTTTCCTGTCTCTTCCGCAGATAGTGAAATCCAGTTGAGGAGGGACATGGTGTTCTCCCAGAGCCTCGTGGCCACAGTCTGTGCATTTTCTGAGCAGCTGTTGCTGCATTGAATCAAATGTTGTACAGTAATAGAGAGAGTGATGCAGAGACCAGGATGCCACAAAAGGTGGTTGGAGCAGATACCAATGCTGGGGTCCTTTTCCACTTTCAGTCACTTCTTTCTCCAAATCTGGTAAGATCACTGTCTGGTATTAAAGTCTCTATCTTTTCATTTCTCATTTGTGCTAAAAGTAATTTCCTAAGGCCAAATCTTGTATTTGAGCAATTTATCATATTTCGAAAGTTGAAATCTTGAAAGCTGTTGGTGCAAGGTTCATTGGGATGTATTGATCAGATAAACCATTATGTCCCTGAGTATGGCTGTTTTATAGACAATTTAAAGGGACACTAACCAGATTTTTATGGTACACAAAATCTGTATCTATTATTCACGGGAGTTAAGAAAGCTTATTCCCACCCCTCTGTGAAAAGGAACACCCGGGGGACAGTGATACACTTACCTTACCGGCTCTTCACTTGCGCTCCTTCTCAGCTTTTTTTATGCAGTTTTATTCACACTGGATGCATGGGTGCTTTAGTTTCCCACTGCATTGCCAATTGCAAATTTTTTCCATTTAATTTAAAAGCTTTTTTTTAAAAAAAATACAAAATGTACCCTATATTGTACACTATAAGGTCTTATTATAAGAGGTGCACTTCCTGTGCTGCTAATCTACAGAAACCAATAAGATGTAATGTATGTATGTATGTATTTATGTATGTATGTATGTTGTACGTATGTATTTATGTTGTATGTAAGTGGATACTTGTACTGTACATTAAAAATACGACAGGGAGATTCAATAAAAGTTCTTATCATTAAAAATGGTGATAATTTTGCCCCAACCAATCAGATGTTAAGCTGGGTACACACAGTACAAATCATTGAAAGATGACAGACAGGATCTGCAAGATCTTTGAAAGAGCTGCATACACACAGTCCTGATGTGTTCTCCTTATACACATCATTGGGAGAACGCGCGGGACTGTGTGTTTCCCTCGGCCACAGCAGACTCCTCTATAGGGAGTGTACGTGGTGACGGAAATTTCCGGTCTTTCTGAACAGCGTTGAGTCGACCCAATCGTTCGGTGGCCACGCACCTGTTCGAAAATGATGGTACGCTGGTATTGGGGCTTATCGTTACTGTGTGTACCCAGCTTACTTTTCAAATGATAAATAAGATCTGATTGGTTGGGGCAAAATTAGCACCTACCGTACGAGATAATTAAAATTCCATGGCTAAAGTTTCATAGGTTAGGATACACATTGGTTTTCTGCAAACAGCACTGCAATTTTATTTAAAGACATACACATTCCTAGATCTAGATAAGATTTCCCCTTTATTAGGAATAGGCATTGACAGAATTAACATATACGTAGTTACCAAGAATAGAAATGTTATGGTTAGGTATCCTTTTATAGAATATTTCTAGCATTCTCATTTAAAGTACAGTGTTTCATTTCTTTTAAAACCTCAGCAGGTGATGAACATTTTATTTAGAATTACTGGCAGGTTTCTTAATTGATGTGAGGGGAAAGATGCAATTTACATCAAGCAATCCTATAAATCTGCTTTGTTTGGCGATTATTTGATATAATTAGTTACATTTGAAGTCACATTTGCCATAACAATTAGCTGTTGATTTTATCATAACTGTGAATGTACTCCTTTTTAAATAAATAGCCGTGTTAGGAAACTTTTTTAATATATTGGAATATTATTTATAAATTGCTAATTGTTTGAAAGTTAAAGCTTTTGATTTAAACAGCCACACCAGGACATCCACACAACATCTTCCTGTTGATTCTTACTGTCTGGCCAATCTATTCAGGTAATTGTGTTTGTGGATGGAAAACTACTGTGAGTCTTGCTTAGCACTGAGGGTATTGTTACCATAAGTGACCTAGAACTCCAATATGTAGACCAAACCCCAATAAGTTATCACATGAAGTATAGAAAAGAGTTTTCCACAATGTGGGTTTCATCTGCCATGGGACTCTAATTACCTGGTATGGCCAACTTTACTTTAAATGAACTGCAATGGTAAAAATCAATGGTATTTGTAAGATTTTTTGTTAAATTAAGCACTTACTGGGTGAGGCTATCTGCTATCCACTTCCCTTATACAGATCTATGGGAATGGAAATACATACGGTATATTTAACATGACATATAAAGATATACATCTAGCAGATGAGCTGATTATCTTAAAAATTTATTCAGTTTCATTACAGGGGTTTATTTTGTTGGTGTTCCATTAAATTTCTATTTTCCTTTTTACAGACTGATGAACAGTCTATGCTGGAGGATACACTCATTGCCTTGATTGACTTGGAGAAGGTTATGTTTTACTTACGACAGTCAAGCAAGGGCCACTAGTTCCAAGTAAGTTTTTAATTCACATACCTGGTATGTTAACCATCTTCATATTTAGTCTGTACAGATTCCGCACATGTTTCTAAATTTCCTCTAAAAATCCACTTGAAACTTTCTCTATTGAGGCAGTTAAAGGGCATGTCAACCCTTAAAACAAAAAACTGGTAACAGTTTCTCCCATAACCCTGACTGTTATTTTCCCCATTTATTACTTGTATTTGTAACCAGATATTTAATGATAATTTCATTCCTATTCCAGAATGGGGAACATAATTTCTTTATATCTGGTTAGTAATGCAAGTAATAAAATATGTTGGGTTGGCTGGTAATTGACAATTGGCCAGTTTTTTATTTAAGGGTGAACATTCCCTTTAATCTTTATTTACAATTTTGCTCCTTTATTAAAGGAATAGTTCACTGCAATAGTGAACTATCCCTTTCTCTACATGATTGAAGCCAGGGAGGTTAAGGACTATGCCTTACCTCACGTTCTTCAATCATGTTTAGATAGCCAGAAACGAACTAAAGAAAATCTTACTTTTCACGCGATCCGCCGGGCCGCCTCTGAAATTTTCGACTGCTTCCTGCTTCTATTACACTATAACGCGCATTATCGGGCATGCGTGTCATAGAGTAACAGAAGCAGGAAGCAGCGGGAACTGTCAGAGTGGCCCCGCTGGATCGCGTGAAGGTAAGATCTTCTGAAGTTCGTTCCTGGCTATCTAAACATTGATTAGAACAGGGATAGCTCCTTAACCTCCCGGCTTCAATCAATGTAGAAAAGGAATAGTTCACTATTGAAGTGAACTTTTCTTTAAATGTTTTAGAGCTGACCCATAAATACAGTCAAATATGTGAAATAATTCCTAATCAACGCCAAGCCTGTGTAGTTGGAATTTCATTGATTTCATCTACCAATAATTATCTAATTTATTTCTGGTGTTGGTTTGTATATTAAGCCATAAACCACTTAGACTTAGTTGCAGTGGGATGCTTTAAAGTTGCTTTAATGACCATGTACATGATGTAAGTTAACTTGCTATTCCTGATATAGCAGTGTGTGTGACTTGTCACATGTAATGTCACTGCACCATGAATAGGCACCTAGTGTGTCTTCCTGCATGGATGGTGGTTTATGGCACCGTGTCTCATGGATGCAACAGGTTACCAGTGCTATCATTTTAATGTATAGTAATGTTAATTGTTTCAAATGTGGTGGCTCCTAATCATGCTTGTACCACAGCCCTTACCCTATCATGTACCTAAAAAGAAATTCTATCACCCTTTTTCTTATATGACCTTTCAAGAACGACATAACCAGTTATAAGTATGCAATGGATATTGTGGTGTATGTCTATATTGTCATCCAACTAACATTGTAAAACACCACAAAACAAATATTTCTATTCTAAACTAGAAGATTACATTGTGACAGACCAGTATGTACATAATACAATGACTGGAGGATGTTTGTAATCAACAGTAATTCTGTATATTTACCAACCTACTGTAGTCCAGACTGTCATCCTAACAATAAGTCTAATCTACCATAACCTACAGTAGTCCAGACTGCCATCCTCACAGCAGTTCTGTATCTACCAGAACCTACTATAGTCCAGACTGATATCCTCACCACTGTTCTGTATCTACCAGAACCCACTGTAGTCCAGACTGCCATTCTCACCACTGTTCTGTATCTACCAGAACCCACTGTAGTCCAGACTGCCATTCTCACCACTGTTCTGTATCTACCAGAACCCACTGTAGTCCAGACTGCCCATTCCACCACTGTTCTGTATCTCCCAGAACCCACTGTAGTCCAGACTGCCATTCTCACCACTGTTCTGTATCTACCAGAACCTACTGTAGTCCAGACTGTCGTCCTCTCAACAGTTCTGTATCTACCAGAACCTACAGTAGTCCAGACTGCCATCCTCACAACAGTTCTGTATCTACCAGAACCTACTGTAGTCCAGACTGCCATCCTCACAACAGTTCTGTATCTACCAGAACCCACTGTAGTCCAGACTGCCATCCTCACAACAGTTCTGTATCTACCAGAACCTACTGTAGTCCAGACTGCCATCCTCACAACAGTTCTGTATCTACCAGAACCCACTGTAGTCCAGACTGCCATTCTCACCACGTTCTTGTTCTACCAGAACCTACTGTAGTCCAGACTGTCGACCTCTCAACAGTTCTGTATCTACCAGACCTCAGTAGTCCAGACTGCCATACTCACAACAGTTCTGTATCTACCAGGACCTACTGTTGTCCAGACTGCCATCCTCACAACAGTTCTGTATCTATTAGAACCTACTGTAGTCCAGACGCCGATACAGAACTGTTGTGAGGATGGCAGTCTGGACTACAGTAGGTTCTAATAGATACAGAACTGTTGTGAGGATGGCAGTCTGGACTACTGTAGGTTCTGGTAGATACAGAACTGTTGAGAGGTCGACAGTCTGGACTACAGTAGGTTCTGGTAGATACATAACTGTTTGTGAGGAATGGCAGTCTGGACTACAGTGGGTTCTGGTAGATACAGAACTGTTGTGAGGATGGCAGTCTGGACTACAGTGGGTTCTGGTAGATACAGAACTGTTGTGAGGATGGCAGTCTGGACTACTGTAGGTTCTGGTAGATACAGAACTGTTGAGAGGACGACAGTCTGGACTCAGTGGTTCTGGTAGATACAGAACAGTGGTGAGAATGGCAGTCTGGACTACAGTGGGTTCTGGTAGATACAGAACGGCTGGGTCCACATAGGGATTTTACCCTATTCAAGTTTTTTACACACACTAACTTTAAAAGTCATGTTCCCCTCTCAAATGAAAAATTATATAAGGTAAATCACCCCCCAAACTCCAAAATGACATTAATTAGAAGACAGAGAACTGTAATTATCCCATGTATCCAACTAAATGTTATTCTCCCCCTTGCCTCTGCCCCTCAAAAAGATCCACCTTATCCCAAGCTCTTTTAGATTCTTGCACATGCTCAGATGAGGCATCTAGGGGAACAAAATTTAATCATTTCCTGTGATGTCAACTGTCACATTCATGACTGACAGCTGTTAAATGGGAGAACCAGGAAGAAGAAATAAATAACAGAACATAAGCAGCATTAGGGTAATGATGCATCTCTCGGTTTGTAACTATTGCAGATTTAGGGCTTGGGAAAGATTAACCTATATATAGTATGCCCTTTTTACAGTGTTAAGGAGGATGATAATGACACTGCTTTGCAAAGCATTATATTTAGATGTAACCTAATCTTTTCTGTCGGGTGAAGTGAGGATACTGGTAATTATTAGTTTTATGGTCATGTAGAATAGCGCTAACAGAATGTGGCCAGCTTTATTAAACATCTAAACCTTCACTGTTTAGTTACTTATGTACATATGTAGACAATTGAAACAGTTTAACTTGCCAGGACTTGGTTGCAAGTGCACTAAATTTTTTACGTTAGAGACCACAGGTCCAAAATGAGTTTAATATTATAAACAAATGGAATTTTGGATGAGCATGAAGATTTATAATGAAATTACTTTTCTGATGTCCTTTTAACTTTTATTCTGAAACACAAAGGATCTGGCTTAATGTTTTAAAACGTAATGAAGAGAAGTGCTGTACATTCAGTTAGTTATACCAGTGTATACTATAGTATTTAGAGACACATAAATAGAATACATGTCCTACATAGAGTGACATTCTTTTTCTCTTTTCACAGTCATGGGTTTTGGGGGGAGGGTAATGTCAATCTCACTGAGGTAGATAGCACAGGGGTGTATATGGGCTAGTGATTATCTGATTAAAACCCATAGCTTTCTACAAAATTTTATTTCCATTTTTATTAATACTTCATGAATGACCACTACTGTAGGGTCCAATTTACTATAAAAGGGACTTAATCTACATTCTACCTTTTTTTATATGCAGGTCGGCCATCCAATAGGCAGAAGCACTCTGCAAAGCATCCTCCCATAGGCAGTGAATTCCCTGGCTTGCTGGCAGTGGAGGAGATGGGACATTAGCTGACTGCAGAGCTGTACTTTGAGGAATTGTTCTGTCTATCTAGTCTAATCGTCTAATGTAATTACATGTGTGAGGACCTAGCATTTTACTGTAGTTTCCCACCCTGGGTACATCAAAATGGAGGGGTTGGTTTTGGAATTTAGTTCCCCTTTAAGCTAAATGACTTTAAAGTGGGGCTTATGAAAAACGATGGGTGCAAATGTTTGCCCATGCTTTTAATCTGAAGCAACCAATAAGATGTTTGGTTTTTTTACTGGTTGTAACAGTTAGAAAACTTTTAGCAATGTGATTGGTTGCTGAATGTCTGATTGGTTGCTGCAGATTAAAAGCACTGGCAAACTTTGCACCTTTGATACATAAGCCCCAACATTTAACTTTTAGAGACCCAAGATTTTTCCTTCTCCAAGGCAAAAAGCCGGCCTTTCTGTTAGAAGCAATTATATTTTGAATATTTTACAACATGACAAACTGTAGACAGCATATGCATTTCTAAAACACTTCACTTAATTACTAAGGGCTTGCTTTGCTACTTAATCAAATTTTAAGAGATGTCCTTAATGGAAATACTGGCTACCTGCCAGAACCAAACAGTATACAGAGAGCAAAACTTAAGTCTTCGTGGCTTTCCTGAATACTAAAAAGCAACTTGTTATCTTACAACACAAAGAATTCAATTGAATCTAATGAATGAATGAAAAATGAATAACACAACTATCTACATAGAACTACTGAAACAACAATTCATAACCATATTGCTAATTAAGGGCTCTTTCTGGTGTCTAAAAATTATTAACAAGCACATGGTCTAAAACTTTTTCTTTGTTAGAAGTTTATGTTTTCCTTGACAAAAATGTGGAGCTTCCATGTTAAACTCAAGTACAGACGCTTTCCATTAAAAATATGGGGAAAATTCCAATAGAATGGAATTTAGGATAAATTGGCATATACCCCTGTGTGAAATATTCCCCAATGGGGCCTGTGTGACCGAACAAAAAGTGTCAAAGGCTGACCCACATCAAGAAGATGCAATTTAACCTGGCAAAGGAATGGAGTTTAAGGGGGAGAAGAAATGTCAGGCGAATGAAGAGGAGAAAATAACCTACCGATTGATAAACAAGGGCAGAAGTAATAAGGCTGAAATATTCAATATCTACATGCTGATGTACCAGCTCTAAAGGATTCTACTAAAGCCAAACCAAAGTCAAAGGATTGATGGCCCCTAAGGACAGGGAAACTATTGTACAATCTATTTAAAGGATCAGAACAAAGTCAGATGGCCACTAAGGACAGGGTAAATATATAAAAACCTATTTAATTTATTTTCTCAAAAAAAATAGCATTGCATAGTAGAAAGGATGCATGTTCTGTCAAAGAAAATATTAGTTACATGTTTGCAAACCAATGACTTTCAACCATTTATTTTTTTTGTGTATCTGTAATTTCCGTTTACTTTATACTGCTTTCTAAATCAAATAAACTTTTATTACAACTAGAAGTTAAAGGAAAATGCTCAAGGAGCATTTGTTTTCAGGATGTGAAACGTCATCAACCTACCGTAGCTCTGATTGTACTGTTTGACTTTTTCCAGTGAGGCAGCATTAACATGGGACTGAAATTCTTCAATGGAAACATTGTCCTTGTAGTAATAACCATCCATACTCTCCAAGGCTGAAAATGAGAAGGATATTGTATAAATATTCCCTTATTGCTTGATGCTTCCTTTAATATTTGAGTTTAGGGAATTAAAGCTACAAACAAGGATCACAAGTTATTTCCCTATGTAATAGAACCGAGTAGTCACAGTTACCTAAATCATTTCAAAGAGTAGTTCTAGCTTCTAAACTAAATACTATATACACTTTGCTATGCGCCAGGCGATATTGTAAGCTGCCATTTCAGGTTATGCAGTGGTCCTTCTTCCCAGGATGCAAACTTCCTTGGAATGTTCCTAACAGTAATTTGAGTAATCTGATTGGATGTGGATGGGTCATACATCTACTGAGCAACTGGTCGAAGGCAAGACCATAATGGACACTAATAGGGGACAATATACAGGAAGTCAGCAAATTTATTTATGCACAATTGCTGGACAAGCATTTTAAGGTTAGTGTGTAGATGAGACATTTTTTTTTCTTGAAAGCATATGTATGTTCACCGAACTTACAACATAATAATAATTTACTGTCGGTACTTTCCCTACCGTATAAAATAACCTAGGCAAGACGTCTGTATAAAGAAATGTTTAACATTAGATTAACTGTAATATGCTAGTATTAAGCAACAACTGTGCCATTGGATTTACGAAGGAGAAATAACATGGCAGAGCTCACCTTGAGAAAAAAGAACAGGATGGACTTTAAACCCCCGCCATTTTTTAGCTTTGGTGGAAGGTGCTCAAAATGGTAACTGTCAATGTAAAAATACACCTTCAGAGCTTGCCGACTTCCTTCACTTGGTAAGTTATAGGAACATCTGGGTAATTAAACAGAAAAGTCTTACACCAAATACATTCAAACTGGTCAAATAACAATGCAATCACTTGGCTGTGAGTTTTTCATGGAAGGATTAAACTCAATGGACTATGGAACTATGAAATAAGTATAAGAGAGTTAATTTTACTCCCCTGACCTCCATTTTAGAGTATGGTTTCAGTAAATAGAAACAATATATACTTGTGGTATTAATCCTAGGTAATAAAATATTTTAAAGTGGCCTTTTAAGTGGCTTTTATGTAGCTATATATAAGACTGCTACATGTAGGGTCTAACCATAAATTATTTAGTGCTATGTAAAATTAGCCTATTAGTTACAATCAGCACATACACTGTACAGGGAGCTATATTTCATAAACGTATAATGTATGAAGAAGTCATGTAGGAGCTGATGCAATGCTATTAATTTGCAGTAACCTATTATATGTTATAACACCAGTAACCCGGTAAAAAGCTAACATCTAATTGGTTGTTACAATCTAATAGTACAGGCAAAATTATTGCATCAGCCCCTATGCACACATATATCTAAGAAATGTCATAGTTCTGATAATGGAGTGTTTTAAAAACTGTATAAACAGGTCTGGAGTTCAAATCTCCAAAAGCCAATTCCTAGTGCCTTGTGCGTTCTGCTATTAAACCGTAAAAAGGAGCCAAAACTTAATCAGCAGCATATCAAATTTGTCATATGTGCTTAAATGACATACTGTACAGTTTAGCCCTGTGCTGCAGAAACATTACAAGTCACACAAGACTAATGGGTAATTGACCCATTTGAGCGTATTGCTGAATTATTTGATGTTTGCTGGAATGTCATGTAATTACTCATACATTTATAGAAACCTTCCAAGTGTTGTATATTATACAGTACATACATATATTATACATTACATACCTAATTATACAGTTATAGTGTATTGTAATTGAATTTGTTGCACTACACTGACTATATTATAATATAATGTTACAATACAGATGTGTCCAATAGTGTTGCTATTGGAAAGGTAATGACAATTTCAATTCAACAAGTCAAAAGAAAATGTTAAGCAAAAAAAAAGTGGTGTGCTTATGACTGTGGAATAGAGAAGTAAAAGGTCTGCACATTTACAAAGACAGTAGGAACAAATAATCCTGTGCTTTCCAACTATTACCCCTACACCTACCATTTCCCCATACTGCCAATGGGAGAGAAAACATTGACAAGCCACGTCTGTGCCCAGGTAGATAAGGATATGCATAGGCCTCTGTGTGTTTTCCTACTGACAACACATCATTAGCATGTTGTATTTTTCTGTATGGTTGGTATATCTGCATTCACACACTAATTTAGGCAGATACAGATTTAAATTTACAAATATTCCCAATTTCCAAAACCACATGTATCTCTGGACCGGTCTTCCAAAACCATAAAAATAACAATAACCTCCCAATACCACAGGGATAAATTGTTGTACTTGTGACCTGCTTTACCAAAGTTCAGCCGGCACGAAGCATGTGATTCCTAGCTGTTTGGATGAAACTGTTTTCTTAAGGGAACAAACAAACCAACTCACTGCCATTTGCAGCACTGTGAAAAGGTGCTGCAAATGGTAACCGATTCCCTATCAGTTACTGGGTCTTTAACCCTTTGCTTGCAGTGGGTATCACAAAAGATATCTTTGCAGCTGCTTGCAAGTTTATAAAAAAGTGGCTTTGTGACTTTTTGTAGTGGGCTATTAACCACCGCTGTAAGGGGTTAACCACATATGAGATTTACCCAGAGTTCTACACAGACCAGCTGCGGTTCTGAGTAAATCTCAGTGAATGTGTTTTATCATATAGCTTGTATATGGAATAAAATTTATACTGGCAAATTAGAAGAAGATAGAAAACAAAAAAAAACCAATTGCAGACAATTATAACACAGTGTACCGCATTAAAACATTCAAATAGTATGATTATATCACTGCAACAGGGCAACCTAAAGGAACTGAAGAAGGTTCTGGTAGATACACAACTGTTGTGATGTCAGTCTGAACTACAGGAGGTTCTGGTAGATACAGACTGTTGTGAGGATGGCAGTCTGGACTACAGTAGGTTCTGGTAGATACAGAACTGTTGTGAGGATGGCAGTCTGGACTACAATAGGGTCTGGTAGATACCGAACTGTTGTGAGGATGGCAGCTAGACTGCAGTAGGTTCTGATAGATACACAACAGTGTGAGGAATACAGTAGATTCTGGTAGATAAGAACTGTGTAAGGAAGACAGTCTAGACTACAGTAGGTTCTGGTAGACACAGAACTGTTGTGAGGATGGCAGTCTGGACTACTGTAGGTTCTGGTAGATACGAAACTGTTGTGAGGAGGCAGTCTAGAAGCAGTAGGTTCTAATAGATACAGAACTGTTGTGAGGATGGCAGTCTGGACAACAGTAAGTCTGGTAGTATGGAACTGTTGTGAGTATGGCAGTCTGGAATACTGTAGGTTTGGTAGATACAAGAACTGGTGTGAGGATGGCAGTCTGGACACAGTAGGTTCTATAGATACAGAACTGTTGTGAGGATGGCAGTCTGGACAACAGTAGTCCTGGTAGATACAGAACTGTTGTGAGTATGGCAGTCTGGACTACTGAGGTTCTGGTAGATACAGAACTGTTGAGAGGTCGACAGTCTGGACTACAGTAGGTTCTGGTAGATACAGAACAGTGGTGAGAATGGCAGTCTGGACTACAGTGGGTTCTGGTAGATACAGAACTGTTGTGAGGATGGCAGTCTGGACTACAGTAGGTTCTGGTAGATACAGAACTGTTGTGAGGATGGCAGTCTGGACTACAGTGGGTTCTGGTAGATACAGAACTGTTGTGAGGATGGCAGTCTGGACTACAGTAGGTTCTGGTAGATACAGAACTGTTGTGAGGATGGCAGTCTGGACTACTGTAGGTTCTGGTTGATACAGAAACTGTGAGTGAACGACAGTCTGGACTACAGTGGTTCTGGTAGATACAGAACAGTGGTGAGAATGGCAGTCTGGACTACAGTGGGTTCTGGGAGATACAGAACAGTGGTGTGAAGGGACTAGTATAGTAGTGAGATAGTTACATATACTAGTATAGTAGTGAGAGTTATATAAGCTAGTTATATATATAGGTGCAGTAGTGAGCTAGTTACATATACTAGTATAGTAGTGAGTAAGCTAGTTATATATATAGGTGCAGTAGTGAGCTAGTTACATATACAAGTATAGTAGTGAGCTAGTTACATATACTAGTATAGTAGTGAGATAGGTGCTTGACAATATTTCTATTCTAAAACACAGTTTGCCATCTGGTGGGGGCACAATATATTTCAAAGGGTGCTTACAAATTTCTATTTCTAAACACAGTTTGCCATCTGGTGTGGGGCACAATATATACATCTACTTTTGTTGAGAACAAAGATCATTTTTAAGACAGACCGTCTATCAAAGCAAAATTGCAATGTACTATGGATATTTGTTTGCATTTGCCTGTGCAATAAAAGTGCATGTTTACCGACAAGACCCCTGGATGGATTTTGAGAACAAACTGCAATGAAAGCATTAAAAGGTGCCAATTTTCAGTGAGAAAGCTTATGCATTTGCAGATAGCTCCTTATATATAAGCAACGCTTCTTTACTATACAGATATATTGTATATTTATAAACATAAATCATGTTACATGAACCATCTGTTTAAGATTTAAGAGAGCTTATGTTCTGAGCCTTAATCTGCACAACAGGGAGGGGGAGACACCAGGTCAGCAGAACAATGAAAAGGAACAAACGGATTAGCTGACCAATGTTAGAGAATGTCAAGGACTGTGAGATAGACTGGAACAGGTATTACATAGCAAGTATTGATAATAAGGCATTGTTTGTTACCAAGGCTGCCATCATGGTGGGTAGAGAGGTTAATCCTGTACTATGACCAAATCCAAAAGCCAGGACATTAACCTGGTAGTAAAAACTGTATGTGCTGAAATATTGTGTTGTAGGAACAATCAGTCCTACCTTCCCGTCCAAGTACTGGATATACTCGGTATAAACCGACCCGAGTATAAACCAATGTACCAATTTCAGCTAAAAATCCTAATAAAGTTGTTGACTCGAGTATAAACCGAGGGTAGAAACTTGGCATTCAAGATGTTTGGAAACTACAACTCCCAGCATAAAGCATGCTGGGAGTTGGTTTCCAAACATCTTGAATGCCAAGTGAGGGTGGCATTCAAGATGTTTGGAAACTACAACTCCCAGCATGCTTTATTAGCGGGAGTTGTAGTTTCCAAACATCTTGAATTCCAAGTGAGGGTGGCATTCAAGATGTTTGGGAACTACAACTCCCAGCATGCTTTATTAGCTGGGAGTTGTAGTTTCCAAACATCTTGAATGCTACCCTCACTTGGCATTCAAGATGTTTGGAAACTACAAACTCCAGCTAATAAAGCATGCTGGGAGTTGAAGTTCCCAAACATCTTGAATGCCACCCTCACCCTCCCCCTCCCACCCAGTTCAGTACCTGTGGGCTCTTCTCCCTGTGGGCTCTTCTCATCCAAGCAAGGGCCAGCATTGAAGAAGCATTGAAGTATCCTCTGTATCACCATTGCATTGAAGTCTCCTCTGTATCACCATTCCGGCAGCCGCACGATCTTTCTCTGCACTGGCGTGCCGGCTGACGTCACTGCCTGGCGCCGGGCTTGGCGCCGGGCTGTGACGTCAGGCCGGCGCGCCAGTGCAGAGAAAGATCGTGCGGCTGCCGGAATGGTAAGGAAGCTGTGACTCGAGTATAAAACCGAGTCCAAGTTTTCAGGCTGATTTTTCAGCCTGAAAAACTGGTTTATAACTCGAGTATATACGGTACTATAGTTTTAAATAGTTACATTTTACTGTGTTGTTGTCCTTTTATATATACTATCCAAGATTCCCTGTTTTTTTGTGTCCCTTTGGCTTGGTCTCACATGGTACAGTAACTAACTGATATATAGATATCTACAAGACATACAAGGGTGTTTACCCAGAGCCACTATCACCCTGCTCTTAGCTATTTGATGTTGAGTTGTAACACACTTCTTGAAAGTGATTTAAAACACAGAAAAGGCAGCAGAACAGAATATCGAATCACTAGCCACCTATGAACAATACCACCATGATTGATATTACAGGTGCACAGACATCCCAGCTAGGCTGGTATTGGTTACTGCTTGCATACCATTCTGTGGGAGGCATGTAAATAACGATTGATGACAGATCCCACTAATTCAAAACTTTTTTCGAATTTTAAATCTGAGCTGTGGATTCTGAGAAATCATCATTTGAAATCACAATTTACAGGGAAAGACCTGTCACTCCAGAAGCAGAAATGATATGTTCCCCATTTCTGATTCTACTAGGGTCTTTGGCTGCCCTGCCAGCACACTTTCTGCAACAATTAAGAGAATCAGCAGAGAAAGAAGGTAGGGGGAGGGAGGGGGGTAAGCAAAGCAGTTTACAGGTGAGGCTTGCAGAACTATAAGTGTCGCAGACACTACAAGAAGGCAGTGAGTAAGGGAGGTGGGTCATTAGGAGCACTCACTAAACATTCATAATTTAAGACAAAGCAAGCAAAGATAATTATGTGAGTACCATCATTTAACTTGTCTCAATTGTAGTTTCAGAAAATGTAAAGTTGTTTGAGTGAGTATGTGACCCTTTAAAACATGGACTCTCCTGATCGGTAGGGAGATAGATTTTTGTGTAATCTACAGTGATTGGGGGAATATATTTTTATAATTACATGCAGCGGCGTGCGATCGTGTGTGCTTCCCTATCGGATCGCATGTGATACAGCACAAAAAACGTTGTCCTATGCACTTCAAAAACGTCTCAGAGTCCAGTGCAGAGTGGGACCGTTCCATTGGGTTGCATAGGTCTGTGCAATCGCGCAAAATCTGTGTCCTAGACCTTAATAAACATTTGTGCTGAAATACTGTGTGCCCATAACCATGACCTGCTGATGCAAGGTAATCATTTAAGCATTCTATTTAGATTTTGATTTCATGACAACAAACCATACAAACAATTTATACTCAACCCTGTGTGATTGGAGGCTGGGCTGACCCCCTCCTCTCTTCAGGATCTCTTCCGAGATCAGTCTTTTTGTTGATTCATACGCACAATATATTGCATCTCCCCCTGTGTGTCTAGATATAAAAGTCCAACATCCTTTTACCGAGATGGGTTAAAAAAAAAAAGACATTTTGGAAACAAAGAAATGGGTTTTAAAAAGCCTCTACAGAACAAAACAGCAATGGGCATATTAAAAAGAGCGGTATCGCAATTTAGCAATAGCCCCCCCTTTCGGTAATGTACAACTGCGGCTGTAAATTTACGATCATTAATGTTCATTTACGTTCGTTATCATTATTTTACATAAATTAACGATTGTTAAAGCAACTGTAATTTAACAAACGCTTTAACGGTCCTTAATGCCGCGGTATTGCTAAAAAGCAATACCGCACCTTTATAAATATGGCCCAATATGGAGATTCATTTCCTTCTCTATGAAAATTTTCTCTGAATTCCTCATGATTATCTCATCTCTGCCTGGCTCTATACTCTTCAACAAGCGACCTTCGAATGAGACATCTTTATAAGTGGGCACAGTTAGCTATATTTACTTGTGTGAACGATGCCACGGAAATTATGTGTAGCAAGCTAAAGCCTTCAACATTACTTTCCATGGTGAACAGGCTATAAACATAAAATTCAGTTTATAATTATTATGCAGTATGGACTGCTCCACACAATAAAACAGTCTTAAAGGGTCATTATACACACTAAAACAACCTTACATTTTCTGAAACTACAATTGAGAGAAGTAAAATGATGGTACTCACATATTTATCTGTGCTTGCTTTATCATTAAATTATGAATGATTAGCGAGTGCTCCTAATTGCCCCACCCTCTCTTAACTCACTGCCTTCTTGTAGTGTCTCTGCTATGGGAGATTTGCCCAGGGCAAGGTCGTCTCTGGGTGAATTTCCCTGATTGAATCCTGTTTGCTGCTCAGCATTAGCAAGTGCTAAGCTTCAAATAGAAAAAACGTGATAGAGGTAACACACGGGTGACCGACAGTATAACTGTTAATGGCAAAATTATACATGTGCATACACGACATGTTTCGAGCAACAAGTGCTCTTTCTCAAGTTTCTCAAGCTTTTCTGTCACACTTGAGAAAGAGCACTTGTTGCTCGAAACATGTCGTGTATGCACATGTAATTAAGTTGCCATTAACAGTTATACTGTCGGTCACCGTGTGTTACCTCTATCACGTTTTTCTATTTGGAGTTATTCACATGCATGAGTGGATGGATGCATAAGTAGCGGTAACCGTACCAGCCATTACCTGTGTTGTGGACTATTCTATTTTGGACAAGTGCTAAGCTTGTATACTGTCCCTCTATGACAGACTATTTAAAAGAGAAATGTAAGTTTATGCATTTAGACCTTCAAAGTAAACATTTGTCTCTTATTAGGTGTGTGTTTTGTAGATCCATCTTTCTTTGTTAAATATATTCTCTATGCGCCATATTATAATGGACATTTTCTACATTTTTTAATTCCAGACTTTGCTGCAAAAATTTGTTGAATTTCTCACCATATTTTAAAATGGAAAATTTAATAACATACATTTTCACCAAGCAAAATTCAGCGATAACGTTACAAAAAATCAAGCATTGCGTTGAACAATCTTGCAAAAATCACACAACAAAGATTGATTTCAAAAACTATTTCAGCCAGAAAGACCCCCAGAAATACCCTCCCCCCCCAAAAAAATGGAATTTTCACTTTTTATTAATACCGCTATGGTTTTGCAAGGTCAGTGGAAAGAAAAGTGTGTTTGTTGTCATGTAGCAGAAATTTTGCATAAAGGAAGGTAAAGTGTGTGAAAAGCCTTTTCATAAATTGGAAAATTGAGCGCTTTGAAAAATGGCGCCAAAAGGTTGCTTTGTAAAGGTGTTAATTGGGGACCACAGAATATTTTGTTAAATCAAACAAGCTAAAGTAGAAATTGATATTGCTAAATCACTGGCAAGTAAAACATTGCACTAAACAAGAACACGTATAAAACAATACTATGAGAACTTCCACTCACACTCAAGGTGCCTTTAAAATGTATCTCTATAACACTCACAAACAATTTTTATTCATTCAATCTATTTCTCAATAGCAATACAACTAAGGAAATTCTGCATAGCAATGGCTTTATTAATATCTATTTTAAGCCAAGTACTTCGACTACTGGAATTTGTGCTGGTGGCTAAAAAATAATATTTCCACCTTTTTTAGTTAACAGCTGCATTATGGTTATATTAAGGTTAAATGCTTTACATGGTATTGGAAAACTGTAATGTCTCCACAGGACAAATGGTGAATGTAAAAGAACCGTTTTTAGGTTTCCTGCAACACATACCTAATGATGCCTAAATAAACTTTGTGTAGGGCACAGTCTATGTACACCCAGTTAAAATCAGCACCTTTGGGGAAAATTACTGGTCCATCCACATTTACACATTTTGTACTAATTTCAGATTATACAGAAATTAGCATGATCATTTTCAAATGTGTTTATAACGATGGCACGCATAAAAAATATGTACCAAAGGTTAACGTGATTTTAAGACATAACTTAGGCGGTTGCGGTGGTTCACAAAAACTGTTTGTGCAAGCCAATAACAGCTCTTTAAAGTAATAGTTCACACAAAAAAGTGAACTTTTCCTTTAAAGTAGTGATTGATAAGGACCTATTCCTTACCTTCCGATCTTCAATCACGCGACCAGATCCAGGACCGAAGGTAAGGACACCGCACGATCCACCCACGGCTCCATTGACAACTGCCGACTTGTTTCCTGGTTTAATTTCACTATAGCGGGCATGCTAGATTGCGCACTATAACATCGTTATCAGATTTATGATTGTATTATGATAATGGTCATAAATCGTTAAACCAATGGGAATTAATGAGTGGTTTAACGATTGTTAAACTGATCGTACGGCATGGTTCGCTAAACCGTCACCGTTCATTACTTTGTCCGACCTTGTATATGCCTCTGGTTCAATTATATGGCATTGACTACTGCGCACTTACAACTTCCTTTTGATTATGTGAGATAAAGTCAAAATCTTAACCCGGCATAATGATGTTTTAACGATGTTAAACGTCTTAAGGCTTGGGACTCACTAATCACCCTACGTTTCCTATTTAGTAGATAGGCCTTTGGTTCATGCGCATACATCTGCCCCTAATTTTGACTTATCACATGGCAGCCCATGTTAAGCACTAATGGGCTCTCCTGGTTATCTGTATGTACTTGTCTTAATTGTAATGCACCAAGTCCCCCCTGCCATCCAGTCTTGCTATGCAAGTCATTCCAACGTGAGTTAGCTTTGATTGCCCCGCATACAGATATATCTTTGCCGATTATGACAAAACCGGATTCTGATGTGTGTGGTGTTAGCACCGCACCATCGTCATGGACTCCGATCCCACATCCTGTTATGTTATTAATCTAATAGAGGCCCCAAGTTTACAAGGTTCCAACACATACCAGATTATTCAGTCGCTCCTACAATTAAATGGGAACTGGGTCCCAACAAACACTGTACTTGTACGGTAACATGATTAGGGACTTGGCTCCCTGAGAATTTTTGCACCCATTCAACTTCCACTGTTTATTTGTGCATTTAGTTTTTGCAAGAAGTTACATCCCGTTTTGGCCCTCTGTGTGATTACTGCCGGCTATGTCCAGCCCCATACCACCCAGGTCCCCTCAGCACTTACCGCGTCCCTGCTCTGAAACGTGCGCAGTTCAACTCTCGTCCTGTCGTCTCCTCCCTCTCCCTTTCCAGCTCCCATGGTTCCCTTCCCACCTCTAGAGACCCCATGGTCCCTCAGTTGCAGCCCCCCCCCATGGCCCATCATCTTTACAGACCCATGTGGCCCTGCCAACTCAACAGGGGCCGGACCCACACAACTCACCGGGTCCTCAAACCCCACCCATAAGTTGGTGCCCATCAGACCCCGTCACTCGAGGCGGTTAAGCTCCCGCACTCAAAACGGGTGCCGTGGCGTTACTCTAGACCACACCACCCCTACAGAAAATCTCTCCGTGCGACATACAGCCTTGTTCCCAGGCGTATGTTAGGAACTCTGCCTATTAACAAGGCTGTTCACACAGTGTGAAAGAGATGACGGGCTGTCACGCATTACCCTTAACTTTGCCCAGTTTCTTACTTTGTCAGAGACTGAACAGCAGAGGAGGCGACTTCACCTGTCTCCCTTAACAACGTGTAGGAGTATGAAGCTCGGTGCTCGCTGGCGGCAGTGGCAGGACAGTTATAGCCTCAGGAATGTCAGAAAGTCAGTTCTCCCACCCATTCAACTTTGCACCCGGTCAAGTTATTCCCCTGTACTACGTCTTGGGCGTTTTGTGGCCCAGCACCGTACGATTTTTGAGGTGGTTGCATGGGACTTTATTAAACTTAACTTGTTTGGAGACATCCACAGTTCCCATTTAATAATAATAATATATAATTCTCTTATTATAATTAAACGTTCATATATTGTCATTGCTTCGTTTTTAAGAAAATAAACATAAAATCATAACATTACTTAAAACTCATGAACACAATATTCAAAATAAACCAATATGCTTTTCACTTTCTGCTAACGCTATGTAAAGGATAATCTATGGCCCCCTATGCCCCACCCCACTCTCCTCAGTGAATTGGTACCAGGGTAAGGACCTTAACCGCTTAGGTCTCATTACTACCTTATCAATAAGAATGATTCCCTCGGAACAGCTAAGGTGCGAAAGCTTTTGGCTTCGACACACAAACTGGTTTAGACCAATTGGAAGATGTGCTCTGCAAGGCCATGGGGGCCAGTGGCTTATAAAGCATAATAAGCTCATTCTCGGTGATGAAGTGAGACCCAGGGGTGAGGGTCCATGGCATTTTAAATCCTCGTCCTGGGAAATGTTTACTGAGGGGGGGGGCATGGGTGGCCAATTAATTGCCATTTAATATCAAAAAAGAAACTTTTACTGCTCTGCCTACATGATGGGTAACCTATGAACATCCTGCTGTTACACCAGATTGACAAAAGGAACGGAGAGATTTGACACACTGCTCACCTACCACCCATGTTTAGGAAAGCTTTTTTAATTTTTCACTGAACTGTTCACTGGCCAAATTGTGTCATTAGAGGGCGGATAAAATACCTTCATTCAATCTTTGTTACACATATCATTGTGATGCGTGAACAGAGCTGCAATGTTGTCTAGGATATGCAAGCATCCAGGAGGCAATATATAAATTATTAGAATTAGGAATTATTGTAAAGAGGGGGAGGAGTCGACATATCCATACATGGCGGCCGCATGGTTGGGAGCTCCGGTGTCTGGGGTAGCACTAGATGGGGGGACTAAAGCTCTTAATACTTAGATTTAAGCACCTTTAAAACTGACCAGTCCATCGCTCCGCAACTAACATGCCTCCCAAAAAAGGCCAGGGCGAACCCAGAGGCGATTTACTGGGCTAGCACCCGACCCAGACGGCGCATCCACAGCACAGGCCGCAATCTCATAAGGCACAGGACCCGGACTCGTCTCAAATCACAGAAAGGATCTGGACGGCTCTATTGCAGACCTCGAGAAAGCGATAAAAAAGCCCACAAAACCACGCTAGCAGAGGTATAGGCAGGAGTGATGCTTTGAGAGACCGGGTCGCGGGAATAGAAAAAATAGCAGAGCACGTGGGCAGATACTGCACCCCAATTGAGGGGGGAAGGAAATAAAGAGCTCCGAACGCAAATAAAAAAAATCTGAATTACAAAACAGCGCAAGAGGAGAGAGTCTGACAATAGGAGACAGGCGGACAGCAGAACCTGAGACTTGCGAGGAATTCCAGAAAAAGTACAGGATCTAAACCATAAACTGGACAGGTGTTCCACCCGATAGCCCCGCAACTACAAGTGCGCGACTTACTACTGGACAGGGCCCATAGATCCCTGAAGCCTCCACCAGGCAACGCTGCGCAACCCTTTGTAATATATTGTGCCACCACCATATGGAAAAACTGTGTTTAGAAATAGAAATATTGTACGCAACCCTTTGTAATATATTGTGCCCCCACCAAGATACGCTCTTTATAATAGCCCATTGCTGTGTTTTGTTAGAGGCTTTTAAAACCCATTCTTTGTTTCCAAAATGTCTTTTTTTTTTTAACCCATCTCGGTAAAAGGATGTTGGACTTTATATTAGACACACAGGGGGAGATGCAATATATTGTGCGTATGAATCAAACAAAAAGACTGATCTCGGAAGAGATCCTGAAGAGAGGAGGGGGTCAGGCCCAGCCCCAATACAACAGGGTAATGGTATTAAATATGTTTGTATGGGTTGTGGTCATGAAATCAAAATCTAAATAGAATGCTTAAAATGATTAACCTTGCATCATGCAGGTCATGGTATGGGACACAGTATTTCAGCACAAATGTTTATTAGGTCTAGGACACAGATTTTGCGCGATTGCACAGACCTATGCAACCCAATGGAACTGGTCCACTACATGCACTGGACTCTGAGACGTTTTTTGAAGTGCATAGGATCAACGTTTTTTGTGCGTGTATCACATGCGATCCGATAGGGAAGCACACACGATCGCACGCCGCTGCATGTAATATAAAAAATATATCACCAATCACTGTAGATTACACAAAAATCTATCTCCCTACCGATCAGGAGAGTCCATGTTTAAAGGGTCACTATACTCACTCAAACAACTTTACATTTTCTGAAACTACAATTTGAGACAAGTTAAATGATGGTACTCACATAATTATCTGTGCTTGCTTTGTCATATTAATTATGAATGTTTAGTGAGTGTCCTAATTGACCCACCTCCCTTACTCACTGCCTTCTTGTAGTGTCTGCGACACTTATAAGTTTGCAAAGCCTCACCATGTAAACGCTTTGCTTACCCCCCTCCCTCCCCTACCTTCTTTCTCTGCTGATTCTCTTAATTGTTGCAGAAAGTGTGCTGGCAGGCAGCCAAAGACCCTAGTAAGAAGTCAGAAATGGGGAACATATCATTTCTGCTTCTGGAGTGACAGGTCTTTCCCTGTAAATGTTGTGATTTCAAATGATGATTTCTCAGAATCCACAGCTCAGATTTAAAATTCGAAAAAAGTTTTGAATTAGTGGATCTGCATCAATCGTTATTAACATGCCTCCCACAGATGGGTATGCAGCAGTAACCAATACCAGCCTAGCTGGATGTCTGTGCACCTGTAATATCAATCATGGTGGTATTGTTCATAGGTGGCTAGTGATTCGATATTGCTGTTCTGCTGCCTTTTCTGTGTTTTAAATCATTTCAAGAAGTGTGTTACAAACTCAACATCAAATAGCTAAGAGCAGGGTGATAGGCTTGGGTAAACACCCTTGGATGTCTTGTAGATATCTATATATCAGTAGTTACTGTACCATGTGAGACCAAGCCAAAGGGACACAAAAAAACAGGGAATCTTGGATAGTATATATAAAAGGACAACAACACAGTAAAATGTAACTATTTAAACTAATAGTACGTATATACTCGAGTATAAACCAAGGTTTTCAGGCTGAAAAATCAGCCTGAAAACTTGGACTCGGTTTATACTCGAGTCACAGCTTACCTTACCATTCCGGCAGCCGCACGATCTTTCTCTGCACTGGCGCGCCGGCCTGACGTCACAGCCCGGCGCCAAGCCCGGCGCCAGGCAGTGACGTCAGCCGGCACGCCAGTGCAGAGAAAGATGTGCGGCTGCCGGAATGGTGATACAGAGGAGAATTCAATGCAATGGTGATACAGAGGATACTTCAATGCTTCTTCAATGCTGGCCTTGCTTGGATGGAGAAGAGCCCACAGGGAGAAGAGCCCACAGGTACTGAACTGGGTGGGAGGGGGAGGGTGAGGGTGGCATTCAAGATGTTTGGGAACTTCAACTCCCAGCATGCTTTATTAGCTGGGAGTTGTAGTTCCAAACATCTTGAATGCCAAGTGAGGGTAGCATTCAAGATGTTTGGAAACTACAACTCCCAGTATATAAAGCATGCTGGGAGTTGTAGTTCCCAAAAATCTTGAATGCCACCCTCACTTGGAATTCAAGATGTTTGGAAACTACCAACTCCCAGCTAATAAAGCATGCTGGGAGTTGTAGTTTCCAAACATCTTGAAGCCACCCTCACTTGGCATTCAAGATGTTTGGAAACTACAACTCCCAGATGCTTTATTAGCTGGGAGTTGTAGTTTCCAAACATTTTGAATGCCAAGTTTCTACCCTCGGTTTATACTCGAGTCAAACACTTTATTAGGATTTTTAGCTGAAATGGGTACATTGGTTTATACTCGGGTCGGTTTATACTCGAGTATATACAGTACTTGGGACGGGAAGGTAGGACTGATTGTTCCTACAACAACATATTTCAGCACCTACAGTTTTTATCTACAGGTTAATGTCCTGGGCTTTTGGATTGGTCATAGTACAGGATTAACCTCTCTACCCCCATGATGGCAGCCTTGGTAACAAACAATGCCTTATTATCAATACTTGCTATGTAATACCTGTTCAGTCTATCTCACAGTCCTTGACATTCTCTAACATTGGGTCAGCTAATCCTGTTTGTTCCCTTTTCATTGTTCTGCTGACCTGGTGTCTCTCCCCTCCCTGTTGTGCAGATTAAGGCTCAGAACATAAAGCTCTCTTAAATCTTAAACAGAAGGTTCATGTAACATTGATTTATGTTATAAATATATCTAATATATCTGTATAGTAAAGAAGCGTTGCTTATATATAAGGATGCTATCTGCAAATGCATAAGTTCTCACTGAAAATTGGCAACTTTTAAGCGTTTCATTGCAGTTTTTTCTCAAAATCCATCCAGGGGTCTTGTCGGTAAACATGCACCTTTATTGACAGGCAAATGCAAACAAATATCATAGTACATTGCAATTTTGTTTGATAGACGGTCTGTCTTAAAAATGATCTTTGTTCTCAACAAAAGTAGATGTAATATATTGTGCCCCACCAGATGGCAAAACTGTGTTTAGAAATAGAAATATTGTAAGCAACCCTTTGAAATATATGTGCCCCCACCAATGGCAAAACTGTGTTTAGAAATAGAAATATTGAAGCAACCCCTTGTAATATATTGTGCCACCACCATATGGAAAAACTGTGTTTAGAAATAGAAATTGTAAGCAACCCTTGTAATATATGTGCCCCCACCCATATGGAAAAACTGTGTTATGGAAAAAACTGTGTTTAGAAAATAGAAATATTGTACGCAAACCTTGTAATATATTGTGCCACCACCATATGGAAAAACTGTGTTTAGAAATAGAAATATTGTACGCACCCCTTTGTAATATATTGTGCCCCCACCAGAAGGCAAAACTGTGTTTAGAAATGTTTGTAATATCGAGTTAACTACAGTGTACACTAATTTTAGGGCACTGAGCTATTTCCAAATGTTTTTGGAAATAGCGCACCATTAGGGAGATTCAATATGTGCGGGGTTCCGTTACTTTGCCCACATTATAATATGAGATGCAACGAGGGTGGGGTAACATCTGGTAGGAGTGTGGTGTTTGTGACAGTGTAGTTTATAAGAGGTTTGTCCACAGGTGTTTAAGATGTTCGGTAGTTTTATTAGTAGGGATAAGTTAGAGCAGAATTCATAATAAAATATAAGAGTCCCAACTACAGAAAAAAAATCGGGTTTCAAATCGCTGTATTTCCAAAACATTTGCAACGGGCTGGGCCATTTAAAATCCGTGTTTGTAAACGGCATTGTGAACATGATATGAATTCGGAGGAAACGAGGGGGGCGGGGGGACATGGAGGGGCGAAAGACAAAAGGGGAGGAAAGCAGACACCGTCGTGCAAGTGAAAGGGGGAAAGGGGGAGGGGGAAGAAAAAATAACAAAGAGGACACTGCAGAAGGAAAAAGAGGGAAAAGAGAGGAAGAGATATGGTGTGCGGGAGGGGTACAGCTACGGATTTCGGCCCTGCAATATTCTGAATTGGTTGCTGCAATTTGTGCAATTTCAGCCCTTTGGCTGAAATTCTGTATAAGACCAAAGAACTTATTTGTTGAATGAAGAAATTTTTGAAATTTATAATTTGACTCTGTCGCGTTCCCCCCTTCTCACCCCCGCTACCTCACTATTTGCTACCCTCTCTCCCAGCTAGAGGTCGCAGCTCCTCCACTGCAGCCCCTCCGGGTCTGTCCACGCCGAATCCCTTCCTCTCTCTTCTGATCTCTCTACCTCTTTCTGGATTTAAATTTTTGAACTGTCCTTTTTCTTTCCCTATTATCTACACTTCTTCAACCCATATTCGCCTCCTCTCCCCCTCTCTGCTCCTGCCTTCTTCCCTATTCTTCTTCACCCCCTCCACTCCTGATCCCATTCCACTCCCAGATGCTAATCAGGACTCAACCTACTATCCCCACTGTCCCCATGTTTACAACAGCTTTATTTGTTCTTTTTTTTACTATCCCTAATCCGCTCTGTTTTTTTTCCTCTTGTTAACTCACCTAGGATTCCTGTTGTCGTCCTACACACACTACCTTACAAATTACTGGGACGACACCCCGTTTTTTCTTTCTTGTGATTCTTGTTTCCTTTCAAGTTCCTTCATACTTATACATCATTATGACCATGATCTGTATCTCATCTCTTTGCCTTCATAAATGAGCCTCTTCATTCTCTAATCGCGGCAACTCATGTCTGGTACTCTCTCTCTCTTTTTCCTTCCTTCGCCTTCCTTGTTCTGCACCCTTATTTCCGCTCACCTCTACTCCATCCCCCTCATGACTGTCGCAACCTTCAATTCCGTTACTGCTTTACCTGTCTCGAATACTTGGACAATTCCCCACTCATTTCCACTTCTGCCTGTTTCACTTTTTCCGTTCACCCACTATGTCTTAACCTGTCTCTCTTCGATCTGTTTCCTACTTCCCCCGTTGTATCCTATTGCGGCAACCCATCTCCTATAGTAATACCTCCTTACCTTTTTTATTACTCTGTTCTCCACTAGTTCTACTCTACCTCCCATAGAAATATTGTACGCAACCCTTTGTAATATATTGTGCCCCCACCATATGGAAAAACTGTGTTTAGAAATAGAAATATTGTACGCAACCCTTTGTAATATATTGTGCCACCACCATATGGAAAAACTGTGGGGAGGTAGAGTAGAACTAGTGGAGAACAGAGTAATAAAAAAGGTAAGGAGGTATTACTATAGGAGATGGGTTGCCGCAATAGGATACAACGGGGGAAGTAGGAAACAGATCGAAGAGAGACAGGTTAAGACATAGTGGGTGAACGGAAAAAGTGAAACAGGCAGAAGTGGAAATGAGTGGGGAATTGTCCAAGTATTCGAGACAGGTAAAGCAGTAACGGAATTGAAGGTTGCGACAGTCATGAGGGGGATGGAGTAGAGGTGAGCGGAAATAAGGGTGCAGAACAAGGAAGGCGAAGGAAGGAAAAAGAGAGAGAGAGTACCAGACATGAGTTGCCGCGATTAGAGAATGAAGAGGCTCATTTATGAAGGCAAAGAGATGAGATACAGATCATGGTCATAATGATGTATAAGTATGAAGGAACTTGAAAGGAAACAAGAATCACAAGAAAGAAAAAACGGGGTGTCGTCCCAGTAATTTGTAAGGTAGTGTGTGTAGGACGACAACAGGAATCCTAGGTGAGTTAACAAGAGGAAAAAAAACAGAGCGGATTAGGGATAGTAAAAAAAAGAACAAATAAAGCTGTTGTAAACATGGGGACAGTGGGGATAGTAGGTTGAGTCCTGATTAGCATCTGGGAGTGGAATGGGATCAGGAGTGGAGGGGGTGAAGAAGAATAGGGAAGAAGGCAGGAGCAGAGAGGGGGAGAGGAGGCGAATATGGGTTGAAGAAGTGTAGATAATAGGGAAAGAAAAAGGACAGTTCAAAAATTTAAATCCAGAAAGAGGTAGAGAGATCAGAAGAGAGAGGAAGGGATTCGGCGTGGACAGACCCGGAGGGGCTGCAGTGGAGGAGCTGCGACCTCTAGCTGGGAGAGAGGGTAGCAAATAGTGAGGTAGCGGGGGTGAGAAGGGGGGAACGCGACAGAGTCAAATTATAAATTTCAAAAATTTCTTCATTCAACAAATAAGTTCTTTGGTCTTATACAGAATTTCAGCCAAAGGGCTGAAATTGCACAAATTGCAGCAACCAATTCAGAATATTGCAGGGCCGAAATCCGTAGCTGTACCCCTCCCGCACACCATATCTCTTCCTCTCTTTTCCCTCTTTTTCCTTCTGCAGTGTCCTCTTTGTTATTTTTTCTTCCCCCTCCCCCTTTCCCCCTTTCACTTGCACGACGGTGTCTGCTTTCCTCCCCTTTTGTCTTTCGCCCCTCCATGTCCCCCCGCCCCCCTCGTTTCCTCCGAATTCATATCATGTATCACAATGCCGTTTACAACACGGTTTTAGAATGGCCCAGCACCAGTTGCCAAATGTTGTTGGAAATACAGCGATGTTGAAACCCGATTTTTTTTCTGTAGTTGGGACTCTTATATTTTATTATGAATTCTGCTCTAACTTATCCCTACTAATAAAACTACCGAACATCTTAAACACCTGTGGACAAACCTCTTATAAACTACACTGTCACAAACACCACACTCCTACCAGATGTTACCCCCCTCGTTGCATCTCATATTATAATGTGGGCAAAGTAACGGAACCCGCACATTTGAATCTCCCTAATGGTGCGCAATTTCCAAAAACATTTGGAAATAGCTCAGTGCCCTAAAATTAGTGTACACTGTAGTTAACTCGATATTACAAACATTTCTAAAACA